>CP049707.1:2423162-2657161 GCA_004148225.2 Heterodera glycines | reverse complement strand
GGAAAGGAAGACCGCCGGGCCGACCGACCTCAGAACGTTTGTTCATTTTTGTTAGAATTTTTAAAAAAAATAGTCAACGGGAATTTTTTTGAAAATTGCTGCTAAAAATGAGCAGGCCGATCAAAAAAAAACAGGCAGACGAAGGGGAAGGGGGGTTAATCCAGGAAATTCAAAAACAATGCCCACCTGATTTTTGCTGCCACTCCAACCACGACGCGTTCATTCCAGTCGTTCACCAAAGGACAACTTAAAATTTTTTATATAAATTTAATTAAGAATATTTGGCGCATCGCTGTGGGAACAGAATAATCCCCAGCACGCCGATTATTCGTATGAGGGGACGGATGGAGAGGAGGATGATGAGGAGGAGGAGGATAGTGATGATGATGATGAGGAGGAGGAGGAGGGCGGTGGAAGAGAATGGGGATGAGGAAGAGGGGGAGGAAGATGAGGACCAGCAGATTGAATTTGTGTTTAAAAAAAACATTTTGATTTTTTTTTGTTTGATAAATTTTTGTTGTGTTGACAGAAAGCTTTTTTTTCCCAATCGGCGGTGTTCGGTTCCATGCCAGCCAACACATTTTTTTTGAAAACCATATTTTAAAATTTTGTTTTTCGTTTTTTTGCACAATTAATAATTTATAAACAAAATAAAAAAGGACGCACAAATTCAGAAAAATCTTTTTTTTACTCCAACCCCTCACACTCAAAAAACTTTTTTACCCACCGCCCGGACTCGTGTCTGGATTCCATTTTTTCAAAATTTTATCAGACAAAAAAACACTGCTGCACCTTCGTATTCTGTCCAACAGTTCCGCTTTGGCCACCAATTGGTCATTTCGTGCCGGACATGGCAAGTGCCTGTGGACGGGCTTGTAAAGACGAAACTGCAAGAAAATTGGGACCATTATTTGGAGCCTACCAAAAATGATTTTTTCATTTAAAAAAAATCAATGGAATTTTTAAGGCCACAACCATCACTCTCATTAAAAAAAACTTGAAAATGCAGAAAAATCCGAAAGCTTTTGTAAGCCAACCTATTTTTTGAAAATTTATTTTTTAAATTTTCAGTATATTCCTATTTTGTGCACAATCAAAATAATTTAAAAACAAAGCCAAACAGGACGCACAAACTAACAAAAATCTTTTTTTTTTACTCCAGCCCCTCACACTCATCAAATTTTTTTTTTAATTTTTGAAAAAAGTGAGTGAGAGACAAAGAGAGGGGGTGAACTTCATTTCCCCCCGTCGTTCCCCCCCCCCCCGAAAAAATTAAAAAAAAAATTTCCAAACCTAGAAATTTTTCATCAAAAAATTCTTAGAAAATTCCTTAGTAAGAAAATTTCAAAAAAAATTTTTTTGAAAAAGAGTGCGAGAGAGATAGAGAGAGAAAGGAGCAGAGATAAAGAAAGTAAGACAGAGATAGAAAACGTGCGAGAGAGGGAGAGAAAGAATTTATTTTCTGTCATTTATTTTTGCACTTTCTGTCGCTTACCTCCTCTGCTCATCCGTCTTTTGCCTCTGGCCACCACCAGCTTCAGCGCGGCCCCTAGTACACATTGATGAAGCCGTTCCAACGCAATTCCAACCGCCACTTGCGCTCGTCGACAATCTGTGCCGATACAATACAAAGGAATTTTTAGAAATAACGATTTACCATATTTCCTATACCATTGGAAAACTTAGTAAAAAAAAATTGATTTGCATTTTCAAACTTTCTTTTTTTTTTATTTAAAAAAATTTGTGTTCTCTCACCCCCTTACGCACCATTTGACACCGAAAAACTTTTTAAACAAATTTTCATTCGTTAATTTTATGAGGAAAACTAAGTTTTTGTCAAGAAAAATTCAATCGCTCAAAAATTTAAAAAAACGGAGGGGGAATGTTTTTGAACCTTCCGTCGAGTTAAAGCCGCAGAAAAAATAAGTAAAAACCTAAGAATCCCATCCCTACTTATTGCACACTGACATCAATGGCCAATTTCACTTTGTCCTCGTTTTTGTCGTAAGAGCCTTTGCTGGGGTCCATCAGTTCCTTAATTGTTCATAATTGGCCAATTAAGCGAATTTTCACTCACCACAAATGAAATGAAATTCGGGAATCCCCACGTTCCCCTGTAGTGATTACACGCAAGACGCGCTACGGCGCAGGCGCCACTTTTGGCCAGCGACAGGCGCAACAGTTGGCGGTGCGCTTGTGCGTGTGCCTGTCCGGGCTCAGGGCCTAAACGTGCATGGGGTTGGTTTGTCTCACATTTTTTAAATTTTCAGAAAAATTCAATAAATTTGAAATAAAAAACAATTGTTTATGTTAATTGATTTATTGTTTTCTCCTTGTATTTCCAAGAATTCCTTTTCAATGAATGCCAATAATTCATTCAATTTCAAAAAAAAATTTGGGGAGAAAGGAAAACGACGGCCGGCAAAAAATTTTTATTTAAAGAAATGCAAATTTTATTTTCCTACTTGGATTTACAAGGTGCTTGCCGATTTGGTCATGTTTCTCCATTTCTATAAAATTAAATTCGTTTTTCAAAAAAAAGTATTCAATTTTCTCGCCGTATTTCTTTTGTTGTTTTTAAATGGAAAAAGTGGAATCCAATTTAAATCAAAATGTAATTAATTAGAAATTTGGTTCACGGCCTGGATTTATTTTTGTTTTTGTCAGGAAAAACCAGGCCAAGTATGACATCTAGATAAAGTCCTATTTCGACACGAAAAACATTGTTTCGGCAACATTTCGAATTGTATCGGAAAAGAGGGAAGCGAAGAATTCCATAGGGGCACGTTGTGACCAAATTTTTGATAGACCATCCATTTTCCGGGGATTTGGAAATTCATTACTTCTGCGGTGAGTGTCAATTGTACATATTGTAATTCCTTAATTGGCATAATTATTATTATCGAACCCACGACCCCAGCTTTCCGTGCTGTGCTCTAACCAACTGAGCTACGCAGGCATCCTCTCCATTGCTCTCTTCTCTCTCCTATCTTAGGAGGAGAATCACTCTCTTAATCTCCTTCACTGCCGTCTTGGCACAAGGGGAGAGAGTGACCGCATTTATCACAACATTGGCCATTGATGTCACAGTGAAAGATGATAAAAAGGAGAAATGCATTTCTGATCCCGACAAATCCAATGGAATAATTTCGATGGAAATTGAAAAAGTGTCGGAATTTGCGAGAGAAATCGACAGAAGTGAACGTAAAAGCGAATCTGTCACTTACATAAATGGGCTTCCATGGAAAATATTGGCATAAATTGAAAAGAAAAATGGAAGCACTGACAATGAGAAATGGTTGGGCTTATACCTTATGCGTGAACAAGAAGGTGCAAATTAAATGCTAATTAATACTAATTATATGAGTCCGGTAAAAAATTTTTTCCGGGAACGGGAAAACGAAAATGAACGGGGCGGGATTCCCGAACGGGATTCCCGTCTTTTTCCCGTTCCCGTAAAAATCCAGTCAATTTTAACGGGAATCCCGGGCGGGAACGGGAAAAATTTTTTTCGAAAAAATATTGATTTTTTTATAAAATTTTAATTTACTTATTTTTTAAGTAAAATTTTATATTTTAAACAATTAAAAAAATTTCTTGCTATGTAAATGATTAAACATTGCTTTATTAATGACGAAAAATTTAAAACTTGAGTTTTTGAAATTAATCCGGTAATAATATTTTTGAGGGTACCGGCAAAAACTGGTAATTTTTCTGTTCTAAAATCCTAGAAAATTTTTTTATATATGTACAATAATTTTCATTAAAATTGTCTATTATTTTTAAAATTCCAAAATATTCTTAGAGAATTTTTCTATGTTTTGAACTTATTTACAAAATCTTTTTTTGGTTAAAATCTCTTTTTTTGTGAGCGTCTTTTACAAAATCCTTTGTGGTACAGGGAGGGGGTCCGGCGGTGCCGATAGGCGCCGCCGGGGAAAATTTTGAAATTTTTAGTGAAATTTGCTAACAAATTTTGTCCAAAAAATGAACTATAATTGGTTAATTTGTGGGCTTATGGCTATTTAAAAATAAAAATAAATTAATTTTTTAGTGAAATTTGCTAACAAATTTTGTCCAAAAAATGAACTATAATTGGTTAATTTATGGCCTTATGGCTATTTAAAAATTAAAAAAAATATTTTTTTAAAGTTAGACAAAGTTTCTTATTAATTAAATTTCAAATAAAATAATTTAAAGAAAATATGAAAAACCCCCTATCCTAATGGGGAATTGAACTCAGGAGACAAATAATGAAAGACCAGAAGTATTAACCACTAGGCTACATAAATATGTACGCTAATGAATTAAAATGAATTTATATTTATTTTTTTCACAAAAAAATCTCCCTTTTCCCACCAATTTCCTTCAAATTTTTTCACTCAGACCCCCATTCTTACCAGTGTACTTTTATTCCCGTTTGTTTATCCAAAAAGCAACAAAATTAATCAAATCAGTATTGAAATACAAATAAAATCAAAATTCTTGTCACGAAAATTAAAAAAATATTTTTTTAAAATGCATTTTGATAAATTGGTAGCTTTTTGGTTCTAACAATAAAATCTAGAAAATATGCACTAATAATAAAAAAATAGCTTAACAAGCACATAAAAATATATGTCCAAATTAAATATTTTATTGTATTCCCAAAAAGAAAATATTTTCTTACCAAATACGAAAATGTAACGAAATAATCAAATCCGCGAATGGGTGTTTCATTGCTAACAATGCGGCGTTCGAACCATTCCCTAGGTGCACCCGAAACAATTCGAAAAGTTGCCGAACATTTGCGACTCCAATTCGGTGATTAAAGCAAATTAATATTATATTATTCAGTGCTCGTATCGTTTAAACTCTCTCTTTCCAAGGACGGATATACTGATTTACAAGGACATAACGGGCAAATTTCACGAAATCCAAGGACATTATGTAGAAAATTGGTCAAAATTTATTCAAAAAATTTATACCTTTTGCAGGGCGGGTAACTAAAATTTGGAACCATCTCGATAAAAAGCTTATTGAAATAAACTCATTAAATCAATTTAAAAATAAAACTAAAACTATTTCATTCCTGTAAAATAGACCGGAAAAATTAAAGTCGAATTTTTAATCCATTAAAACTAAAAGTGATTTGGTCGCTATTTATTTATTTGTATTGATTTCATATTATATTTTATTTTGGCGGTGATCTCGTTTTAATTGTTTTGCGCTTTCTTGAGGACATTTTTAATTAATGTTTTGTCCTCAATGTAAGAGGATTTTCACTTTTGTGGACACTTTTTTCTTTACTGACAATAAACAATAATTTTTTGCTTCCGCTGATTATTTTCAGTATTTCTAGAGACCGGCTCGGGACGGGATCCCGCGGGATCCCATCCCGCAAAGAATTTTGAGTTCCGGTCCCGTAGCGGCAAATTTGATTTTTTCTGCGGGATTTTATTGATTTTTTTGAAAAATTTTATGGACAAAATGCCAAATATTTTTGAATTAATTAAATAATAAATTTAATTAAAATTAACTCATTTTCATCGAAAATTTCATTCAAAATTTGTGAATTTCCCGGCGGTGCCTTTTGGCACCGCCGGATCGGCTTTTACTTAATAATCCTGTAGAAATTGAGTCAAAAAGTGCGACATTTGGTTTTCATGGCATGTGGTGATACATATCATACCAAGTTGTTGATGCCTATTTTGACTTGTTGTGATAAAACTTGTTTTATTGTTGCAAAAGGCCACAATCGGACCATGACGGAGCACATTTTCAAAATTGGCATTTTGCACAAATTCTTCTACCAAATCTCATAAAAACAAAAAATATTTCTCTTCTTAATTAGTTTTTTAAATCAAGCCTTAAATCAGCAATAAGTTACATCTTTTTATATTCTTCATAAATTTATTTAGCAAAGGAACATAAATTTTCAGAGTTTTCCCGGAGCGCCTATTGGCCATCCGGACGCTTGCTTTGTAAATTGGGGTAGCTGATCATGAATCCGGGCAATTCTGGAAAACTCACACATTTATTGACATTTTTTCCAATTTTTTGGCAACTATTTTGGCATTTTTCTGCATTTTAGCAAATTTTTCTGCCTTTTTTATCAACTCTTTAGGTATATATATTTCTCGATTTTAGCACATAAAAATCCATCCCTATCATTGGAATATGTTGCTTTATGAAACCAAAATACTTTACAAAACATAAAAAAATATAAAATTTAAGCACCAAGAAAATTTTGTGCCCTCCAAGACTCTCTTCTCATCCTGCTGCTGATTTCCTTCTTTTCACTTTTCAATCCATCTCGAAATGCTTACGCTATTCACATGTAAAATCAATTGCCAAGGTGACGTTGTCCTCGTCTTTGTTGTACAACCCTTTGCTTGGGTCCATTAATTCCTTAATTTGCCATTACAATATTAAAATGTAAATTAACTAATTAATTTCCACTCACCGCAAAAGAAATGAAATAGTTCCAACCCCAACTCGGCTTTGCATTGTTAAAAATTCTTTTTTCAGGGAATTCGTTCTTAAAATCATCCACACCGTTTTTTTGAGATACAATTCGAAGTGTTGCCGAACATTTGCGGCTCCAATTTCCATCTTAAAGCAAATTAAATAATAATCAAATTTATATTTTAACTCATTTCCTTTAAAAAATCACTTCTAATTTTATGTTAAAAATTACTGTTTACATAAGTCTTTTCAATAATTAATTACACCAATTTTATACAAAAAATAATTATTATTTCTATTATATAATTTGATAAGCAAACCTTTTTTAGAAGCATCGCACAAAAGCAAAAAGCCCAACCATTTCTCAGTGCTTTCATTTTTCATTTTGATATATGCCAATATTTTCCATGGCATTCCCTTTATGTACACAGCAGTTTCACTTTTACGTTCACTTCCTTCGATTTCTCGTGCAAATTCCGATAGTTTTTCAATTTCCGTCGAAAGTGTGCCGTTGGATTTGTTCGGATCGGAAATGCTTTTCTCCGTTTTTGGCTCATCCACAATGACATCAATGGCCAATTTTACTTTGTCCTCGCTTTTGTCGTAAAATCCTTTGCCCGGATCCAACAATTCCTTAATTTTGAATTTGGAGATGCAAAAATTTGACAAATATTGTAATTAATTTTTTAACATGAAAATCAGCAATGTTTCCGATTATAACTTTAATTTTAAATCAATTATGTAATATAAAATCATGGTGAGCCAAAGTTACAAAAGTGTCAATGATAGAAACATTTAAATTTATTATTAGTTCAATTTTATTGCTAATAAGAAACCATAACTTAGCTTAAATTTAGTTAAATTAATAAAAATTGGTATTAAGCGATGCATTACAGATCCTATCAAATCCTATATTTATTTAATTTTTTAAAATCTAGAAAAAAATTTACAAAAATTCTATTCAATTTTTTGTCACTTTCTTTTTTAAAATTTTAAAAATTTTAATTTCAAAATATGAAGTTTATTAAATTTATTTGAATCCCACTCACCGCAAAACTAATGAAATATTTTCCATAAATGCTCCATTCCTTATTAAAAATGCGGTCATTGAATGTTCCAATTAAATCCTCCGTGCCATTCTTTTGTGAAACAATTCGAAGTGTTGCCGAACTTTTACAAGACCAATTTTCTGCACAATAAATAAATATTTAATAAAATTACCATTTTATTTAAATACGATACTTATTTAAGTTGAAAGGGTACTTTTCACCTACATTTTCAATTTCCCTTATTTTTGCATTCTTTTATTGTTTACACTTTGTCTAATTTGTCTGCATAATCGTTTATTATACATATTTAGTTTTGGTGAATTTAAATTCGGACAGATTATGAAAAAGACTTTTTTTTACCATTTTCAAGGCCATCGTTGGAAAGGCAAAAGCCCAACCATTTCTCATTGCTTTCGTTTTTCGTTCTGATTTGTGCCATTATTTTCCATGGAAATCCCCCAATGTCCATGGCATCGCTAAATCGGCCACTTCCCACCGGCTCCAGCACAAATTCAGACACTTTTTCAATTTCCATCTCAATTGTGCCTTTGTTTTTGTTCCGTCGGTGCGTTGGAAATTTCAATGGGAAAAGCCCAGTGGCATCACTTAAATTTTGATGGGAATAATGCTGATACACGCTGATCACTTCTTCAGTTGTTAACACACCAGTTGGAACTGAAATTTGATTGAAATGGATAATTAATTAGACAATTAATTCATTCATAAAATGAGTCATCAATTAAGTTTGGCCTTGACCTGGGGCATTGTAATATTAAAAAAACGACATACGGTCTTTTAAATTTTAAGTCTATGGAATTAGGTTATTAGAATTATAATTAGTGCAAAATAAAAATTAGATTCTGTTGTGTTCGTTAATTATTTGAATTAACGCCAAAAGATGCTCGTTTATCGATCATCCTTTTGACCCTTCGTGTTGTCCATTTAAACCCCCCTTTTCCCCCATTCCGTGCATTTTCTCCCTCATTCATTTGTTGTTTCCATTTAATTGTGACCCGCTCCCTCCCTTCGCTATTTATTATATTTATTTGTGTGGAATAAATCAATATTATTCCATTGACTGTTGAACGGACACAACAGTTATTGGCGCAGTCAGCGAAAGCAAAGACGAGCGAAACAAAAGCGGAGAGGAACGACGCAACAAATCGTCAATTGGAATTGCTAATTCCGAGTTGGAATAGCAATTGCCAAATCGTCTGAGAATAAAGCTAATTCCCAGTGGAATAGCTGCACACCCAGGAGGTGGCATTCTCAATTACTGGTGTTAATCCGAGTTGGATAACAGCCAGACGTCAATCGCCGAATTTGGAGAATTTCTACATTCAATTGTTAATCCGAGACGGATAACAATTGCGAATCACTGTTAATTCGAGTTGAATAACAGTGACCGTCCATCATCAATTTCATTGTTAATCCGGTTCGGATAACAATTGACAATCACTGTTAATCCCAGTTGGATAACAGTTGACCATCCATCATCTTTAATTTGATCCTAGTTTGGACAAATTATAAAACGCAACAATGGCAGCGGTTGTAAAGGCTGGCAAAGGACCAGGCCATTATACATCGGAAACGTCGTGGACCATTTGGGAAGAACGATTTGAGTTTTTCATCAAACTCCGAGGCATCACTGATGCGGAGACGAAAAAATTGCTCTTCTTCTCGGAGATTGGGCCAATATACGAAGAGCTTCGCCAAATGGCGTTGCCAGACGATGTCCGCGACATGTCAATTGATGAGATCAAAGCGCTGATGGAGGAAAGTTTTGGCGAGACGAAGACGATTGCGGCAAAAAGGTTTGAGCTGTTTTCAGCCAAACAGACGTCAGGACTGTCCATTCGGGATTACTCAATCCAACTTCGGACCTTAATTGCCAAAGCAGAATGGCATAAGGATTCAGTGGACATGTGCCTGAGCGCTCTTTTCATCAACGGCCTTAAAAAAGATTCAATTCGGGCCGAGTTGATAAAGAAGGGAGCGAACGAAATGAAATTCAAAGATGCCGTTGAAACGGCAGTGCTTCTCGAGCAGTCCGAATTGGACGCAGAGCAAATCGGTGGGCATAAGAAAGCGGAAGTGGCGAAAGTCTTCGCTCCAAAGGGAGGAAGAAAGAGTAGCGCACCAACGCAGCAAATGCAATGCCATCGATGCGGGAGGAATGGCCACCGTAACAACGAATGCCCGAACAAGGATTCAAAATGCCGAAAGTGTGGCAATGTTGGACACTGGGCTGTGATGTGTAAAACAAAGCAGGGCTCCAATTGGCCAAAAAGGCAAGGGAAGCCAGTAAACCAGGTCAACACTGAATGCCAAAAGGCACATGACATTGGAACACTGGCCAAGTCTGAAGAAGTCAAATCGATTTCGGTGCCACCAGCGATGATAAAACTTCAGCTGAGTAAAAAGGCGACAGATTTCGAATTGGACTGTGGCGCAGATGTCACACTCATCACCAAGAATGATTGGATGTCCATCGGAAGGCCGAAACTTGGACAAACTTCAGGATTGATGGCATATGGAAAAAAGCCGATCAAAGTCCTTGGATCGTTCAAAACGGATGTGGTGTACAACGGCAAAGAAGTGAATGCCGAAATTTATGTCGTGGACGGCGAAGGCAAAAATTTGTGTGGGAGAGATTTGATCGGTGAATTGCAAATCGATCTCAACAAAGCGTTCGGAATCCGATCGATCAATGAAGTCAAGTGCAAGGCAGTGGATCGAGAGCTGGGAGCGGTGCTTCTAAAGTACGGTGAGGTCTTCAATGACGGACTCGGCCGATGCACAAGGCAAATTTCGTTGAAATTTAAGCCGGAAGTGCAATCGAAGAAGTGCAAGCCACGCCCCGTGCCTTTTGCATTGAGACCCGAAGTGGAGAAGGTCATCGACAACTGGGTCAAAGATGGAGTGTTTGAGCAGGTGACAACGTCTGAGTGGGCAACACCGTTGGTGATTGTACCCAAAGCCGGAAACAAAATTCGCTTATGTTGCGACTACAAAGTCACGGTTAATCAATGGCTCGACATTCATCAATACCCGTTGCCGCGCCCAGAAGAATTGTTCAGCGTGTTGAACGGAGGCGAAAAGTTTTCAAAGTTGGATTTGAAGGAGGCTTATCTTCAACTAATGTTGGATGATAAAGCCAAGGAATGCTTGACCATTTGCACGCATTAAGGCTTATACCAATTTACGCGTATGCCTTATGGTGTTGCTTGGGGCACATCATCGACAAAGAAGGGATTCGAACGTCGCCGGACAAAGTTGAGGCCATACAGAAAATGCCAGCCCCCAAAAACTTAAAGGAATTGCAATCCTTCTTGGGCATGGTTGGGTATTATGGCAAGTTCATTCCGTCAATGGCAACAATTTCGGAGCCGTTGAACGAGCTACGCCGATCAGAGACCAAATGGCATTGGTGACAACAACAGCAAAAATCATTCGAACATATCAAAATTATGCTGTCGTCGAACGAGCTGTTGGCCCATTTTGATCCCAAAAAGCCACTTTATTTGGAAACGGACGCATCTGACTATGGAGTTGGAGCGATCCTTTTCCACAAAGATGGAAACACAGGAAAGTTTGGCGTGATCGCATACGCCTCAAGAACATTGAGCCCAGCCGAAAGAAATTATGCGCAGATCGAAAAAGAAGGACGCGCAGTAATCTTCGGCGTGGAGAAATTCAACCAGTACTTGTACGGTAGAAAATTCATTCTACAGACGGATCACGAGCCTTTAAAAAGGATTTTTGGACCAAAAGGTGAATTGCCCGTGGTTGCGGCACGACGACTTCATCGTTGGAGTTTGAAGCTCATGAATTATGACTTCGAAATCGAATATTGTTCGACAAAAAATTTCGGTTACGCCGATGGATTGTCGCGGTTGCCTAGTCCAGAAATTGATCAGGTCTGTAAGGAAAGTCTCGAGCTGAACAAAATCCAGCAGGAGAGCCAAAACGCTTTGCCGATCACTGCGAAGGACATTGCGAAAGAAATTGGCAATGATCCGGTCTTCGCAAAAGTAAAAGGTTTTGTGCTCAATAGATGGCCAACAAGGATAGAAGACGAGAAAATTCGCCCATTTTTTCTGGTAAAAGACGAATTGGAGCTGAATAACGGATGCCTAATGTTGGGATGTCGGACAGTGATTCCGAGCAAATTCCGTGAGAATCTTTTGAAATTGATCCACGAGACGCATCCAGGAATCGTCCGAATGAAGGCATTGGCCAGGCAAAAAGTTTGGTGGCCGGCCATCGACAAAGACATTGAAAGCATGAAAACGAAGTGCAAAATTTGTCAAACGAATGCGCCGGAAATGAGGAAAGTCCCTCTCCATCCATGGGAAGTGCCAGAAAAGCCATGGCAGCGACTTCACATTGACTTCTGTGGCCCATTTTTCGGAAAAATGTGGCTGATCACGGTTGATGCCAAGACAAAATGGCCAGAAGTTGCAATCATGAAAAGTACTACGACCGAGGCAACGATTGAGGCACTTCGAAAATTGATTTGGACCCACGGATTGCCAGAACAAATTGTGTCTGACAACGGGCCGCAATTCGCTTCAAAGGAGTTTGAAGAATTCTGCTCCAAACGCGGAATTGAACGAACGCTGACGGCACCATACCACCCGCAGAGTAATGGGGAAGCCGAGCGTTTTGTCCATACATTCAAGAAAGGAATGTTGTTGGTTAAAAAAGATACCAACTGGGACAATGAATTGGCCATGAACCAATTCTTACTCAAATACCGAGTAACTCCTCACTCTGCAACAGGACGGTCTCCTGCAGAAATGATGTTCGGCAGAAAGCTGCGAACACTGCTCGACCTCGTGCGCCCGTCCAAATCGACCAAAATTGAAGGAGGAGAAGAGAAGGCGAAAGAAAATGCTGAAAAGCATGGCCAAAAATATTTGGCTCGCGCCAAAAAGAACTTTGATCGACGGACGTGGAAACGATCGTTTAAAACTGGACAAAGAGTCTTTGCCAGGAATTACAGAGACGGTTCGAAGTGGATGGCAGGCCAAATCATGAGCCAAATAAGCCCATCACTGTTTCTTGTCCGAACAGCCCGTGGGGTCTGGAAGCGGCACTTAGATCAGCTGAAATCGGACGAGACGAAGCCTGATCTGGAGAGCAACACCGACGTGGACTCAACATCGTCCATAGGTGATCAGACGGAGGATGAAAAGGACGGAGGACAGCAGACGGACGTGGAAGAAGAGCCGAACGATCCGCCAAATTTGCACGATCCGCCATTGAGAAGATCGGTGCGCGAACGAAGGCCACGACAGATCTTCGACCCCAGCGCGTGATCGCTGACTTCAGCTGGTGGGGAGGAGATGTTGTGTTCGTTAATTATTTGAATTAACGCCAAAAGATGCTCGTTTATCGATCATCCTTTTGACCCTTCGTGTTGTCCATTTAAACCCCCCTTTTCCCCCATTCCGTGCATTTCTCCCTCATTCATTTGTTGTTTCCATTTAATTGTGACCCGCTCCCTCCCTTCGCTATTTATTATATTTATTTGTGTGGAATAAATCAATATTATTCCATTGACTGTTGAACGGACACAACAGATTCCGATTCGATAAGAAATAAAGGCAATCTTATAGTGGAAAAAATTGCAGATTTTTTTTCGTATATTTCTTTCAAAAATACCTTTTCATAACAGTGATTTAATTATTTTCCGAAAAACGAATTTTCCAAAATGTATTATCAGCTAACTTCTTCATTTTAAGCTAGAAAATCCTAAAAAAAGTATAAATTCTCCAGATTTTTCTCTATTTTTAGTGCTTTTTTGCACTTTAATTGATCCATTTCGAAGTGAATTATGAATTTTCAAGCATTCGCCTAAATTTCCAAGGTTCCAAAAAATGAAAAATCTTTTTAATTTAAAAATTTCATGTTAATATTTAAATTGTAGCAATAATTTTGACCTATTTCAAAAACTAATAAAAATGCTATTGGAAAAATTTGCATAAAAACATTGAAATTTTGTAAAAAAGGGTTGAACATTAAAGCCCCACCCTCGAGTATAACCCCATTTTGAAGGGGGTTTTATTCGAGTAAATACGGTATAATTATGAAAAGCCCTTAATCCAGACTTGGAACCATTACAGGTCCAGGTCCAACAAGGAATCCAAGCCAGGTTCAAGCATTTTCAAGATAGCAAACTCTCTAATCATCAAAATATTATTTATTACCAACGCTTTTTGTAAAATCCTCTTTTGGTATGAGTGGAAAACGAATGTTGGACAAAACTGGGTCAAGCATTTTTCGTCGATTTTCAGCGGAACATTCGATGCCTTTTTGACGGCACTGTTCGTCGGACCAACGGAGTGCCTTAATTTTAGAAAATAAATAATTCTAATTTATAATATTTAATTTACCGCATTCCAAATTTCGATTTCACTGCTTCTCAGCTCATCTCTTTCGAGAATTTCACACAACAAATTTTGATCAATTTGCAAAAAGGATTCTGATTTGATCAAAGCACTGATATTTCGATCAATGTAGTGCAAACAACGGAGAGAAAAGTCCCAAAAATAAAATATTATAAAAAATTATATAATTATTACTTTAACTCGTCGGGGATCGTACCATAGAAAACCGGGACCAGTACTTTTCGGGTTGAAAAACCGGGAATTTTTGGCTGGCAAAACAGGGAAAAACCCGAGACTTTTCCCGGTCCCGGTCAAAACCGGGACGTAGGTACTCAGTTGTACGTTCTTTCAGTATCAGGTCCCGGTCACGTACAACCCTATAAAAATAAAATAACTGGACAAAAAATTTATGAAAATTGTCTTGAATTTTTGAAAAAACGAACACCCGTAAATTTTTTGTCAGTAATGAAGAATAATTTTAGATACATGAATAATGAGTTTAATAATTAAAATTCTTTCCTCACCTCCATATTCAGCAACAAAGCCTGTTCAAAAGCCACAAAAACATTTGGCAACTTTTTAATTGAAACTTTGGCACAAAAGTTGGCACATTCTTTTACCAGGCCACTGATGTTATATTTGTCAGCTATAATTAAATAGTAATTTATTTAAAACCCAATCATAAATTTTCACCAGCTTTTAAAACTTCCAACAAATTATTGGCATCCAATCCGTTAAAATGTTTCGTGTAAATAAATGTTAGCATCGTTTTGAACGCGCCAATTTCAATGTCTGGCACCAAAATTAAGTTTTTCTTAGTGGCATGACCTTAAATTAAAATTAAATTTAATAGAAATGATGATTTTGGAATAAATTTATTACCTTTTCCAATTGAATTCTTTGAATTTTGCACGTTATAACGGAACATTGCTTTGAAAACATCGGAAGCACTGGAGAGAATCGCTCTATGAGCTGTTACAATCTTAAAAAAGATCAAAAAATTCAATTTAAAATACTGACGTAAAAGTCTTGAGAATTTAGTAATTTTTCCTACAAATAAATAATGATAATATGTTAGGACTCGGGTGGGAATCGAACCCACCCTAAAGCCCAATCCGTGGGCATCCGACCATTGAGCTACCGAGGCATATTTATTGGTCTTATCAACATTGAAATTTTGTTGATCATTAAACTATATTCAAAATTTATATGCATTTGCTTATAGATTTTGCAGAAAATTTTTCGAGAATTTACAAGATTTCCATAAAAATATGTTCTAAAAATGTAATTGTTTATCCTTGGGCATTAAGATATGGTTTTTGCTTTTTTTGACTCGCCTCCTTTTTGTCATCCTTCCCAACCAAAAAATGAACATCCGGATATTCTCCGTTGTCCAACACTTCCTTCATTTGATCTGCCAAAGAATTGACAATTTTTCCATTACTGGTGCCTTAAAATTCGAAATTTATTAAGAGGAGGAATATATATAAGCATTTCATGGAATTGGCTAAGGGGCATAGCCAGCGGAATTTCGTATTTTAGGAATACAACAGGAACTTAGAGAAAGTTCAATATATTTACAGATTTACCTTCTTTATCTTTTGGCGGGAATGCTTTTACATGCAAATTGGCAAAGGCGGAAAATATAATAGAATAATAGAATGCATATTTCATTCTGTCACCTTAAATTAGAAATTTAAAAAAATTAAATGTTCAGTTGGTCTTAGAGCCGAGAATTTTGAAAAAATCGGGATCGGATTCCGGGATATGATTCCAGATGAAAAACCCGGGTTTGCTCGGATTCAAATCCTGATTTTGCCATGGTCCCGATCCGGGAGTCTTTTAGTGCTGGGATTCCAGCCGGGATATCTCACTATCAGTCGGCAACCCTAAAATGTGAAGTGGGTCCAGCCATGTAAAATTAAAAAAATGGGGGAAATGAATCTCGGAATGGAATCTATTTTAATATGAAAAAATAATGAATTTTAAGCGATAAATCAACTTATTTATATGCCCAGTTTGTAGTGGTTGTATACATTTATAGGGAAATAATAAAAGAAAATTCCGGACAATTTTAAGAAACGATCATTTTGCTGGGAAGATACAATTCAAAGGACATAATAAAAGAAATGTCCATTGAATTGTAGCTTCCCAGCAAAATGATCACTTTCGTCACTTTGTCCTTGTTTTCTTTTATTATATCCTTGAATTGTATCTTCCCAGCAAAATGATCACTTTCGTCACTTTATCCAGGTTTTCTTTTATTATATCCTTTGAATTGTATCTTCCCAGCAAAATGATCACTTTCGTCACTTTATCCAGGTTTTCTTTTATTATATCCTTTGAATTGTATCTTCCCAGCAAAATGATCACTTTCGTCACTTTATCCAGGTTTTCTTTTATTATATCCTTTGAATTGTATCTTCCCAGCAAAATGATCACTTTCGTCACTTTGTCCAGGTTTTCTTTTATTATATCCTTTGAATTGTATCTTCCCAGCAAAATGATCACTTTCGTCACTTTATCCAGGTTTTCTTTTATTATTCCTTTGAATTGTATCTTCCCAGCAAAATGATCACTTTCGTCACTTTGTCCTGGTTTTCTTTTATTATATCCTTTGAATTGTATCTTCCCAGCAAAATGATCACTTTCGTCACTTTGTCCTGGTTTTCTTTTATTATATCCTTTGAATTGTATCTTCCCAGCAAAATGATCACTTTCGTCACTTTGTCCTTGTTTTCTTTTATTATATCCTTTGAATTGTATCTTCCCAGCAAAATGATCACTTTCGTCACTTTGTCCTTGTTTTCTTTTATTATGTCCTTTGAATTGTATCTTCCCAGCAAAATGATCACTTTCGTCACTTTGTCCTGGTTTCTTTTATTATGTCCTTTGAATTGTATCTTCCCAGCAAAATGATCACTTTCGTCACTTTGTCCTGGTTTTCTTTTATTATGTCCTTTGAATTGTATCTTCCCAGCAAAATGATCACTTTCGTCACTTTGTCCAGGTTTTCTTTTATTATATATCCTTTGAATTGTATCTTCCCAGCAAAATGATCACTTTCGTCACTTTGTCCTTGTTTTCTTTTATTATCCTTTGAATTGTATCTTCCCAGCAAAATGATCACTTTCGTCACTTTGTCCATGGTTTTCTTTTATTATGTCCTTTGAATTGTATCTTCCCAGCAAAATGATCACTTTCGTCACTTTGTCCAGGTTTTCTTTTATTATATCCTTTGAATTGTATCTTCCCAGCAAAATGATCACTTTCGTCACTTTGTCCTTGTTTTCTTTTTTATATCCTTTGAATTGTATCTTCCCAGCAAAATGATCACTTTCGTCACTTTGTCCATGTTTTCTTTTATTATGTCCTTTGAATTGTATCTTCCCAGCAAAATGATCACTTTCGTCACTTTGTCCTTGTTTTCTTTTATTTATCCTTTGAATTGTATCTTCCCAGCAAAATGATCACTTTCGTCACTTTGTCCATGGTTTTCTTTTATATATATCCTTTGAATTATTATCTTCCAGCAAAATGATCACTTTCGTCACTTTGTCCTTTTCTTTTATTATGTCCTTTGAATTGTATCTTCCCAGCAAAATGATCACTTTCGTCACTTTGTCCTTGTTTTCTTTTATTATGTCCTTTGAATTGTATCTTCCCAGCAAAATGATCACTTTCGTCACTTTTATCCGTTTTCTTTTATTATATCCTTTGAATTGTATCTTCCCAGCAAAATGATCACTTTCGTCACTTTCCTGGTTTTCTTTTATTATTTTTGAATTGTATCTTCCCAGCAAAATGATCACTTTCGTCACTTTGTCCATGGTTTTCTTTTATTATATCCTTTGAATTGTATCTTCCCAGCAAAATGATCACTTTCGTCACTTTGTCCAGGTTTTCTTTTATTATATCCTTTGAATTGTATCTTCCCAGCAAAATGATCACTTCGTCACTTTGTCCAGGTCTTCTTTTATTATATCCTTTGAATTGTATCTTCCCAGCAAAATGATCACTTTCGTCACTTTGTCCTGGTTTTCTTTTATTATGTCCTTTGAATTGTATCTTCCCAGCAAAATGATCACTTTCGTCACTTTGTCCTGGTTTTCTTTTATTATGTCCTTTGAATTGTATCTTCCCAGCAAAATGATCACTTTCGTCACTTTGTCCTGGTTTTCTTTTATTATGTCCTTTGAATTGTATCTTCCCAGCAAAATGATCACTTTCGTCACTTTGTCCTGGTTTTCTTTTATTATATCCTTTGAATTGTATCTTCCCAAAAATGATCACTTTCGTCACTTTGTCCTGGTTTTTTTATTATGTCCTTTGAATTGTATCTTCCCAGCAAAATGATCACTTTCGTCACTTGTCCTGGTTTTCTTTTATTATATCCTTTGAATTGTATCTTCCCAGCAAAATGATCACTTTCGTCACTTTGTCCTGGTTTTCTTTTATTATATGTCCTTTGAATTGTATCTTCCCAGCAAAATGATCACTTTCGTCACTTTGTCCTGGTTTTCTTTTATTATGTCCTTTGAATTGTATCTTCCCAGCAAAATGATCACTTTCGTCACTTTGTCCTGGTTTTCTTTTATTATGTCCTTTGAATTGTTCTTCCCAGCAAAATGATCACTTTCGTCACTTTGTCCTGGTTTTCTTTTATTATGTCCTTTGAATTGTATCTTCCCAGCAAAATGATCACTTTCGTCACTTTGTCTTTTCTTTTATTATGTCCTTTGAATTGTATCTTCCCAGCAAAATGATCACTTTCGTCACTTTGTCCTGGTTTTCTTTTATTATGTCCTTTGAATTGTATCTTCCCAGCAAAATGATCACTTTCGTCACTTTGTCCTGGTTTTCTTTTATTATATCCTTTGAATTGTATCTTCCCAGCAAAATGATCACTTTCGTCACTTTGTCCTGGTTTTCTTTTTTATTATCCTTTGAATTGTATCTTCCCAGCAAAATGATCACTTTCGTCACTTTGTCCGGTTTTCTTTTATTATGTCCTTGAATTGTATCTTCCCAGCAAAATGATCACTTTCGTCACTTTATGGTTTTCTTTTATTATATCCTTTGAATTGTATCTTCCCAGCAAAATGATCACTTTCGTCACTTTGTCCTGGTTTTCTTTTATTATATCCTTTGAATTGTATCTTCCCAGCAAAATGATCACTTTCGTCACTTTGTCCAGGTTTTCTTTTATTATATCCTTTGAATTGTATCTTCCCAGCAAAATGATCACTTTCGTCACTTTGTCCTGGTTTTTTTATTATGTCCTTGGAATTGTATCTTCCCAGCAAAATGATCGCTTCTTAAAATTGTCCGGAATTTATATTATTTCCCTATAAAGTATACAACCACTACAAACTGGGCATATAAATAAGTTGATTTATCGCTTAAAATTCATTATTTTTTCATATTAAAATAGATTCCATTCCGAGATTCATTTCCCCCATTTTTTTAATTTTACATGGCTGGACCCACTTCACATTGAACATTTTTTCTTTCCACAACATTTTTTGTTGGAAGACCAACTGAACATTTAATTATAATTTAAGGTGTCAAAATGAAATATATTTCTCATTATTTTACCATATTCTCCGTCTTTGCCAATTTCCATGTAAAAGCATTGCCGCCAAAAGATAAAGCAGGTAAATCTGTAATTAATATATTGTACTTTTCTGAATTTTTACTATCATTCAACCAGGGCCGTAAACTAAATTCTCTAAAAATTACCGGAAATAAGCGGAATTCCCTAACTTAGGATTAGAAATGTTTAGCAGTCATATGAAGAAGCGAGGATATATGCCTCCCATTAATAAATTCATTTACCAATTTGTATGAAAAGCATTGGCGCAAAAAGATAAAGCAGGTAAATCTGTAAATATTTACTGAACTTTCTCTAAGTTCCTGTTGAAATTGTCCAACAATTTAACAATCATTCAACCAGGGCCGATGGCGTTCTAAAGAATTTCCTAAAATACGAAATTCCGCTGGCTTTGCCCCTTACCCAATTCCATGAAATGCTTATGTAAATCCTCGTCTTCAATAAATTTCGAATTTTAAGGCACCAGCAATGGACAAATTGTCAATTCGTTGGCAGACCAAATGAAGGAAGTGTTGGACAACGGAGAATATCCGGATGTTCAATTTTTGGTTGGGAAGGATGACAAAAAGGAGGCGAGTCAAAAAAGCAAAAAAATACAAAATAAATAAATTTTATTTTTGATTATCAAATCTTACCCATTTGCGCCTTATTAAATTGAAAAAAATTAAATTTTTTTTTGAAAGATTGTACCAGCTCATAGAGCAATTCTCTCCAGTGCTTCTGATGTTTTTAAAGCAATGTTCCGTTACAATGAAGGTCAAATTGAGATCCCCGACATTGAAATTGGCGCGTTCAAAACGATGCTAAGATTTATTTATACGAAGAGTTTTGATGGATTGGATGCCAATAATTTGTTGGAAGTTTTAAAAGCTGGTGAAAATTTATTAATTGATTTTAAATAAATTACTAATTTTAATTATAGCTGACAAATATAACATCAGTGGCCTGGTAAAAGAATGTGCCAAAGTTTCAATTCAAAAGTTGCCAAATGTTTTTGTGGCTTTTGAACAGGCTTTGTTGCTGAATATGGAGGTGAGGAAAGAATTTTAATTATTAAACTCATTATTCATGTATCTAAAATTATTCTTCATTACTGACAAAAAATTTACGGGTGTTCGTTTTTTCAAAAATTCAAGACAATTTTCATAAATTTTTTGTCCAGTTATTTTATTTTTATAGGGTTGTACGCGACCGGGACCTGATACTGAAAGAACGTACAACTGAGTACCTACGTCCCGGTTTTGACCGGGACCGGGAAAAGTCTCGGTTTTTCCCTGTTTTGCCAGCCAAAAATTCCCTGTTTTTCAACCCGAAAAGTACTTGTCCCGGTTTTTCTTAAAATTCCCGGTCCCGTACAACTGTAATTTGTTGTCCATATTTTAGCTTTTTGTCTATATTTTTCGTTTTTCGTCTATAATATAATGCATATTTTGGTGTTTTTTTGTCAATATAAATCCGGGCCCTATAAATAATCTAAGGATAAATTCTCAACCGAAAACATCGGTAAAATTCTATGGTACGGTCCCCGACGAGTTAAAGTAATAATTATATAATTTTTTATAATATTTTTATTTTTGGGATTTTTCTCTCCGTTGTTTGCACTACATTGATCGAAATATCAGTGCTTTGATCAAATCAGAATCCTTTTTGCAAATTGATCAAAATTTGTTGTGTGGAATTCTCGAAAGAGATGAGCTGAGAAGCAGTGAAATCGAAATTTGGAATGCGGTAAATTAAATATTATAAATTACAATTATTTATTTTCTAAAATTAAGGCACTCCGTTGGTCCGACGAACAGTGCCGTCAAAAAGGCATCGAATGTTCCGCTGAAAATCGACGAAAAATGCTTGACCCAGTTTTGTCCAACATTCGTTTTCCACTCATACCAAAAGAGGATTTTACAAAAAGCGTTGGTAATAAATAATATTTTGATGATTAGAGAGTTTGCTATCTTGAAAATGCTTGAACCTGGCTTGGATTCCTTGTTGGACCTGGACCTGTAATGGTTCCAAGTCTGGATTAAGGGCTTTTCATAATTATACCGTATTTCCTCGAATAAAACCCCCTTCAAAATGGGGTTATACTCGAGGGTGGGGCTTTAATGTTCAACCCTTTTTTACAAAATTTCAATGTTTTTATGCAAATTTTTCCAATAGCAAATTTTTATTAGTTTTTGAAATAGGTCAAAATTTTTGCTACAATTTAAATCTTAACCTGAAATTTTTAAATTGAAAAAAATTTTTCATTTTTTGGAACCTTGGAAATTTAGGCGAATGCTTGAAAATTCATAATTCACTTCGAAATGGATCAATTAAAGTGCAAAAAAGCACTAAAAATAGAGAAAAATCTGGAGAATTTATACTTTTTTTTAGGATTTTCTAGCTTAAAATGAAGAAATTAGCGGATAATAAATTTTGGAAAAATTCGTTTTTCGGAAAATAATTAACTCACTGTTATGAAAAGGTATTTTTGAAAGAAATATACGAAAAAAAATCTGCAATTTTTTCCACTATAAGATTGCCTTTATTTCTTATCGAATCGGAATCAAATTTTTATTTTGCACTAATTATAATTCTAATAACCTAATTCCATAGACTTAAAATTTAAAAGACCATATGTCGTTTTTTTAATATTACAATGCCCCAGGTCAAGGCCAAACTTAATTGATGACTCATTTTATGAATGAATTAATTGTCTAATTAATTATCCATTTCAATCAAATTTCAGTTCCAACTGGTGTGTTAACAATGGAAGAAGTGATCAGCGTGTATCAGCATTATTCCCATCAAAATTTAAGTGATGCCACTGGGCTTTTCCCATTGAAATTTCCAACGCACCGACGGAACAAAAACGAAGGCACAATTGAGATGGAAATTGAAAAAGTGTCCGAATTTGCGGTGGAGCCGGTGGGAAGTGAGCGATTCAGCGATGCCGTGGAAATTGGGGGATTTCCATGGAAAATAATGGCACAAATCAAAACGAAAAACGAAAGCAATGAGAAATGGTTGGGCTTTTACCTTTCCAACGATGGCCTTGAAAATGGTAAAAAAAAAGTCTTTTTCATAAATCTGTCCGAATTTAAATTCACCAAAACTAAATATGTATAATAAACGATTATGCAGACAAATTAGACAAAGTGTAAACAATAAAAGAATGCAAGAATAATGGAAATTGAAAATGTAGGTGAAAAGTACCCTTTCAACTTAAATAAGTACCGGATTTAATAATGGTAATTTTATTAAATATTTATTTATTGTGCAGAAAATTGGTCTTGTAAAAGTTCGGCAACACTTCGAATTGTTTCACAAAAGAATGGCACGGAGGATTTAATTGGAAGAATTGGTGATCGATTTTTAATAAGGAATGGAGCATTTATGGAAATTATTTCATTAGTTTTGCGGTGAGTGGATTCAAATAAATTTAATAAACTTCATATTTTAAATTAAAATTTTTAAAATTTTAAAAAAGAAAGTGACAAAAATTGAATAGAATTTATTGAAATTTTTTGGTTATGTAAATTTTTTTCTAGATTTTAAAAAATTAAATAAGATAGGATTTGATAGGATATGTAATGCATCGCTTAATACCAATTTTTATTAATTTAACTAAATTTAAGCTAAGTTATGTTTCTTATTAGCAATAAAATTAAAACTAATAATAAATTTAAATGTTTCTATCATTGACACTTTTGTAACTTTGGCTCACCATGATTTTATATTACATAATTGATTTAAAATTAAAGTTATAATCGGAAACATTGCTGATTTTCATGTTAAAAAATTAATTACAATATTTGTCAAATTTTTATCTCAAAATAAATCACTAAAATTAAGGAATTGTTGGATCCGGGCAAAGGATTTTACGACAAAGATGAGGACAAAGTCACATTGGCCATTGATGTCATTGTGGATGAGACCAAAAACTGAGAAAATTATTTCCGATCCAAACAAATCCAACGGCACACTTTCGATGGAAATTGAAAAACTATCGGAATTTGACGAGAAATCGAAGGAAGTGAACGTAAAGTGAAACTGCTGTGTACATAAAGGGAATGCCATGGAAAATATGGGCAGAAATCAAAAGAAAAATGAAAGCACTGAGAAATGGTTGGCTTTTTCTTTTGTGCGACGCTTCTGAAGAAGGTTTGCTTATCAAATTATATAATAGAAATAATAATTATTTTTTATAAAATTGGTGTAATTAATTATTGAAAAGACTTATGTAAACAGTAATTTTTTAACATAAAATTAGAAGTGATTTTTTAAAGGAAATGCGTTAAAATATAAATTTGATTATTATTTAATTTGCTTTAAGATGGAAATTGGAGCCGCAAATGTTCGGCAACACTTCGAATTGTCTCTCAAAAGAACGGTGTGGATGATTTTAAGAAGAATCTGAAAAGTTTTTAACAATGAAGCAAGTCTTGGGGTTGGACTTTTCATTTCTTTTGCGGTGAGTGGAAATTAATTAGTTAATTTACATTTTAATATTGTAATGGTAAATTAAGGAATTAATGGACCCAAGCAAAGGGTTGTACAACAAAGACGAGGACAACGTCACCTTGGCAATTGATTTTACATGTGAATAGCGTAAACATTTCGAGAAGGATTGAAAAGGGAAAGGAAGGAAATCAGCAGGATGAGAAGAGAGTCTTGGAGGGCACAAAATTTTCTTGGTGCTTAAATTTTATATTTTTTATGTTTTGTAAAGTATTTTGGTTTCATAAAGCAACATATTCCAATGATAGGGATGGATTTTTATGTGCTAAAATCGAGAAATATATATACCTAAAGAGTTGATAAAAAGGCAGAAAAATTTGCTAAAATGCAGAAAAATGCAAAAATAGTTGCCAAAAAATTGGAAAAAATGTCAATAAATGTGTGAGTTTTCCAGAATTGCCCGGATTCATGATCAGTAGGGCCCGGATTTTTATGTGCTAAAAATCCTGAAATATGTAATAAAATATGTGCTAAAAAATGCTGAAATATGTGCTAAAAACCCCCAAAAATGCCAAAATATGTGCTAAAATATGTGTTAAAAATTGAAAAAATAAGTGTGTTTTTGCATAAAAATTCCCAAAAATCTCATTCTTTATCATTTTTAGCCCATACAACGCAAATCAAATACATTTCGAAGTGTTTGGGGTAAAATTGTCTTTTTTTGATAAATCATTTCTATAAATTGAAAGTTCCAGCAGAGAACTTCGAAATCCAATGACGAATTAATGAATTCGAGATTTCATTAGTTTCTACAATCGAAGAAAAAATTTTTTAATTTGAAAATTATGTTAATAATTAGGAAAAAAGTCGATTTTTAGGGGGTGTATTTTTCAATTTTCTTGTATTTTTATTGCAATTTTTCTCAAAAATGCCAAAATATGTGCAAAATATGTGCCAAACTCCAAAATATGTGCTAACATATTTTATGTGACAAAACGCCAAAATATGTGTTTTTATGTTTTTATAAGTCGCTCTAAATCAAAAATTGTTCGGAGATAATGCTATTTTTGGGCTTCTCTCGCCATAACTAAGCCGCAAAAAAAATATGTAAAAACATAAAAATCCGGGCCCTAATGATCAGCTACCCTGAAAACCATTCGAAATACGCTTTCAGGTGGCTAATTGAAAATTAATTAAGGTAATAAAAAGAGGCTAATTTTAACTTGCTGAAATATGATTAAAATATCTAAATATAGAAAAAAATGGTATGTGTAAAACTGAAAATAAAATACATTCCTAAACGCTTCAAACTAAGCTAAAAAAAATTATTTAAATTAATTTTTAAGAAATAAATGTGAAAAAATGGAAATACATAAAAATCCGGTCTCTCATTAATCCCTAATTTTAATAATTTTAATAGATTAATATTCCAAATATTTTTTACCATTTTCTGATTTTGTATTCTTTGAATCAAAGCGGAACATTGCCTCAAATACTTCGGACGCGTGCTTCAAAATGAGTTTATGTGCTGGCACAAGCTTAAATGAACTAATGTAGGAAAAAAATAAATAAAATACATAAAATAAAATTAATTAAAATTATTTAAAATAAAATTATTCATTCTTCAAAACTCGCCTCTTTTTCGTCTCCGTCCCAAACAAAAAAGTGCACATCCGCGTACTCTCCCGTGCTCAGCAACAGCTTCATCCAATCAGTCGGCGATTTGGGCATGGAAATTTCAAAAATTCGCTAAATTAAATATATTAAAAAATAAAATGGCAAGTATGTAAGTTGATTTTTAAGGGAAATTTCAAAATTCTAAAAAAAAGTAATTTGAAATCGGAAGAAGAAATTCAAAGCCCAAATTATTAGCAAAAAAATATTATAATAATTTTACCCATCTTCATCAAACCAAAGCTCAAATATTTTACATAAATTGTGTTAGAAGAAAGATGAAACAATGTTTTGTTGTTTCCTCCCCCCCACCAATTTTCACAATTTTTCATCGCTTTAGCCCCGGCTCAAAAAATTGATCCCAAATCAATGCAAATGTTGTAAAAAAACAAAACATTGTTTTTCAACAAAATAAGAGAAATTATTGTGTACATAAGTTGAATAAATTATATATTATATATATATATATATATATATATATATATATATATATATATTGTTTAATTTTAAATTAATAAACAGAGAAATAAATTTGATTTAAAAAAACATAATTTTTTCTCCATTTATTTTTCGTAATAACTAAATATGTTAATTCATATCTTGCTCACAAATCAACAATGTTTTGTTGAAAAATAATAATTTGTTTTCCCCCAATTATTTTGAGCAATTTGTTGACCGTGGGCAAAGCGACTAAAAATGAGAGAAATTTGGGGGGGGGGTCATACTGCTGACCTACACATAAATTATCATAAACAAATTATTGGTTTTTGGGTGTGTGGCCTATTAGCCGATTAATTCTTTACGTTTTTTTCGACTCGAAAATTCCTTTTTCAAATTTCCTTGAGAAGGTTAAATTTGCGGCAGAAAAAACAACAACTTGCGAATTGGCACAATTCGGATTATATGAATTTTTCAATTTGTATGAATTTTATTTTATGCAAGTCCATAATTTGGTTTTTTATGAAACAAAATTCCAAAAAAAAAAATTTAAAAAATAAAAGCATCTTAAATATTTTCATTGCCAAAAATTGCCATTAATAATCAGATTTTGATTTTTAAAATTGTTTTAATATAAATTTTGCAATCTTTAATTAAATTGTTAAAAATTAATTTTTTATTTTAATTTATTCTTTTGAATTTGTTATTTTTAAATGTGAGATTGTTTTTTTGTTGCTTTGACAAAATATTTTTGCAAAAACCTTTTTTCTGTTTCATTTTTGTGCATTTCATTACAAATTTGTTGTATTAAATTAAGGAAAAAAACTATTTTATTATAATGAAAAGAATCGGCCAAGAAAGTGTTAATGGCGGGCAAAAGCCAAGGAAAAGCAAGAAAATGCCAACAAAAACGGACAGCAGCGACGATGAGTCAGATGAAGAAAATTCAGCAGCGGGTGGGTAAATAACTAAATAATGGTTAAAAATAAATTTAAAAATGCTATTTTTTTAGCATTATTTCCCGCCGGTGCCCCCATTACCGTCGTTTGTGAAATTTTTAATATTTAAAAGATGCATTACGGAAATTACGGCACTTTTTGACCCCCGTAATACTAATAACGGATTTCAGTAATTTAAATTCCAGTTACGCCCACCCCTGCTGATGTTAAGAACCATTTTGAAACATTTATGATTGTGGATTTAGGACATTCCCAAAAAATATTTTTATTTTTTTTTGCCTGATTTTTTTAAATTTACAAATATCATGATTATCATTTTAGCAGAATCACCAGGGAATAAATGGATGAAGCTAATGTTGAGCACGGGAAAGTACGCGGATGTGCACTTTTTGGTGGGGGACGGAGACGCAAAAATGGTGAGTTTTAAATTGCCTAATTATAATCCTTTTAATTGTGAAATCGCCCCCGACACTTCGGGGAAGAGATTAGCGAAGATCAGGGACGGAAGATGGGTCAAAAATGGGGGTTATTGTTAGTTAATTAATTTTCTTTAAAGTTTTAATCCTTTTAAGCGCGTGCCAGCCCATAAGCTCATTTTGGAAGAGGCTTCCGACGTATTTAAGGCAATGTTCCGTTTTGATGCCAAAAAGGAAAAAGCGGAGAATGGTAAAAATATAGTAACTAAAATAACTAAGATTTAATTGTCAATTAGACTCTGCTAATTGCCCAGCTGATGTGGAGATTCCCGATGTTGAAGCAGCAGCATTCAAAGTGATGTTGAGCTTCATTTATGCTGGTGATTTGAGCGAATTGAACGGAGACAATGCAATGGCAGTGCTTTACACCGGTGAATTTATTTTAAGGAAATTAAATATTTATAAATTAAATGTTTGAAATTAAATTTAATGAGTAATATTTTTTTATTAGCCAAAAAATACATCATCCCTGGCCTGGTCGACCAATCTTTGCAAATTCACTTCTCCGAATTGCGCAATGTTTTCTTTGCGTATGCCCAGGCTCGTCTTTTCGACTTTGAGGTGGGAGATAAATAATTTAATGATAATGAATTTAAGATGATTTAAATGCAATAATTATTTATATATTTATATTTTTTATAAATTTTAGGACTATTGCAATGATTGTTTGGATTATATTGATGGGAATGCGGACGCTTTGCTCAAATCGGATGGATTTTTGCAAATTGACCAAACATTGTTGTGTGAAATTTTGGGACGCCAATTGCAAATCCGTGAAGAAATTTCTGTTTGGCAAGCAGTAATTTTTTTTTTAATTAAAAAAAGTTACAATTTATTTTTAAAATAATTTCCTATTTAATTGTAATTTATTTTTCGGCACTCCGCTGGGCCGACGAAAAGTGCCGTGAAAATGGCATTGAATGTTCAGCAGAGAATCGCCGTCAAATGCTTGGCCCGGCACTGTTCAACATACATTTTCCGCTTTTGTCAAATGAGGAATTTACGAGGAAAATTGGTAAAAAAAAGAGATTAAAACCAAGTTTAAACTCTTTCAACAACGACTGCCAACTTTTTAAAATAATTAATTTAAATAAATTAAAATAAAAATTTAAAATGATTTTTCTTATATTTTCAGTGCATTCAAAATAAAACATATTTTTTTAAAATTTTATTCTATTTTTCAGTTCCAACCAATGTGTTATCAAAAGATGAAGTGCTCGCTGTTTATCAGTTCAAATCCATTCCAAATTGTCATGGGATATCCGACGGATTTTTCCCAATGCAATTTCCGACAAATGAACGATTTATGAACACGGGCACACTTTTGCTGGACATTGAAAAAGTGTCGGAATTTGGACAAGAGCCTGAAGATAGTAGTCGGTGCAGCAAAAAATGTACATAAATGGATTGTCATGGAAAATAAGGGCAGAAATTCGAACGAAAATGGAATCCGATGATAGAAAGGTCGGCATTTATCTTTTGTGCGATGCTCCAAAAGAAGGTGCAAATTAAGGGCTAATTAATATTAATTAACCAATTAATTTGCATTGAGCAGAAAATTGGAGTTGCAAATGTTCGGTAACCATTCGAATTATCTCACAAAAGTGTGGAGTGGCGGATTTAAGAAGAGAAGTTTATGCATATTTTGGAAACAATGAATATGATAGCTGGGGATGCCGCGATTTTAGATGGAGATACCTCGATTTCATTGAATTTGCTGTGGGTGGCATTTAAATGTCTTTCTCTAATTAAAATTATTATAATTAAGAAACTGGTGGACCCGAAAAATGGCTTTTACGACAAATGCGTGGACAAAGTGACATTTTCCATTGATGTCACAGTGAAAGAAGCACAAACGGGCAAAGAATGCTGATATTCATAATCAGTGATCCCGAAAACCCTTCGAAAACATATGTATTTTCATGTGTTTGAATAAAAAAAATATGATAAAAAAACTGACCAAAAAAGGCGATCCAAACTAACATTAGTTTAGCTAACTTTCTTTGAACAAAATTCAAACAAAATTTATTATTTTAATTATTTTTTGAGTAATATATTAGCTTTAACCCACCGTCCAAAAATTCCTACGCATTTGGGTTACTTTTTCCCACCTCATTTCTGCAAATTATCCACATATTTCAAGTTCAAATGCGGAACTGCTTCCTGGGCCCGTAGAATAAGAAGGTAGTTCGTGGTCATTTGACGGGAGTTGGTGGTTAGAAAAGCTACCACCATCATACCCATGGTTGCAATATTTACCATGAGCCATTTGACACGGAAATTTGTGAGATAAAAATTAACAAAAATAAGATTCTTATAGATTGAAGTGTGCTCTTTCTTCTGATACCAAAATAAAAAATTTATCTTAATGCTAAGTATTTTTAAAACCACTTTTTACAAAGGTAGTCAAAACTCGACAAAAAAAATTTCGAGAGACAAATAATTTTTACGAAAATAACAAAGAATTAACCAAAAACACCTCCATAAAATAATTTTTCTCGATAATCAATTGTGGTAATTTTTGAGCCAATTTAAACATTTTTAAAATTCTTTAAAATAAACTAATTATAAATCAATTTTATCCCTCTAATAGGACCATGTATCCCTCATTATCACATAAATAGAAGAAAAAAACAAAATTTTTATGTGAATCTGCCCCAAAATTGCATGTAGTCAAATAACCCGGTAGAATAAGATCATAGTTCATGGTCGTTTGACGGAGGTTGGTGGTAAAAACGGCACTTCGTGGTCATTTTCTTATTCTACGGGTTTACCACCAACTTCGTGGTCATTTGACTAGGTCAAATAACCATGGTCGTTTGACCCGGTCATTTAACTACCTTCTTATTCTACGGGCCCTGCTTGTTGTCTGCTGCTGTTGACAACTTCAGTTGCAATTAGAGGGGGGGGGGGGCTTTTCCCCCGGGGGATGCTTTTCCTCCACAGCCCTCGCCAACCCCAAAATTTTATTTTATTTTGCATTCCATTCCAGCCAAATTATTCCCCCACCCCTTTCCTAATTCATTTTCGCCCTTTTCTTAAATGGATGGACGACGGTTAAAAAAAAATTTCCGTCTTTTCTTTGATCACTGCCCTCAAGCAAGGAAAAGAGAGAGATTGAAAATTGATGGAATAGTACACAAACGGGGGATAAATTAAGCGGCAGAATGCTTGGGAAAAAGGAAATATTTCATGAGAATAAATCTGGAGAGGGAGTGAAAGTGGAGGAAATAGTGTGGGAAAGACAAAGAAGAGGATTGTGAAAATGTGTGAGAGAGGCAGACAAGCAGAGCAAGTGAAAATATTATATAAATCTAAGAGAAGAGCCCCAGACTGGGAAAGGGGAACAAAATAGTGCGGTGGAAAGACGGCATACAGCGAACAAATAGTACGGCTAACAGAGAGCTTTGATGGCGCCCCCACAAAGTGTCCAAGCCACGAAATGTCCAAAAGAGTAAAAACCCACGAAATGTCCAAAATTTTTCAAAATTTATAATAACAAAATGAGTCTAATTTAGGATTTTTAGGGTTTTCGGGGTCGCTGAATACGAATATACCCTTTATATTACCCCTTGCCTAACCTTAGGCCCATCTGAATAATAAAAAAACTCAAATTCGAGACTTGGACATTTCGTGGGTCAGCGGCTTTGATCAATGAAAGAAATTCAGCAAAAGCTCGGTGGAACATGCGGCGCATTAACCCACCGTCCAAAAATTCATACGCATTTGGGTTACTTTTTCCCACCTCATTTCTGCAAATTATCCACATATTTCAAGTTCAAATGAGGAACTCCTTCCTGCTCCTGCTTGTTGTCTGCTGCTGTTGACAACTTCAGTTGCAATTAGAGGGGGGGGGGGGGGGCTTTTCCCCCGGGGGATGCTTTTCCTCCACAGCCCTCGCCAACCCCAAAATTATGGCTTAAATCGCGTAATTCTTATAACTCATAGTAATTAAGGATCAATGGCCAATGTCACTTTGTCCTCGCTTTTATTGTAAAATCCTTTGCTTGGATCCATCAGTTCCTTAAACATTGTAATAAATTAAAATTAAAAAAAATAATTATCTTAATGGAAATTCATTATAATTAGTATTAATTAGCATTTAATTTGCACCTTCTTGTTCACGCATAAGGTAAAAGCCCAACCATTTCTCATTGTCAGTGCTTCCATTTTTCTTTTCAATTTATTTTCCATGGAAGCCCATTTATGTAAGTGACAGATTCGCTTTTACGTTCACTTCTGTCGATTTCTCTCGCAAATTCCGACACTTTTTCAATTTCCATCGAAATTATTCCATTGGATTTGTCGGGATCAGAAATGCATTTCTCCTTTTTATCATCTTTCACTGTGACATCAATGGCCAATGTCACTTTGTCCTCTTCTCTGTTATAAAAACCATTGCTTTGGTCCATCAATTCCTTAATTAATAATAATTATGCCAATTAAGGAATTATGTACAATTGACACTCAACACCACGTTTAAACAGCTGTAAGAATTGACTAAATAATAAAATTGTCACTTTTCCATATTTTAATTTTTAATTTTGTAGTAAATATAAATTTTTAAGCGCAGCTTGGATTATTAAAGAATGAAATCATAGCGTAATTAGTAATAGTTTTTCAATTTTTAATTTAATAAGCCCAAACTTCCCGGTTCCCAAATTTCTGGTCCAAAAAATTCTGCTTAAATAAAAGGAAAAAATGATCAGTCAATTAGGAATGGTTTCAATTTAAAAAAAAAGTTTACGTAAATCCTAACAAAATTAATGCAATAAATCCAAGTCCAAAAAATTGTAAACATTGACCTAAAATGGTAAAAATGAGAGTCTGCTAAAGCAGCTCCGACAATTAATTAATTCATATATCATCAGTTTTGAAAGTATAATCAAGAAAAATTAATAAATAAAAAAACAGGTTCATCATAGGATGGAGGATATTCAATGGCATTTTTCCCCAAATCATATTGGGCATTTATGTTTCGTCTTCCGTTTTGCTTCTTTCACTGTGACATCAATGGCCAATGTCACTTTGTCCTCGCTTTGGTCGTAGAAACCTTTGCTTGGGTCCATCAATTCCTTAATTGATCATAAATAATTGGGTCAATTAAGGGAATGTTTAATTGTCACTCACAGCAAATGAAATGAAATTCGGGAATCCCCAGCTGTTCCCTTTATTGTCAAAAACATGGTCATCGAGTTTTCTCCTTAAATCCTTTACGCCGCTCTTTTGCGAAACAATTCGAAGAGTTGCCGAATATTTGCAACTCCAATTTTCTGCTCAATATCAATTAATTAATTGTTGTTAATATATATATTAATTATTAGTAATTTTACACCTTCTTTTGGAGCATTGCACAAAAGGAAAAAGCCCAACCATTTCTCATTTTTGTCAGTGCTTTCCTTTTTCTTTTCTATTTGTGCCCATATTTTCCATGGAAATCCTTTGATGTGCACAGTTTCGCTTTTACGTTGACTCTCAAAGATTTCTCGCGCAAATTCCGACACTTTTTCAATTTCCATTGAAAGTGTGCCGTTGGATTTGTTGGGATCGGAAATGAATTTCTCCATTTTTGGCTCATCAACAGTTATGACATCAATGGCCAATGCCAATTTGTCCTCTGCTTTGTTGTAAAAGCTCTTGTTCGAGCCCATCAATTCCTTGATTAACCATAATTATATCAATTAAGTAAATATGTTAAATTATTACTCACCACAAAAGTAATGAAAAATCCAAATCCCCGAACGATGTTTGATCTGTTAATAACACAGTCACAGCGTGTCCCAATGGAATTCTCCGCTTCGGTCTTTTCTGACACAATTCGATAGGTTGCAAAAAAAACGCAGTTCCATGGTCCTCCTATTTTAATAATGATTATATTTTTAAAATAGTAATTAAATTTGGACCTTCTTTTGCATCGCACAATAAGTAAAATCCCAAATATTTCTTCTCATCAATGCCTTTCGTAATTTTTGCTTCAATTTTCCATGGAAATCCATTTATATACACGGCATCACTGAATCTGCTTCTCCCGACAGACTCTCCCGCAAATTCCGACATTTTTTCAATTTCCATCGAAAGTGTCCCTCTTCGGTTGCCTGGCTTTGTTCCAATTAAAAATTCGTCCATGGCTTGGGAATTTCAACGAGTACAGCCCGGGCACTCCAAGAAGATACAGAAACGGATGGGAATTGAACTGATAAACGCCGAGCACTTCTTTCTCTGTTAACACACCGGATTGAACTGTAAAATTTCAAAATTTATTACCCTGTAGGCAACAGTTTTTTTCGGCCAATTTCCCATAAATTTTATGTAAAAATTTCTGACCCCCCTCCTTGTCCATGTATGAAATTCAAGCATTAAAGGTAAAATTTCATATCAACCAAAACAAATTCAATTTAATTCCCGATTTCAAAATTTTTACCGACGCATTTTGCAAAATCCTCCTCATGGATATTTGGAAAACGAATTTTGAACAGTGCCGGTCCAAGTACTGAACGGCGATTTCCCGAGGAGCATTCAATGCCATTCTGACGACATTTTTCATCGGCCCAACGGAGTGCCTAAATAGAAAAAAATATCGAAATTAAAAAATGAAAATAAAAAATTAAATTGAAATTACAAATTTCCAAATTTCAAATTCATTGCTGAGCAATAAACGATCACGATCGAGAAGATTGCATAACATTTTCTGATCAATTTGCAAAAATTCATCCGATCCAAACAATTGAGCCGCATTTTGACAAATGTAACGCAAACGTTTGATGGAAAAATCCTTGAAAATTGGATTAAATTATCAAAATTATACAAAAAAGGGATAATAAAAATAATAGAATTAAAAATAAATTTGTCTTTCTCACCTCCAATTCGAAAATGAGAGCTTGGGCATACGCAAAGAAATGTTTCATCAGTTCCACCGACGATGACATTTTATATAAAAAAATTGCACTCGGAAATTTGATCAAAATTTTTGTATTAATTAACAATGAAATGAGGCACGATTAAAAGGGATGACAAAAGAAAATTTTAAAAAAAATTGAATTTTATTTTTAAGCATAATTTTTGTTTTTCTGAAAGCTTTTCCAAATTTTGTAAAAATTCTTGGCCAACAATCTACGGAAACTTCCATATTGTTTAAAAGGCATTTGCCAAATTTATGGATCTATGCCAATTTTTACCTCTATATTTTTGTGATTTTTTATGAGTTTTTTTCCCCGGTGGTGCCGGTCAAAAAAAATGAAAAACAAAACAATGATTTTTTAAAAAGTTGCGAAATCTCAACCCTCCAGCATTTCAATCACTGGGAACCCACCAGCATTTCAATCACTGGGACTCAACCCACCAGCATTTCAATTACAGAGACTCAACCCTCCAGCATTCCAATCAACGGGACTCAACCCTCCAGGATTTCAATCACTGGGACTCTATTCTCCTGCGTTTCAATCACTGGGACTCAACCCTCCAGCATTCCAATCAACGGGACTCAATCCACCAGCATTTCAATCACTGGGAATAAACCCACCAGCATTTCAATTACAGAGACTCAACCCTCCAGCATTCCAATCAACGGGACTCAATCCACCAGCATTTCAATCACTGGGAATCAACCCACCAGCATTTCAATTACAGAGACTCAACCCTCCAGCATTCCAATCAACGGGACTCAACCCTCCAGGATTTCAATCACTGGGACTCTATTCTCCTGCGTTTCAATCACTGGGACTCAACCCTCCAGCATTTCAATCACTGGGACTCTATTCTCCTGCGTTTCAATCACTGGGACTCAACCCTCCAGCATTTCAATCACTGGGACTCTATTCTCCTGCGTTTCAATCACTGGGACTCTATTCTCCTGCGTTTCAATCACTGGGACTCAACCCACCAACATTCCAATCAACGGGACTCAATCAACCAGCATTTCAATCACTGGGAATCAACCCACCAGCATTTCAATTACAGAGACTCAACCCTCCAGCATTTCAATCAACGGGACTCAACCCTCCAGGATTTCAATCACTGGGACTCTATTCTCCTGCGTTTCAATCACTGGGACTCAACCCTCCAGCATTTCAATCCCTGGAACTCTACCCTCCAGCATTTCAATCACTGGGACTCAGTCCACCAACATTCCGATCAAGGGGACTCAATCCACCAGCATTTCAATCACTGGGAACCCACCAGCATTTCAATTACCGGGACTCAACCCACCAGGATTTCAATCACTGGGACTCTATTCTCCTGCGTTTCAATCACTGGGAATCAACCCACCAGCATTTCAATTACAGAGACTCAACCCTCCAGCATTTCAATCAACGGGACTCAACCCTCCAGGATTTCAATCACTGGGACTCTATTCTCCTGCGTTTCAATCACTGGGACTCAACCCTCCAGCATTTCAATCCCTGGAACTCTACCCTCCAGCATTTCAATTACCGGGACTCAACCCACCAGGATTTCAATCACTGGGACTCTATTCTCCTGCGTTTCAATCACTGGGACTCAACCCTCCAGCATTTCAATCCCTGGAACTCTACCCTCCAGCATTTCAATCACTGGGACTCAACCCACCAACATTCCAATCAACGGGACTCAGTCCACCAACATTCCGATCAAGGGGACTCAACCCACCAGCATTTAAATCCCTGGGACTCGACCTTCCAGCATTTCAATCACTGGGACTCAATCCCAAATGTCTGGCCACCAGGTTAAGGTAGTTAAAATTAGGCATCTGAAATTTTTTTAAAATTAATGAGCAAATTTTTGTAAGATTTTTTGATTTTTCCCTAGCCCTCAAGCAGAGTTAATGCAAAGAACATGAAAGATTTCAGAAAATCCTGCTGGGCTCTCTTCTGCTCTTAAATGGATGAAAGAGAAGAAGCAATTAAAATTTTATGGAATTTAATGAAATGTATGCGAGGGCACTCACTGATTTATGAAGCAAATTCAAAAAATGGCACGTCTTTTAAAGGCAAAAAATTAATCCCATCCCTTTATCTTTATTAATCTCTACAAATGATAATGATAATTAAGGCAAAGGAAAAAGAAAATTCCCATGATTGTATTTGGATCTGAAAACTGACATTGGCATTGGCATGGGTCGCCCGCTCGCCCACAGCCATTTTCTGCGATGAGAACGCCGTCATTTTTTGTGCCATTGTTGTTAGATTCCTAATGACACATAATTTGCCCGCCTTTTGAATTTTTAAATTTTGCAAAAAATAATAATCTTTTACAACATTATTTGAAAAGTACATATATTTTCTAAATATTTATTAATATAAATAAAATTTATTTTAAAAAAATTCATAATTAAAAAAATTTTTATTTCTCGGTTTGTGGAACAATAAAATAAGGAACAAAAATTTAAATTTAAAAAAAATTAGAAAAACGATTTCCCAAAATACGCGGGACATTTACCAAATTCGCTGACAACAGTAATGAGATTATTACCAAAAAAATTAAGATGTATCTGATTTTATATTGTGAAGCAGGACTTAATAAAAATTTGGCTTTTTTGAGTTTTTGTAATTTTTGGGATATTTTTTAAGTTTGTTTAGGCAAATATTGAATATATACATAATTTGGAATTTTTGAGTGTTTAAAACGATTTTTGGCAGTTTTTAGGCCATATTTGGCAATTTTTGAGCTGTTATTCCATATTTCGGGCCTTTTTAGTCCATATTCTTTACAAACCTATCTATAAGTTAATCTCTAAAAAAATTATACCAAGCAGGATATTGTGATTTTTTGATTATTCGGAATTTCTACCGGCGTGAAATTCTCGTTCAATTTACCCCAAATTTCCAAAAAATTACTTCAAATTTTCAGTTGACTTCATTTCCAATTAAGAATTCAGAAAAAGAAATTATTGCCACAAATCAAATCAAAATTGACATTGTTCAAATTGTTGGTACTTGTTTGGTTGTACTTTTAATATACATTTTTTCAAATGTTATGAACTCGGCATAGTTTAAAAGATTTCTAATAGATCCCACTGAAAAACATTAAAAATTGCATTGAGCGGGTTCGTTATTTGAACGAATTTCTCATGCAATTGTTCACTTTTAAATATTAGTGGGGGAGGGCAAGAATTAAAGCAAAACAATGATCTAAAAGATGAATGAATAAATTATCTTTTTTTATAATTTTTATTTGTGCAAAAATTATCCGATAAAGTTTTCTCAGAGAGAGAGAGAGAGAGAGAGAGAGATAAAATTTAAATTGAATTGAAAGAATTTTGTGAAATGCAAAATAAGGACAGCCCATTTTTCCGGCGTTTAACAACTTCCCGTGAATCAATTGAGCTGAAATCATAAGTAGAAAGTGAGAATTTTGCGAAAATACGGATCAGGACCAGGATTACGGACTTGACATCGATACGGACTTTTGGAATATAAATCCGGAAATTCGTAAAAATTATCGAGCCAATAAAAATACGGATTATGGACTATGTATCCTTAAAAATCTGTATACGATCTCTAATCATAAGTGTACATAACAAAAATCTGAAAACAAAGAACCAGCAGCGCGAAAGTAAGTGAAGACTATAAAAATACCCATTTTTCAAAAATGGCTTTAGAATAAATACACTTTTTTAATTTGTCTCTAACTTTTTGAAGCGACAAATAAAAAATAAAAATAATAATAATTCGTTTAATTTAAATTTTGGTGCCGGAAAATGCGTCAACGATAATAAATATTTTAAAGTTTTCAAGCATTGTGTTTATAGTACAAAAGGTCAAATTGTATAAGAAAAACTCAGTTCCGAATTTTTCAATAATTTTTTAAATGGTCAAAATCTTGATATTATTTTGTTGATGAAAAACATTAAAAATTTACCAAATATTAGCCTCTGCATAGGGTTTTTCCATGTTTTCATCATTATCTCTATGATGCTTATTTTTCAGGTAAATTACGAAGAAAAGGTCCGGCTGTGATTCTAACCTGTAATTTTTTTAAAAATTACCAAAACATAAAAAGGTAAATATTGATCATATTTAACAGACGATGAGGTTCAGTCCAAAGCCATTTGGCCATTTCAGTCCCGGATCTGTAACTTTTCAGGGATTGGTTTCCATTCTTTTAAGCTTCTTAAATGGATTCAAATTATTTTTTAAATTTATTACTACATATAAATTTATTTTAAATTTTAATAATTCTTATTTTATTTTCCATTAAACAAAAGATTTTCTCGAAAATTTATTATTTCTAAAAATTTCGAAATATGAAAAAATTCTTATAAAGCTAGTTCGTCTTTTTGTAATAGGAGCGCTAATTAAATTTAATCTTATGGAGAACTGTTGAAAAATTAAAAATTACAAATTTCCAGTTGTTCCTGTTTTTGCCAATTTTGCATCAGTTTTTGACAATTTTAACGACTAATTTTTATCATTTCCATAATTAGGATAATTTTGCGAAAAAATTTACTTGTTGCAATTCGATTTAATTTTTGAAAATAAGCGCAAAATAATTTTTTTTTCTCACACTGAAACGGCAGTTTTTCTTTTATGTGAAGATATTTAAAATTTAATTAAAAATATTTTTTCAAAAAAAGTTTTGTAGCCTTCAAAATACACAATAAATTTAGACCTGAGCTGAGCGGGAAACCGGGACATGAAAAAACTCGGGAATTCCCGTCCCGATCAGCTCTAATTTAGACCATTATTAAACATTTTTAGCCTTATAAAATAACAAGTTGAGTACTTTTTTGTTAGGACTTTGGAAACTAATTTTCTAAAATGGAAAGGGGTCATTTTGAATTTTACTAATTAAATTTAATAATTTACGGTAAATTGTGCAAAATTAAAATGTCGAATCAAATTATGATTTTTAATTTATTATCAAATAAATCTTTAGAAATTGTATATTAACAAATTTCAAAAAGTTAATCTCAAAATAAATTAAAAAAATTCAGACAACTTAATCTCTCGATTATTTTATTTTCTTCTGAAAAGTCGGGTTTAAATGCGCTGCACATCAGTGGCATCATCAACTTCCAGAAGATCCCTTTCTTCGGGGAAGGCCAACAGTTTTTTGGTATTTCTGATTTTTTTATTAATATTTTTATTTTGTACTAATTTCTTTGAAAATTTTAATCAATGAATGTATTTTTAAATATTTTTAAATAAAAGAAATTAATATTATCACCTTATTTTTTATAATTTTAAATTATTCCCGTTTACAGGCCATACGCTAATGGACTGTTTCAAGAAACCGCGGCCGTGCTTGACAGATCCAATTGACAGCCTCAACTGCCACCTCGTCCCAGTGGTGCTGCTACTACTTGTAGCATTCGTCTCAGCAAATAGGTAAAATCTCCAAATATAAATTTAAAAAATAATAAATTTATAAATATGAATTGAATTTCGACTTTGTTTGAAATCTGATCGGCTTTTGGAATCGGTCAAAATGGGTGTCTGATTCGAGTTTTCCCGACCTTGAAAAGCCCTAAATCGATTTTATCTTTAAAATAATACGATTTTTTTTTCAAAAAATCTGCGGGCAAATACACGTATACCCAAAATTTTCTATAATATTTTAATTTTTGGTGGGAAAACTATACGAGGGGGGAAAGAGCTGCTCCCGATATCGACAAGCGTTGCCGTTTAAAAATTGTTAGTTTTAAGAAATTCTTTTGAAAGTGGGCTATATAAATTTTTAAATAAAAAATTTTATTTCATCCTTATTTATTTCATTTTTCTTTTTCAGTTTCGTCGGGCCAATACATTGCCTTGTAAGCTCTCCACAATTAGAAAATAACTTAAAAAATTAATTAAAAATAATTTAATAATTGCATGCCCTTTCCCTTTTAAGCGATCGCCCGAACTTAATGAGGAGGAGCATGAATTCGCGATGGACTTTTGCACTACAAGTAATCATTACGTGGTGCCGCCGGCGGAGGGCATTCCGTTGGCCAAACCGGAGCAACTGGCCCAACAAATCGGCTATTATCACGTAAGTAATTGGCATTTAATTCTTTAACAAATTTATTTTTTTGCTATCAAGTAAATTTTTTTCCTGGTTTGATAATGATTAATTGAAATTGATTATTTTCAAAAAAGAATTTTCAATTAAAAAAAAATTTATTTTTCCACTTTACCCGAATCCGGTCCGCCGAAAACCCGATTGAATGCGAGAAACTGATTCTTCGATCCTATAACCACTAAAACAACTTAACCTTGGCAAATCTTTTAATAATTTATTATGGCCATGTATTTATTTTGAATATGCTGAAAAATTCCAAAATTATTACATTTAATTTTAGAACTTTTTTTGTTTTTTTACCCCCCCCCCCCTCAGTCGCCCTAGGGTTTTTTATCGTGTCCACTAAAACTGTAAAAATGCTGTATATTTTTACCAAAAAGTGGTCCTCTATCTCAAATACTTTTTTATTGTAATGAATTTCATTGTTATTTCAAATTGATTTTTTCTTTTTTAAATAATTACCTAATCCAACTTTCTCCCAATCAGTGGATGCCGATATTGCTCCTCTTAGAAGCGATGCTTTCTACTTGCCTAACTGGTTGTGGAACCACCTGAACCAGCAGAGTGGTAAGTCGAAAATTTAAAAAAAATAAGAAAATTTTGGTTTCCGAGGAAAATTTATTTTTCCGGAGGAGGGTTGGGGAATGAATGAGTTTGCTCATATTGGACAATGAGATTATGGGCACAAAATTTTTCAGTATTTCTATGCATTTAAATATTTTATGAATAAATTATTCTTTTTTTAATTTCCCAAAAAATCGTTGAAAATTTTTAAAACTTTTTTCTTTCTCTTACTGTAAATAATTAGTTCATTAATTATTTTAATTGATTAATTAACAACAAATTTTATATTCACTCCTCGCCCCCTCCTCCCCTTAGGCATCGAATTCACCAAATTCATCGAAGAGGCAACGAAGCTGAAGGGCATGCTCTTGGCACCAATTGAGGAGCGTCAGGAGCAGGTCAGCCAACTCCGGGAAAAGCTGAGCGAAGCTGTGCTGGACCGGGACCCGTACCGGCGGATCGTCGGCTGCCGATTTGGGAAATCGATGGGCGCGTATGTGTCGGTGGGTTTTGATGCCAAATTTCATTAAATAATTATTAATTTGATGCGTTTTAATGACTCTAATCAATTTGATCTTTATTTTGTTAAGGCCCGTAACCAGGGGAGAGGGAAAGGGATGAGGCGGGGAATTTTTCCAGAGAAATGGCATTTTTAAAATGTTTTAATTCAATTTTTCTTAACCCCGACGGCGCCTATCGGGACACCGACGGACCCACAATTTGCCTTATGTGTTTTTGCTAGGCTGTTTTAAATTATTACATTAATTTTCTGAATTTTGTTTTGTTTAAAAAAGGGTCAAAATTTTTTTGATAGTTTTTTCTGAAAATTGCAATGACATTTCTATGCCCCTGTTTAATTTGCTCTTCCTTCCCCTGTTCAGCTGCTGTACGTCTGCATAAAGTTGCTATACTTGGGCAACGTGGCCACCCAATTCTTCGTGTTGAACTGTTTTATTGGCCGGGACTACCAACTTTGGGGATTAGAAGTCCTCAAATCTTTGCTCAAAGGGCAGAATTGGCAGGTGAGTTAATTGGACTGATATTAACAGATTCGATCGATCATTTTAAATGCTTTTTTTGGCAAAATTTCTATTTTTGCATATAACTAAGGAGGAAAAAAATTGTTTTAGCCATTTTGAAATTATATGATGAATATGTTTTTTTTCAAAAATTTCTACAAAAAATCGCTGAAAATTTTTTCAAAACCTTTTTTTGTTGTCTTGAAGTATTCTTAAATAAAAATTTCTAACATTTTTTAAAAATTTATAAGTTGGAAATTTTTAAAAAGTTTTCGGACTGGGAGGGTGTGGAAAAGGTACGAAGGGTTGAAATCCACCAGCCTGCTTTTTTTTCTCTTCCTGCCATTCATAAATTAGCTCAACTTAATGCCCCCTCTGTTTCGATCAGTTCCAAACCCTTATTTGCCTGAATCCAATTTGGTTTGCAAAATTTCTACGAATTTTCTTCGTTTTTTTATATTTTGTTTTTAAAATTTTCTCCTCACACCAATCCATCCACATTTTTTTCTCCAACATAGGACTCGCCCATTTTCCCGCGCCAGACGATCTGCGAAATACCAATCCGTCGCCTGGGCGACACGCCGCGCTACACGCTCCAGTGCCATCTCCGGATCAACACGTACAACGAGAAGATCTACATGTTCATCTGGTGCGTTTTTTCTCTAAGGAAAAAAGATTGGTGCATTTTTTTGACAATTTATCACATTTGTTTTAACCAAATTCATTATAATTCCAATACTTTGACCACCTGCGTTTATCGGCATCGGTTCTCTTAATTTTTTTTCGAATTTTAGCCTCTTCGGATCAGGCACCCTCATTTTACCGTACTTTTTGCAAATCTGATATTAAATTGCAAAATTTAGTCGCTTTTTTGGCGAAAAAGGGGGTACAAATTCCTGTTTTCCAGAGATTTTTGTCTACGGGCCTCTCTCTGCTTGGGATAATATGGTTGGCTGGCTACTGTCCTGACCGTAACTAACTTTCCAAAATGTTTTTGTAACTCCTTTTTTTGATTTTGCATCACTCTCCTCTCTCCCTCTCCCACAGGTGGGGCTTTGGCCTGGTCGCACTACTCACAACCATCAACTTTGTCTACTACCTGTTCGTCCTGTTGCTGTTCCCGTGGACGCACGAGAGGTCGGTGCGCCATCTGTTGAAGCAGGACAAATACCGGGAGATTGTCTACTCGAACAAGCGCCGGCTCATCCGCCGATTTGCCGAGCACGCGCTGCGCAAGGACGGGGTGCGTTGAGTGGTTTGTTGTTATTGTGGTTTTTGGGGGACTGGGTCGTTTTGGCGCCGACGTTTTGGCGCCAGCCTCAGTTTTTTTATTATAACTTTTTTTCTTGTTGACCAAATCTAACAATCTTGGTATCATTCGAAAGCCCTTCACAAGCTCTATTAGCCTTACAAAAAACAAACAAAAATTTTAGCTTCTAAAAAAGTTATTAAGAAAAAAACTCAAAAATTTCGACTTTTTTGGAATTTCATGTTATAACTTTTTTGGTAATTGTCTAATCGCGAAGCAATAGCTTAGAAATATCTTCTAAACATGTTAAGCTTTCGATTGATACCAAGATTGCTGGATTTGGTTAACAACAAAAAAAGTTATAACCCAAAAACTTGGGCTGGCGCCAAAACGTCGGCGCCAAAACGATACGGACCCGGTTTTTGGGTTGTATGAGAGCAGTATCTTTCGAAAATTTATAAAAAATATTTTTTTTTTTAAATAGCATGTTTTTTTGTAAGAAATTTTGAAATTCAAATTTTGTTTGGGCGAAACGGCAGGTGGGGGACATGGGGACGAACTGCTTCCAATTTTTTTTGTCAGTTCGACTCCCATTGGGTGATGTAATCATTTTTGGCAATTTAAAAATATCTATTGTGATAAGATGTATGTTTAGAAATGTTGCCTTTAAATGCCCTAATTTTCCTCCCCTCTTTCTTTTTCAGATCCTGCTCTTTTGGTTCATCGAAGGTCATGCTGGACCGATCGTGGCGCGAGAGCTGATGGGCGAACTGTTCGAAATATACAAGACGGACATGGTAATAAATTAATTTCTTTTTCTTTATTAATTTGATATTTAGTTAAATATTATACAGATATATTTTTTAGTTTAAATTACCAAATGAATTAAATTGAAAGTAAATGAATTGAATAATTTTTTTCTTTATTAATTTAAATTTTAATTATTTCTTTTATGAAATTAATTTTTCCTCTATTAATTCAACTTTTAATTAAATGTATTTATTTTAATTTCAATCCAAAATTTTGTTGTTGTTCAGCTTGAAGAAGATGACGAGCAGCCCAGTGAAGTGAGCGTGGTCAACACGAAGGTCAAGGGGGCTCTTTTTCGGCGCAAAACACCGGCTCGTTGGACGACGACACGTACGGTGGCATTGCGCAGCGTTTTGGCAACGGTAAGAGCGCAATGAATGTGAATAATAAATGGAAAAAAAAGTTTTTAAAATAAAAATGGAGAGTAAAGCCAAAAAAGCATTCCTATTGATTCGATAAAATACGGTATTACAGTATTTGTCAATGTTTTTTTTATCGTACACGAACTCACTCACTCATGAATTATTTTTTTCTGTTTCCTAATTTTCGCCCCAATTATTTTATTTTATTTTTTTATTCGGGATTGAGTATGGTAATAATATCGTATTTGTTATCTGTCACTACCGTATATTTTATCAGTTTGACAATTTTGGTTTTACCGAATGCTGATTACTCATTAACCATATTTCTTATTATTACGTGTAGGCTAATTTTCTCTTGGGCAAATAAGCCTTGCCTATATTTTTTTCAATTGTCAACAAACAACTGCTCCCCTCCTCCCCAGCAGGCATTTCTCCGTCCGCACCGCGCAGATTCCTGACCGAGGCGTCCTCCTTCTCCACATCTCAGGAGCGTGAACTGCTCAATACGGACGGCAACAGCACGGAGCAGACTGGGCTGTACTCGTCCACGCCGAAGCAGAAATTGTTGCCCAACGACAACAACAACGACATCAACCCACACCATTACCACCAACAGCACAACCACAACATTGGAGGACACGGGCGGTACCCGCCGCATGCAGGTCGGCACGGAGAAAAAACAATATGCCTTCGTTCGGGGCGTTAGGTGAACCCAGAAAAAAGAAAAAATGCCATAAATTGTTAAAAATGAAGTCAGATTTATTTTAAATTAAAAATCAAACGAATTCTAATTTTAATTTGCATTTTCAATGTTAAATTAATTTCAGGGTGGACATGTACTGCTCCAACTGCTGCGGGAGACTGAGCCACATTGATGAGCTGTGTTACTGTCCAATTGCCGAAGACAAATGCCATCATCGCAATTGGTAGTAAAAAAAGGAATAAATATTTACTTAATTTAAAAAAAATAATTACAAAATTTTGTTTTTGGCAATTAATTTAATATTATTGTATATTATTAGATTGAAGTTTTTTCTTCATTAAATTAGCATTTATTGTTTTTTTCAGCTGTTCGCACCGCAACAATCGAGCGTTGACCTTTTACTGATTTGATTATTCGAAAAAGGGAAAAATGAGACGAGTTTCATACCATTAAATTAAAATTTCGAAAAATTCAAATTTGTGAAACAAATTGTTGTTGCTGAATGATTCAAATTTAAAAACAAAAACATTTTTTGAAGGAAATTGGAAATGCCTTGTGCTTAATTATATTTACAATGCTTAATTAAATTTAAATGTTTATAAATTATTTCAAAAGCCAAAAATGTTCTTCACTTCGAGCAGAAAAAACAACATAAACTCTGCAAATTATGAAAAAGTATTTTTAACATTAAAATTGAACTTTTATTACGTTTTATTTTATTTGTTTATCGTTTAGTTGCTTCCGCACGAATGGCTTTGCGTGCGTCAAAATGCCACTCCCGAGGAGATCAACGAAAACTACCGGAAGCTTGTCCGTGTCATTCACCCGGATAAAAACAACCAATGCAGCGACAAATTGTTTATGGTAGGACCAGTCACAAGAGTTACTGTAACTAAACAATTAATCTAAATTCAAAAATATTTTTAAAATCAACTGAAATTTCTTTTATCTAAGCTGATCACGAATGCCAAAGATGTGCTCCTTGGTCACTCCGGGAACAGCAGCAGCATGATGGACGAGGCAAGTGAAAATTCGTTGTAAAAATTTCCTACGATATTAAATGTTTCCAAGTCATTGGGCATTTGGTATAGCATTTTTACAGTGGGCATAATAGTGACACTGTACTGTAATATAATCAAAAACCCAAGGACCATCAAATGGACATGGTGTTCGAGCCGTTCAGTGTGGTTCTCAAAAAGCGCGACTGTCAGGAGATTGTTGATCTGATTCAGATGCTCCCGAAAAGTGGTGCTGAGATACGCGGAGCAATGGGACGGAGTGAGTGCAGCAAAAAAAAATGGCAATTTAAAAGAATTAATTAATTTTGATCATTCGCACTCATCAATTATTAAATTAGTAATGTGGGTCGCTCCATCCTTTGGAGCAGAACAAAAGGTCACGGACGATTTAAATTTAAAAATTAAGTTCATATGCTTTTATTTAATTGGAATTGATTTTAAATATGCTATTTTTCATTAAGCTGACTTGTCTTTGCTGAACCATTTGGTCAAAATCGCCGGGAATTATGCGCTGGACGACATGATGTTGGCCTACAAAAAAGTACACTTTCATTTCATGGGTTCACCGACTTCTTCACAAGAAACTTGGCTACCCTAAAATTTTGTGTTTGTTTAATTGGCTTTATGATCAAATTGAATTTTCGATTATTTAATTCTATTAAAAATTAAGAATTTTTGGGTTTGATTTTCAATTTTCAAAGCTTTTTTGGAATTTTCAGTTGGTAGACCTGCCAATAAGATTTACGGCCAGATTCTTACGACTATTTTTGTGAAACTAATATTAAATTACCATTAAATTTTCGTTAAGGCGTTGGAGTCGAAGTTTGTCTGTAAAAAGTGCGGGAAGCAAATGCATTTGGACGACATTTGCTATTGTTATAAGGCGAAGACCAATTGCCATTGCAATGCGCGAAAATGCTGCGACACGAAGCCGGAAGACCGCGGAAATTTCTTCTGATCGGTGATCAATTGTCAAAGACCAATCAAACCTTTGTTTAATTGAGAAATAATTTTTGTTAAACTGTAATTGGTTAATTTTTTAATTATTTTTTTTAATACATAGAACTTTAAGAAGAATGCATGAATGCGTTGAACATTTGCCTATTTATTATGGTTCCATCTGAGGGGCGGGGGAGGGAAATCACCCCAATATATTTTTTTGATTTTTGGATCAACAAAGGCTGGGGGAGGGGAACGGGAGGGGGCACAAACAAATGCCCAACATACCATATGATGGACTTTCTTTTTGGGCTTGTGTTTGTGAGTAATTTTGTGAAACAAATATTTTGACTAAAAAGGGATGGATGGAAAATATGGTCAACAACAAAACAAACAAAGTTATTTAAAATCAATTCCTTCTTACACCTATTAAATTGTAGGGTTAGACTTTTCACTATTTTTCTCTCTGGTTTTACCCGAACAGCGGTTTAAGGACCCGGAAATACCAGAAATATTGAGACATGTCTAATTCGAATTAAAAGTGACTAGCTTGTTGTTTTGAATGCCGTAGACCCTGCGCTATTATGTACAGTGGGCCTTAAGAGCTCCTTTTTTCGTTTTTGCCTTTTACATATCATAATTACACATTGATTCATAAATCAGAAACTTAACATTCAGTTTGATCATATAAAGAACTATGTTTTAAGTTTAATATAGCCAATCATTAGGAAGTGCAAAAAAGTTCGCTCTGAAAAAACCCGCGACCGATACTCTCGAGCACCACTAATTAGTACCCTCTTGAAGAACTCCAGCGCCGAAGCTTTTAAAGTGAGGTCGAGTTTTTTGAAAAAATCAAAATTTTTGACAAACTTCACCAAAAAGGAAATTATAATCGAATGAATTATAAGACAGAAAAGTTTAATAAAAGCGAAAAGATAGGTGACCGTTATTAGCGCAAGTGTGAAAGAAAATTATGTGGTGACTTTAATTGTTGGTGACGTGAACAACCAGCAATGCTGCTGCTGGTATTTATAGATAGCCATCCCGTCCCCGTGGACGAGGGCGGGGGTGGGGCTCGAACTCATAAAATTTACAGATCCTAACGATTTTACCCAAAAGCCTCAAATCCTAATTTCAAGAAAACCATCATTGACCTATAAAAAAACCACAAAATGAGGATAAATCCTCAGATCTGGGAGCCCTGGTTTTAGCACTGGTCAAAATGCTAAAAGTTCTTTTAATAATTCTAATTCGGCTTTTATAAATCCATAATATGTTAAAATTTTCTCTTCCCATCCATTTATAATGGTAAAAAATTAATGCTCCCAATGAGCCATTAAAGTTCTGTATTAAAAAAAATAATTAAAAAATTAACCAATTACAGTTTAACAAAAATTATTTCTCAATTAAACAAAGGTTTGATTGGTCTTTGACAATTGATCACCGATCAGAAGAAATTTCCGCGGTCTTCCGGCTTCGTGTCGCAGCATTTTCGCGCATTGCAATGGCAATTGGTCTTCGCCTTATAACAATAGCAAATGTCGTCCAAATGCATTTGCTTCCCGCACTTTTTACAGACAAACTTCGACTCCAACGCCTTAACGAAAATTTAATGGTAATTTAATATTAGTTTCACAAAAATAGTCGTAAGAATCTGGCCGTAAATCTTATTGGCAGGTCTACCAACTGAAAATTCCAAAAAAGCTTTGAAAATTGAAAATCAAACCCAAAAATTCTTAATTTTTAATAGAATTAAATAATCGAAAATTCAATTTGATCATAAAGCCAATTAAACAAACACAAAATTTTAGGGTAGCCAAGTTTCTTGTGAAGAAGTCGGTGAACCCATGAAATGAAAGTGTACTTTTTTGTAGGCCAACATCATGTCGTCCAGCGCATAATTCCCGGCGATTTTGACCAAATGGTTCAGCAAAGACAAGTCAGCTTAATGAAAAATAGCATATTTAAAATCAATTCCAATTAAATAAAAGCATATGAACTTAATTTTTAAATTTAAATCGTCCGTGACCTTTTGTTCTGCTCCAAAGGATGGAGCGACCCACATTACTAATTTAATAATTGATGAGTGCGAATGATCAAAATTAATTAATTCTTTTAAATTGCCATTTTTTTTTGCTGCACTCACTCCGTCCCATTGCTCCGCGTATCTCAGCACCACTTTTCGGGAGCATCTGAATCAGATCAACAATCTCCTGACAGTCGCGCTTTTTGAGAACCACACTGAACGGCTCGAACACCATGTCCATTTGATGGTCCTTGGGTTTTTGATTATATTACAGTACAGTGTCACTATTATGCCCACTGTAAAAATGCTATACCAAATGCCCAATGACTTGGAAACATTTAATATCGTAGGAAATTTTTACAACGAATTTTCACTTGCCTCGTCCATCATGCTGCTGCTGTTCCCGGAGTGACCAAGGAGCACATCTTTGGCATTCGTGATCAGCTTAGATAAAAGAAATTTCAGTTGATTTTAAAAATATTTTTGAATTTAGATTAATTGTTTAGTTACAGTAACTCTTGTGACTGGTCCTACCATAAACAATTTGTCGCTGCATTGGTTGTTTTTATCCGGGTGAATGACACGGACAAGCTTCCGGTAGTTTTCGTTGATCTCCTCGGGAGTGGCATTTTGACGCACGCAAAGCCATTCGTGCGGAAGCAACTAAACGATAAACAAATAAAATAAAACGTAATAAAAGTTCAATTTTAATGTTAAAAATACTTTTTCATAATTTGCAGAGTTTATGTTGTTTTTTCTGCTCGAAGTGAAGAACATTTTTGGCTTTTGAAATAATTTATAAACATTTAAATTTAATTAAGCATTGTAAATATAATTAAGCACAAGGCATTTCCAATTTCCTTCAAAAAATGTTTTTGTTTTTAAATTTGAATCATTCAGCAACAACAATTTGTTTCACAAATTTGAATTTTTCGAAATTTTAATTTAATGGTATGAAACTCGTCTCATTTTTCCCTTTTTCGAATAATCAAATCAGTAAAAGGTCAACGCTCGATTGTTGCGGTGCGAACAGCTGAAAAAAACAATAAATGCTAATTTAATGAAGAAAAAACTTCAATCTAATAATATACAATAATATTAAATTAATTGCCAAAAACAAAATTTTGTAATTATTTTTTTTAAATTAAGTAAATATTTATTCCTTTTTTTACTACCAATTGCGATGATGGCATTTGTCTTCGGCAATTGGACAGTAACACAGCTCATCAATGTGGCTCAGTGTCCCGCAGCAGTTGGAGCAGTACATGTCCACCCTGAAATTAATTTAACATTGAAAATGCAAATTAAAATTAGAATTCGTTTGATTTTTAATTTAAAATAAATCTGACTTCATTTTTAACAATTTATGGCATTTTTTCTTTTTTCTGGGTTCACCTAACGCCCCGAACGAAGGCATAAGCGATGTGGTCCAATCCGTAGTCGCTCAATTGTTTGCTCAGTCTCTCAAGGGCGACTTCGTTCTTAAAATTGGGAATGAATTTATTATTTTTCTGTAATACTAATTGCTTCAAACAATTAATTTCGGATTGAAATTGCATTTTTTTGTGCGATTAAATTGCGATTCTTTTTTCCTAGAAAATGTCTTATGTTCTGTCATGTCATATGAAAATGATTTTGAATTATTAAGCCTAAAAATTCATGCCTTGCTTCTCATCACGGATCTGAAGCTGTCGATGAAGAAGTTGCAGTTGCACGCGTTCAACACGTGAATAATTGGCGGACTTTCGTAGTCCGCAGACGAACCCACCGCCCGCTGTCCTCCGAAGTTGAAGGAATTGAAAAAAGTGCGAACATACTGCCCAGCTTTCACCACAAATTCTCCCGCTTTTTTGACTCCATTCCACACCTTAGATACCACCTTTCCCATTTAGGACAAATAAATTTGTCAATTGATACACTTAACTCTGTAATTAGCAATTATTTTTTTATTAACTATTTTTTCTGGAAAAAAATGACTGAAAAAATATTTGCAACTTATTAATTAACTGCGGTTTAATGGTCTTTTATTTATTTTTGTAATTAATTGATTGACTTAAAAATTACTAAATTGGTCGCAAGTTCCAGGCTTTTTTCGAAATTTCGAATTGTAATGCTTATAAATTAATAATTTAAAAAATTCACGATAATTTGGGGATGATTATCAGCAATTGGCAATTTGTTGAAATTCATAACGTACTTGTAAATTGTGGACTTTGAAAGTTGCAGTGAAATTTTAACTTTTCCCTTTTTTCGTGGCCATTTCTTTCCCTAACCGCCACCAGCATTTCAATCACTGGGAACCCACCAGCATTTCAATTACCGAGACTCAACCCTCCAGCATTTCAATCACTGGGACTCAACCCACCAACATTCCAATCAACGGGACTCAATCCACCAGCATTTCAATCACTGGGAATCAACCCACCAGCATTTCAATCACTGGGACTCAACCCTCCAGCATTTCAATCAACGGGACTCAACCCTCCAGGATTTCAATCACTGGGACTCTATTCTCCTGCGTTTCAATCACTGGGACTCAACCCTCCAGCATTTCAATCCCTGGAACTCTACCCTCCAGCATTTCAATCACTGGGACTCAACCCTCCAGCATTTCAATCACTGGGACTCAGTCCACCAACATTCCGATCAAGGGGACTCAACCCACCAGCATTTAAATCCCTGGGACTCGACCTTCCAGCATTTCAATCACTGGGACTCAATCCCAAATGTCTGGCCACCAGGTTAAGGTAGTTAAAATTAGGCATCTGAAATTTTTTTAAAATTAATGAGCAAATTTTTGTAAGATTTTTTGATTTTTCCCTAGCCCTCAAGCAGAGTTAATGCAAAGAACATAAAAGATTTCAGAAAATCCTGCTGGGCTCTCTTCTGCTCTTAAATGGATGAAAGAGAAGAAGCAATTAAAATTTTATGGAATTTAATGAAATGTATGCGAGGGCACTCACTGATTTATGAAGCAAATTCAAAAAATGGCACGTCTTTTAAAGGCAAAAAATTAATCCCATCCCTTTATCTTTATTAATCTCTACAAATGATAATGATAATTAAGGCAAAGGAAAAAGAAAATTCCCATGATTGTATTTGGATCTGAAAACTGACATTGGCATTGGCATGGGTCGCCCACAGCCATTTTCTGCGATGAGAACGCCGTCATTTTTTGTGCCATTGTTGTTAGATTCCTAATGACACATAATTTGCCCGCCTTTTGAATTTTTAAATTTTGCAAAAAATAATAATCTTTTACAACATTATTTGAAAAGTACATATATTTTCTAAATATTTATTAATATAAATAAAATTTATTTTAAAAAAATTCATAATTAAAAAAATTTTTATTTCTCGGTTTGTGGAACAATAAAATAAGGAACAAAAATTTAAATTTAAAAAAAATTAGAAAAACGATTTCCCAAAATACGCGGGACATTTACCAAATTCGCTGACAACAGTAATGAGATTATTACCAAAAAAATTAAGATGTATCTGATTTTATATTGTGAAGCAGGACTTAATAAAAATTTGGCTTTTTTGAGTTTTTGTAATTTTTGGGATATTTTTTAAGTTTGTTTAGGCAAATATTGAATATATACATAATTTGGAATTTTTGAGTGTTTAAAACGATTTTTGGCAGTTTTTAGGCCATATTTGGCAATTTTTGAGCTGTTATTCCATATTTCGGGCCTTTTTAGTCCATATTCTTTACAAACCTATCTATAAGTTAATCTCTAAAAAAATTATACCAAGCAGGATATTGTGATTTTTTGATTATTCGGAATTTCTACCGGCGTGAAATTCTCGTTCAATTTACCCCAAATTTCCAAAAAATTACTTCAAATTTTCAGTTGACTTCATTTCCAATTAAGAATTCAGAAAAAGAAATTATTGCCACAAATCAAATCAAAATTGACATTGTTCAAATTGTTGGTACTTGTTTGGTTGTACTTTTAATATACATTTTTTCAAATGTTATGAACTCGGCATAGTTTAAAAGATTTCTAATAGATCCCACTGAAAAACATTAAAAATTGCATTGAGCGGGTTCGTTATTTGAACGAATTTCTCATGCAATTGTTCACTTTTAAATATTAGTGGGGGAGGGCAAGAATTAAAGCAAAACAATGATCTAAAAGATGAATGAATAAATTATCTTTTTTTTATAATTTTTATTTGTGCAAAAATTATCCGATAAAGTTTTCTCAGAGAGAGAGAGAGAGAGAGAGAGAGATAAAATTTAAATTGAATTGAAAGAATTTTGTGAAATGCAAAATAAGGACAGCCCATTTTTCCGGCGTTTAACAACTTCCCGTGAATCAATTGAGCTGAAATCATAAGTAGAAAGTGAGAATTTTGCGAAAATACGGATCAGGACCAGGATTACGGACTTGACATCGATACGGACTTACGGAATATAAATCCGGAAATTCGTAAAAATTATCGAGCCAATAAAAATACGGATTATGGACTATGTATCCTTAAAAATCTGTATACGATCTCTAATCATAAGTGTACATAACAAAAATCTGAAAACAAAGAACCAGCAGCGCGAAAGTAAGTGAAGACTATAAAAATACCCATTTTTCAAAAATGGCTTTAGAATAAATACACTTTTTTAATTTGTCTCTAACTTTTTGAAGCGACAAATAAAAAATAAAAATAATAATAATTCGTTTAATTTAAATTTTGGTGCCGGAAAATGCGTCAACGATAATAAATATTTTAAAGTTTTCAAGCATTGTGTTTATAGTACAAAAGGTCAAATTGTATAAGAAAAACTCAGTTCCGAATTTTTCAATAATTTTTTAAATGGTCAAAATCTTGATATTATTTTGTTGATGAAAAACATTAAAAATTTACCAAATATTAGCCTCTGCATAGGGTTTTTCCATGTTTTCATCATTATCTCTATGATGCTTATTTTTCAGGTAAATTACGAAGAAAAGGTCCGGCTGTGATTCTAACCTGTAATTTTTTTAAAAATTACCAAAACATAAAAAGGTAAATATTGATCATATTTAACAGACGATGAGGTTCAGTCCCAAAGCCATTTGGCCATTTCAGTCCCGGATCTGTAACTTTTCAGGGATTGGTTTCCATTCTTTTAAGCTTCTTAAATGGATTCAAATTATTTTTTAAATTTATTACTACATATAAATTTATTTTAAATTTTAATAATTCTTATTTTATTTTCCATTAAACAAAAGATTTTCTCGAAAATTTATTATTTCTAAAAATTTCGAAATATGAAAAAATTCTTATAAAGCTAGTTCGTCTTTTTGTAATAGGAGCGCTAATTAAATTTAATCTTATGGAGAACTGTTGAAAAATTAAAAATTACAAATTTCCAGTTGTTCCTGTTTTTGCCAATTTTGCATCAGTTTTTGACAATTTTAACGACTAATTTTTATCATTTCCATAATTAGGATAATTTTGCGAAAAAATTTACTTGTTGCAATTCGATTTAATTTTTGAAAATAAGCGCAAAATAATTTTTTTTTCTCACACTGAAACGGCAGTTTTTCTTTTATGTGAAGATATTTAAAATTTAATTAAAAATATTTTTTCAAAAAAAGTTTTGTAGCCTTCAAAATACACAATAAATTTAGACCTGAGCTGAGCGGGAAACCGGGACATGAAAAAACTCGGGAATTCCCGTCCCGATCAGCTCTAATTTAGACCATTATTAAACATTTTTAGCCTTATAAAATAACAAGTTGAGTACTTTTTTGTTAGGACTTTGGAAACTAATTTTCTAAAATGGAAAGGGGTCATTTTGAATTTTACTAATTAAATTTAATAATTTACGGTAAATTGTGCAAAATTAAAATGTCGAATCAAATTATGATTTTTAATTTATTATCAAATAAATCTTTAGAAATTGTATATTAACAAATTTCAAAAAGTTAATCTCAAAATAAATTAAAAAAATTCAGACAACTTAATCTCTCGATTATTTTATTTTCTTCTGAAAAGTCGGGTTTAAATGCGCTGCACATCAGTGGCATCATCAACTTCCAGAAGATCCCTTTCTTCGGGGAAGGCCAACAGTTTTTTGGTATTTCTGATTTTTTTATTAATATTTTTATTTTGTACTAATTTCTTTGAAAATTTTAATCAATGAATGTATTTTTAAATATTTTTAAATAAAAGAAATTAATATTATCACCTTATTTTTTATAATTTTAAATTATTCCCGTTTACAGGCCATACGCTAATGGACTGTTTCAAGAAACCGCGGCCGTGCTTGACAGATCCAATTGACAGCCTCAACTGCCACCTCGTCCCAGTGGTGCTGCTACTACTTGTAGCATTCGTCTCAGCAAATAGGTAAAATCTCCAAATATAAATTTAAAAAATAATAAATTTATAAATATGAATTGAATTTCGACTTTGTTTGAAATCTGATCGGCTTTTGGAATCGGTCAAAATGGGTGTCTGATTCGAGTTTTCCCGACCTTGAAAAGCCCTAAATCGATTTTATCTTTAAAATAATACGATTTTTTTTTCAAAAAATCTGCGGGCAAATACACGTATACCCAAAATTTTCTATAATATTTTAATTTTTGGTGGGAAAACTATACGAGGGGGAAAGAGCTGCTCCCGATATCGACAAGCGTTGCCGTTTAAAAATTGTTAGTTTTAAGAAATTCTTTTGAAAGTGGGCTATATAAATTTTTAAATAAAAAATTTTATTTCATCCTTATTTATTTCATTTTTCTTTTTCAGTTTCGTCGGGCCAATACATTGCCTTGTAAGCTCTCCACAATTAGAAAATAACTTAAAAAATTAATTAAAAATAATTTAATAATTGCATGCCCTTTCCCTTTTAAGCGATCGCCCGAACTTAATGAGGAGGAGCATGAATTCGCGATGGACTTTTGCACTACAAGTAATCATTACGTGGTGCCGCCGGCGGAGGGCATTCCGTTGGCCAAACCGGAGCAACTGGCCCAACAAATCGGCTATTATCACGTAAGTAATTGGCATTTAATTCTTTAACAAATTTATTTTTTTGCTATCAAGTAAATTTTTTTCCTGGTTTGATAATGATTAATTGAAATTGATTATTTTCAAAAAAGAATTTTCAATTAAAAAAAAATTTATTTTTCCACTTTACCCGAATCCGGTCCGCCGAAAACCCGATTGAATGCGAGAAACTGATTCTTCGATCCTATAACCACTAAAACAACTTAACCTTGGCAAATCTTTTAATAATTTATTATGGCCATGTATTTATTTTGAATATGCTGAAAAATTCCAAAATTATTACATTTAATTTTAGAACTTTTTTTGTTTTTTTACCCCCCCCCCCCTCAGTCGCCCTAGGGTTTTTTATCGTGTCCACTAAAACTGTAAAAATGCTGTATATTTTTACCAAAAAGTGGTCCTCTATCTCAAATACTTTTTTATTGTAATGAATTTCATTGTTATTTCAAATTGATTTTTTCTTTTTTAAATAATTACCTAATCCAACTTTCTCCCAATCAGTGGATGCCGATATTGCTCCTCTTAGAAGCGATGCTTTCTACTTGCCTAACTGGTTGTGGAACCACCTGAACCAGCAGAGTGGTAAGTCGAAAATTTAAAAAAAATAAGAAAATTTTGGTTTCCGAGGAAAATTTATTTTTCCGGAGGAGGGTTGGGGGAATGAATGAGTTTGCTCATATTGGACAATGAGATTATGGGCACAAAATTTTTCAGTATTTCTATGCATTTAAATATTTTATGAATAAATTATTCTTTTTTTAATTTCCCAAAAAATCGTTGAAAATTTTTAAAACTTTTTTCTTTCTCTTACTGTAAATAATTAGTTCATTAATTATTTTAATTGATTAATTAACAACAAATTTTATATTCACTCCTCGCCCCCTCCTCCCCTTAGGCATCGAATTCACCAAATTCATCGAAGAGGCAACGAAGCTGAAGGGCATGCTCTTGGCACCAATTGAGGAGCGTCAGGAGCAGGTCAGCCAACTCCGGGAAAAGCTGAGCGAAGCTGTGCTGGACCGGGACCCGTACCGGCGGATCGTCGGCTGCCGATTTGGGAAATCGATGGGCGCGTATGTGTCGGTGGGTTTTGATGCCAAATTTCATTAAATAATTATTAATTTGATGCGTTTTAATGACTCTAATCAATTTGATCTTTATTTTGTTAAGGCCCGTAACCAGGGGAGAGGGAAAGGGATGAGGCGGGGGAATTTTTCCAGAGAAATGGCATTTTTAAAATGTTTTAATTCAATTTTTCTTAACCCCGACGGCGCCTATCGGGACACCGACGGACCCACAATTTGCCTTATGTGTTTTTGCTAGGCTGTTTTAAATTATTACATTAATTTTCTGAATTTTGTTTTGTTTAAAAAAGGGTCAAAATTTTTTTGATAGTTTTTTCTGAAAATTGCAATGACATTTCTATGCCCCTGTTTAATTTGCTCTTCCTTCCCCTGTTCAGCTGCTGTACGTCTGCATAAAGTTGCTATACTTGGGCAACGTGGCCACCCAATTCTTCGTGTTGAACTGTTTTATTGGCCGGGACTACCAACTTTGGGGATTAGAAGTCCTCAAATCTTTGCTCAAAGGGCAGAATTGGCAGGTGAGTTAATTGGACTGATATTAACAGATTCGATCGATCATTTTAAATGCTTTTTTTGGCAAAATTTCTATTTTTGCATATAACTAAGGAGGAAAAAAATTGTTTTAGCCATTTTGAAAATTATATGATGAATATGTTTTTTTTCAAAAATTTCTACAAAAAATCGCTGAAAATTTTTTCAAAACCTTTTTTTGTTGTCTTGAAGTATTCTTAAATAAAAATTTCTAACATTTTTTAAAAATTTATAAGTTGGAAATTTTTAAAAAGTTTTCGGACTGGGAGGGTGTGGAAAAGGTACGAAGGGTTGAAATCCACCAGCCTGCTTTTTTTTCTCTTCCTGCCATTCATAAATTAGCTCAACTTAATGCCCCCTCTGTTTCGATCAGTTCCAAACCCTTATTTGCCTGAATCCAATTTGGTTTGCAAAATTTCTACGAATTTTCTTCGTTTTTTTATATTTTGTTTTTAAAATTTTCTCCTCACACCAATCCATCCACATTTTTTTCTCCAACATAGGACTCGCCCATTTTCCCGCGCCAGACGATCTGCGAAATACCAATCCGTCGCCTGGGCGACACGCCGCGCTACACGCTCCAGTGCCATCTCCGGATCAACACGTACAACGAGAAGATCTACATGTTCATCTGGTGCGTTTTTTCTCTAAGGAAAAAAGATTGGTGCATTTTTTTGACAATTTATCACATTTGTTTTAACCAAATTCATTATAATTCCAATACTTTGACCACCTGCGTTTATCGGCATCGGTTCTCTTAATTTTTTTTCGAATTTTAGCCTCTTCGGATCAGGCACCCTCATTTTACCGTACTTTTTGCAAATCTGATATTAAATTGCAAAATTTAGTCGCTTTTTTGGCGAAAAAGGGGGTACAAATTCCTGTTTTCCAGAGATTTTTGTCTACGGGCCTCTCTCTGCTTGGGATAATATGGTTGGCTGGCTACTGTCCTGACCGTAACTAACTTTCCAAAATGTTTTTGTAACTCCTTTTTTTGATTTTGCATCACTCTCCTCTCTCCCTCTCCCACAGGTGGGGCTTTGGCCTGGTCGCACTACTCACAACCATCAACTTTGTCTACTACCTGTTCGTCCTGTTGCTGTTCCCGTGGACGCACGAGAGGTCGGTGCGCCATCTGTTGAAGCAGGACAAATACCGGGAGATTGTCTACTCGAACAAGCGCCGGCTCATCCGCCGATTTGCCGAGCACGCGCTGCGCAAGGACGGGGTGCGTTGAGTGGTTTGTTGTTATTGTGGTTTTTGGGGGACTGGGTCGTTTTGGCGCCGACGTTTTGGCGCCAGCCTCAGTTTTTTTATTATAACTTTTTTTCTTGTTGACCAAATCTAACAATCTTGGTATCATTCGAAAGCCCTTCACAAGCTCTATTAGCCTTACAAAAAACAAACAAAAATTTTAGCTTCTAAAAAAGTTATTAAGAAAAAAACTCAAAAATTTCGACTTTTTTGGAATTTCATGTTATAACTTTTTTGGTAATTGTCTAATCGCGAAGCAATAGCTTAGAAATATCTTCTAAACATGTTAAGCTTTCGATTGATACCAAGATTGCTGGATTTGGTTAACAACAAAAAAAGTTATAACCCAAAAACTTGGGCTGGCGCCAAAACGTCGGCGCCAAAACGATACGGACCCGGTTTTTGGGTTGTATGAGAGCAGTATCTTTCGAAAATTTATAAAAAATATTTTTTTTTTTAAATAGCATGTTTTTTTGTAAGAAATTTTGAAATTCAAATTTTGTTTGGGCGAAACGGCAGGTGGGGGACATGGGGACGAACTGCTTCCAATTTTTTTTGTCAGTTCGACTCCCATTGGGTGATGTAATCATTTTTGGCAATTTAAAAATATCTATTGTGATAAGATGTATGTTTAGAAATGTTGCCTTTAAATGCCCTAATTTTCCTCCCCTCTTTCTTTTTCAGATCCTGCTCTTTTGGTTCATCGAAGGTCATGCTGGACCGATCGTGGCGCGAGAGCTGATGGGCGAACTGTTCGAAATATACAAGACGGACATGGTAATAAATTAATTTCTTTTTCTTTATTAATTTGATATTTAGTTAAATATTATACAGATATATTTTTTAGTTTAAATTACCAAATGAATTAAATTGAAAGTAAATGAATTGAATAATTTTTTTCTTTATTAATTTAAATTTTAATTATTTCTTTTATGAAATTAATTTTTCCTCTATTAATTCAACTTTTAATTAAATGTATTTATTTTAATTTCAATCCAAAATTTTGTTGTTGTTCAGCTTGAAGAAGATGACGAGCAGCCCAGTGAAGTGAGCGTGGTCAACACGAAGGTCAAGGGGGCTCTTTTTCGGCGCAAAACACCGGCTCGTTGGACGACGACACGTACGGTGGCATTGCGCAGCGTTTTGGCAACGGTAAGAGCGCAATGAATGTGAATAATAAATGGAAAAAAAAGTTTTTAAAATAAAAATGGAGAGTAAAGCCAAAAAAGCATTCCTATTGATTCGATAAAATACGGTATTACAGTATTTGTCAATGTTTTTTTTATCGTACACGAACTCACTCACTCATGAATTTTTTTTCTGTTTCCTAATTTTCGCCCCAATTATTTTATTTTATTTTTTTATTCGGGATTGAGTATGGTAATAATATCGTATTTGTTATCTGTCACTACCGTATATTTTATCAGTTTGACAATTTTGGTTTTACCGAATGCTGATTACTCATTAACCATATTTCTTATTATTACGTGTAGGCTAATTTTCTCTTGGGCAAATAAGCCTTGCCTATATTTTTTTCAATTGTCAACAAACAACTGCTCCCCTCCTCCCCAGCAGGCATTTCTCCGTCCGCACCGCGCAGATTCCTGACCGAGGCGTCCTCCTTCTCCACATCTCAGGAGCGTGAACTGCTCAATACGGACGGCAACAGCACGGAGCAGACTGGGCTGTACTCGTCCACGCCGAAGCAGAAATTGTTGCCCAACGACAACAACAACGACATCAACCCACACCATTACCACCAACAGCACAACCACAACATTGGAGGACACGGGCGGTACCCGCCGCATGCAGGTCGGCACGGAGAAAAAACAATATGCCTTCGTTCGGGGCGTTAGGTGAACCCAGAAAAAAGAAAAAATGCCATAAATTGTTAATAATGAAGTCATATTTATTTTAAATTAAAAATCAAACGAATTCTAATTTTAATTTGCATTTTCAATGTTAAATTAATTTCAGGGTGGACATGTACTGCTCCAACTGCTGCGGGAGACTGAGCCACATTGATGAGCTGTGTTACTGTCCAATTGCCGAAGACAAATGCCATCATCGCAATTGGTAGTAAAAAAAGGAATAAATATTTACTTAATTTAAAAAAATAATTACAAAATTTTGTTTTTGGCAATTAATTTAATATTATTGTATATTATTAGATTGAAGTTTTTTCTTCATTAAATTAGCATTTATTGTTTTTTTCAGCTGTTCGCACCGCAACAATCGAGCGTTGACCTTTTACTGATTTGATTATTCGAAAAAGGGAAAAATGAGACGAGTTTCATACCATTAAATTAAAATTTCGAAAAATTCAAATTTGTGAAACAAATTGTTGTTGCTGAATGATTCAAATTTAAAAACAAAAACATTTTTTGAAGGAAATTGGAAATGCCTTGTGCTTAATTATATTTACAATGCTTAATTAAATTTAAATGTTTATAAATTATTTCAAAAGCCAAAAATGTTCTTCACTTCGAGCAGAAAAAACAACATAAACTCTGCAAATTATGAAAAAGTATTTTTAACATTAAAATTGAACTTTTATTACGTTTTATTTTATTTGTTTATCGTTTAGTTGCTTCCGCACGAATGGCTTTGCGTGCGTCAAAATGCCACTCCCGAGGAGATCAACGAAAACTACCGGAAGCTTGTCCGTGTCATTCACCCGGATAAAAACAACCAATGCAGCGACAAATTGTTTATGGTAGGACCAGTCACAAGAGTTACTGTAACTAAACAATTAATCTAAATTCAAAAATATTTTTAAAATCAACTGAAATTTCTTTTATCTAAGCTGATCACGAATGCCAAAGATGTGCTCCTTGGTCACTCCGGGAACAGCAGCAGCATGATGGACGAGGCAAGTGAAAATTCGTTGTAAAAATTTCCTACGATATTAAATGTTTCCAAGTCATTGGGCATTTGGTATAGCATTTTTACAGTGGGCATAATAGTGACACTGTACTGTAATATAATCAAAAACCCAAGGACCATCAAATGGACATGGTGTTCGAGCCGTTCAGTGTGGTTCTCAAAAAGCGCGACTGTCAGGAGATTGTTGATCTGATTCAGATGCTCCCGAAAAGTGGTGCTGAGATACGCGGAGCAATGGGACGGAGTGAGTGCAGCAAAAAAAAATGGCAATTTAAAAGAATTAATTAATTTTGATCATTCGCACTCATCAATTATTAAATTAGTAATGTGGGTCGCTCCATCCTTTGGAGCAGAACAAAAGGTCACGGACGATTTAAATTTAAAAATTAAGTTCATATGCTTTTAATTGGAATTGATTTTAAATATGCTATTTTTCATTAAGCTGACTTGTCTTTGCTGAACCATTTGGTCAAAATCGCCGGGAATTATGCGCTGGACGACATGATGTTGGCCTACAAAAAAGTACACTTTCATTTCATGGGTTCACCGACTTCTTCACAAGAAACTTGGCTACCCTAAAATTTTGTGTTTGTTTAATTGGCTTTATGATCAAATTGAATTTTCGATTATTTAATTCTATTAAAAATTAAGAATTTTTGGGTTTGATTTTCAATTTTCAAAGCTTTTTTGGAATTTTCAGTTGGTAGACCTGCCAATAAGATTTACGGCCAGATTCTTACGACTATTTTTGTGAAACTAATATTAAATTACCATTAAATTTTCGTTAAGGCGTTGGAGTCGAAGTTTGTCTGTAAAAAGTGCGGGAAGCAAATGCATTTGGACGACATTTGCTATTGTTATAAGGCGAAGACCAATTGCCATTGCAATGCGCGAAAATGCTGCGACACGAAGCCGGAAGACCGCGGAAATTTCTTCTGATCGGTGATCAATTGTCAAAGACCAATCAAACCTTTGTTTAATTGAGAAATAATTTTTGTTAAACTGTAATTGGTTAATTTTTTAATTATTTTTTTTAATACATAGAACTTTAATGGCTCATTGGGAGCATTAATTTTTTACCATTATAAATTGATGGGAAGAGAAAATTTTAACATATTATGGATTTATAAAAGCCGAATTAGAATTATTAAAAGAACTTTTAGCATTTTGACCAGTGCTAAAACCAGGGCTCCCAGATCTGAGGATTTATCCTCATTTTGTGGTTTTTTTATAGGTCAATGATGGTTTTCTTGAAATTAGGATTTGAGGCTTTTGGGTAAAATCGTTAGGATCTGTAAATTTTATGAGTTCGAGCCCCACCCCCGCCCTCGTCCACGGGGACGGGACGGCTATCTATAAATACCAGCAGCAGCATTGCTGGTTGTTCACGTCACCAACAATTAAAGTCACCACATAATTTTCTTTCACACTTGCGCTAATAACGGTCACCTATCTTTTCGCTTTTATTAAACTTTTCTGTCTTATAATTCATTCGATTATAATTTCCTTTTTGGTGAAGTTTGTCAAAAATTTTGATTTTTTCAAAAAACTCGACCTCACTTTAAAAGCTTCGGCGCTGGAGTTCTTCAAGAGGGTACTAATTAGTGGTGCTCGAGAGTATCGGTCGCGGGTTTTTTCAGAGCGAACTTTTTTGCACTTCCTAATGATTGGCTATATTAAACTTAAAACATAGTTCTTTATATGATCAAACTGAATGTTAAGTTTCTGATTTATGAATCAATGTGTAATTATGATATGTAAAAGGCAAAAACGAAAAAAGGAGCTCTTAAGGCCCACTGTACATAATAGCGCAGGGTCTACGGCATTCAAAACAACAAGCTAGTCACTTTTAATTCGAATTAGACATGTCTCAATATTTCTGGTATTTCCGGGTCCTTAAACCGCTGTTCGGGTAAAACCAGAGAGAAAAATAGTGAAAAGTCTAACCCTACAATTTAATAGGTGTAAGAAGGAATTGATTTTAAATAACTTTGTTTGTTTTGTTGTTGACCATATTTTCCATCCATCCCTTTTTAGTCAAAATATTTGTTTCACAAAATTACTCACAAACACAAGCCCAAAAAGAAAGTCCATCATATGGTATGTTGGGCATTTGTTTGTGCCCCCTCCCGTTCCCCTCCCCCAGCCTTTGTTGATCCAAAAATCAAAAAAATACATTGGGGTGATTTCCCTCCTCCGCCCCTCAGATGAAGTCATAATAAATAGGCAAATGTTCAACGCATTCATGCATTCTTCTTAAAGTTCTATGTATTAAAAAAATAATTAAAAAATTAACCAATTACAGTTTAACAAAAATTATTTCTCAATTAAACAAAGGTTTGATTGGTCTTTGACAATTGATCACCGATCAGAAGAAATTTCCGCGGTCTTCCGGCTTCGTGTCGCAGCATTTTCGCGCATTGCAATGGCAATTGGTCTTCGCCTTATAACAATAGCAAATGTCGTCCAAATGCATTTGCTTCCCGCACTTTTTACAGACAAACTTCGACTCCAACGCCTTAACGAAAATTTAATGGTAATTTAATATTAGTTTCACAAAAATAGTCGTAAGAATCTGGCCGTAAATCTTATTGGCAGGTCTACCAACTGAAAATTCCAAAAAAGCTTTGAAAATTGAAAATCAAACCCAAAAATTCTTAATTTTTAATAGAATTAAATAATCGAAAATTCAATTTGATCATAAAGCCAATTAAACAAACACAAAATTTTAGGGTAGCCAAGTTTCTTGTGAAGAAGTCGGTGAACCCATGAAATGAAAGTGTACTTTTTTGTAGGCCAACATCATGTCGTCCAGCGCATAATTCCCGGCGATTTTGACCAAATGGTTCAGCAAAGACAAGTCAGCTTAATGAAAAATAGCATATTTAAAATCAATTCCAATTAAATAAAAGCATATGAACTTAATTTTTAAATTTAAATCGTCCGTGACCTTTTGTTCTGCTCCAAAGGATGGAGCGACCCACATTACTAATTTAATAATTGATGAGTGCGAATGATCAAAATTAATTAATTCTTTTAAATTGCCATTTTTTTTTGCTGCACTCACTCCGTCCCATTGCTCCGCGTATCTCAGCACCACTTTTCGGGAGCATCTGAATCAGATCAACAATCTCCTGACAGTCGCGCTTTTTTGAGAACCACACTGAACGGCTCGAACACCATGTCCATTTGATGGTCCTTGGGTTTTTGATTATATTACAGTACAGTGTCACTATTATGCCCACTGTAAAAATGCTATACCAAATGCCCAATGACTTGGAAACATTTAATATCGTAGGAAATTTTTACAACGAATTTTCACTTGCCTCGTCCATCATGCTGCTGCTGTTCCCGGAGTGACCAAGGAGCACATCTTTGGCATTCGTGATCAGCTTAGATAAAAGAAATTTCAGTTGATTTTAAAAATATTTTTGAATTTAGATTAATTGTTTAGTTACAGTAACTCTTGTGACTGGTCCTACCATAAACAATTTGTCGCTGCATTGGTTGTTTTTATCCGGGTGAATGACACGGACAAGCTTCCGGTAGTTTTCGTTGATCTCCTCGGGAGTGGCATTTTGACGCACGCAAAGCCATTCGTGCGGAAGCAACTAAACGATAAACAAATAAAATAAAACGTAATAAAAGTTCAATTTTAATGTTAAAAATACTTTTTCATAATTTGCAGAGTTTATGTTGTTTTTTCTGCTCGAAGTGAAGAACATTTTTGGCTTTTGAAATAATTTATAAACATTTAAATTTAATTAAGCATTGTAAATATAATTAAGCACAAGGCATTTCCAATTTCCTTCAAAAAATGTTTTTGTTTTTAAATTTGAATCATTCAGCAACAACAATTTGTTTCACAAATTTGAATTTTTCGAAATTTTAATTTAATGGTATGAAACTCGTCTCATTTTTCCCTTTTTCGAATAATCAAATCAGTAATAGGTCAACAAAAAGGTCAACGCTCGATTGTTGCGGTGCGAACAGCTGAAAAAAACAATAAATGCTAATTTAATGAAGAAAAAACTTCAATCTAATAATATACAATAATATTAAATTAATTGCCAAAAACAAAATTTTGTAATTATTTTTTTAAAATTAAGTAAATATTTATTCCTTTTTTTACTACCAATTGCGATGATGGCATTTGTCTTCGGCAATTGGACAGTAACACAGCTCATCAATGTGGCTCAGTGTCCCGCAGCAGTTGGAGCAGTACATGTCCACCCTGAAATTAATTTAACATTGAAAATGCAAATTAAAATTAGAATTCGTTTGATTTTTAATTTAAAATAAATCTGACTTCATTTTTAACAATTTATGGCATTTTTTCTTTTTTCTGGGTTCACCTAACGCCCCGAACGAAGGCATAAGCGATGTGGTCCAATCCGTAGTCGCTCAATTGTTTGCTCAGTCTCTCAAGGGCGACTTCGTTCTTAAAATTGGGAATGAATTTATTATTTTTCTGTAATACTAATTGCTTCAAACAATTAATTTCGGATTGAAATTGCATTTTTTTGTGTGATTAAATTGCGATTCTTTTTTGCTAGAAAATGTCTTATGTTCTGTCTTGTCATATGAAAATGATTTTGAATTATTAAGCCTAAAAATTCTCGCCTTGCTACTCATCACGGATCTGAAGCTGTCGATGAAGAAGATGCAGTTGCACGCGTTCAACACGTGAATAATTGGCGGACTTTCGTAGTCCGCAGACGAACCCACCGCCCGCTGTCCTCCGAAGTTGAAGGAATTGAAAAAAGTGCGAACATACTGCCCAGCTTTCACCACAAATTCTCCCGCTTTTTTGACTCCATTCCACACCTTAGATACCACCTTTCCCATTTAGGACAAATAAATTTGTCAATTGATACACTTAACTCTGTAATTAGCAATTATTTTTTTATTAACTATTTTTTCTGGAAAAAAATGACTGAAAAAATATTTGCAACTTATTAATTAACTGCGGTTTAATGGTCTTTTATTTATTTTTGTAATTAATTGATTGACTTAAAAATTACTAAATTGGTCGCAAGTTCCAGGCTTTTTTCGAAATTTCGAATTGTAATGCTTATAAATTAATAATTTAAAAAATTCACGATAATTTGGGGATGATTATCAGCAATTGGCAATTTGTTGAAATTCATAACGTACTTGTAAATTGTGGACTTTGAAAGTTGCAGTGAAATTTTAACTTTTCCCTTTTTTCGTGGCCATTTCTTTCCCTAACCGCCGACCAGCATTTCAATCACTGGGACTCAACCCACCAGCATTTCAATCACTGGGAATCAACCCACCAGCATTTCAATCACTGGGACTCAACCCTCCAGCATTTCAATCAACGGGACTCAACCCTCCAGGATTTCAATCACTGGGACTCTATTCTCCTGCGTTTCAATCACTGGGACTCAACCCTCCAGCATTTCAATCCCTGGAACTCTACCCTCCAGCATTCAATCACTGGGACTCAACCTCCAGCATTTCAATCACTGGGACTCAGTCCACCAACATTCCGATCAAGGGGACTCAACCCACCAGCATTTAAATCCCTGGGACTCGACCTTCCAGCATTTCAATCACTGGGACTCAATCCCAAATGTCTGGACACCAGGTTAAGGTAGTTAAAATTAGGCATCTGAAATTTTTTTTAAATTAATGAGCAAATTTTTGTAAGATTTTTTGATTTTTCCCTAGCCCTCAAGCAGAGTTAATGCAAAGAACATGAAAGATTTCAGAAAATCCTGCTGGGCTCTCTTCTGCTCTTAAATGGATGAAAGAGAAGAAGCAATTAAAATTTTATGGAATTTAATGAAATGTATGCGAGGGCACTCACTGATTTATGAAGCAAATTCAAAAAATGGCACGTCTTTTAAAGGCAAAAAATTAATCCCATCCCTTTATCTTTATTAATCTCTACAAATGATAATGATAATTAAGGCAAAGGAAAAAGAAAATTCCCATGATTGTATTTGGATCTGAAAACTGACATTGGCATTGGCATGGGTCGCCCGCTCGCCCACAGCCATTTTCTGCGATGAGAACGCCGTCATTTTTTGTGCCATTGTTGTTAGATTCCTAATGACACATAATTTGCCCGCCTTTTGAATTTTTAAATTTTGCAAAAAATAATAATCTTTTACAACATTATTTGAAAATATATTTTCTAAATATTTATTAATATAAATAAAATTTATTTAAAAAAAATTCATAATTAAAAAAATTTTTATTTCTCGGTTTGTGGAACAATAAAATAAGGAACAAAAATTTAAATTTAAAAAAAATTAGAAAAACGATTTCCCAAAATACGCGGGACATTTACCAAATTCGCTGACAACAGTAATGAGATTATTACCAAAAAATTAAGATGTATCTGATTTTATATTGTGAAGCAGGACTTAATAAAAATTTGGCTTTTTTGAGTTTTTGTAATTTTTGGGATATTTTTTAAGTTTGTTTAGGCAAATATTGAATATATACATAATTTGGAATTTTTGAGTGTTTAAAACGATTTTTGGCAGTTTTTAGGCCATATTTGGCAATTTTTGAGCTGTTATTCCATATTTCGGGGCTTTTTAGTCCATATTCTTTACAAACCTATCTATAAGTTAATCTCTAAAAAAATTATACCAAGCAGGATATTGTGATTTTTTGATTATTCGGAATTTCTACCGGCGTGAAATTCTCGTTCAATTTTTGATCAATGGCAGTGCTTTACGCCGGTGGATTTATTTTGAAAAATTATATAAAAATAATAATAAATTTCTAATTAGCCGATAAATACAATATCCCTGATTTGGTCCTTCCATCCGTGACTGGACAATCCGACAGTGGACAATCCGACAGTGGACAATCCGACAGTTGGACAATCCGACAATGAGGACAATCCGACAGTGGACAATCCGACAGTGGACAATCCGACAGTTGGACAATCCGACAGTGAGGACAATCCGACAGAAGTGGACAATCCGACAGTAAATTTCTATTTTAAAAAATATTTTCAAGTCATTAGAACGGATTATTTCCTAAAAATATCTCAATCAAATCAATTTGGTTCCGGCATTCGATAAGCGATTGCACGTAGATAGGCCAAAAAAGGTCTGTTATGACGATCCAAGAAAATGGCGCGAATTGCTTGGTCCTGCTGTACGTAAATGTTTTTCCTTGCCATTCCCCTGCCACGCATTCCATTTTGTGGGTTATTGTTGTAATCTTGCACAATCAAATTCCAGTGTCTGTCTTCTTCTTTCATTTTTTTGACAAAATAACTTAATGGCGGATGAAGGAAGCGGAATTGGCTATTGAAAGAGCGATGCCACCCCTCGATGCTGTTATTTGTCCTCCTTAAATTTTGCTCAACTCTAAATTTTTGTTTCTTAAAATTCTATTTCCACTTTCACCTTTCACTCATATTCCACATTTCCTGTGGGAAACTTGCAGACCTCCCCTGTAATCCATTGTTTTGAATTCGATTTCGAATCCATGCGTCCACTCGTCTATAAGCACCCAATTCCGGATCATCTTCAAGCGGAATTGGTTGCAGTTGCCAAACACGGTCACACCCAATCCAATATGTCACAAAATAAATCGTTAGTTTTTAGGTTCTAAAAAACTATAAATTGCATCCCTAGTCATAGAAATAGAGGGTGATCATGGACGCCAAAATGCTCTATTGGAGCGTAAAATGCAATGTAAAATGCCAATAAAATACATCAGACTAACCATCTGCAATTCGGCTCAAAAAATTGATTTGATTGAGATATTTTTAGGAAATAATCCGTTCTAATGACTTGAAAATATTTTTTTAAATAGAAATTTACTGTACTGTCGGATTGTCCACTTCTGTCGGATTGTCCTCACTGTCGGATTGTCCAACTGTCGGATTGTCCACTGTCGGATTGTCCACTTCTGTCGGATTGTCCTCACTGTCGGATTGTCCAACTGTCGGATTGTCCACTGTCGGATTGTCCACTTCTGTCGGATTGTCCTCACTGTCGGATTGTCCAACTATCGGATTGTCCACTGTCGGATTGTCCGGGAGCCCTTCCATCTTTGCAAATTCACTTCTCCGAATTACGCAATGTTTTCTTGCTTATGCCCAGGCTCATCTTTTCGACTTGGAGGTGGAAGAGAAATAATTAATAGTGAATTTAAGAGAATTTTACATAAATGCAATTATTATTAAAGTGCTAACCCACCCGTTTTAGGTTTTTTAGGTGCTAATAAGTCGCTTTAAATAAGAAATTGTTCGGAGAAAATGTGTTTATCGTGCTCCTCTCATCAAGTACTCTCCGCAAAAAAAATAGCTTAAAACCTAAAAATCCAGGCTCTAGTCATCATCACAGGCACCAAAAACTGCCGACAAAAAAAAACATGGCAAGAAAAAGGACAAACGTCTTTTTGCATTTTCAATTGCGCTGATACAACATTTAATCTATAATTTAAGCCAATCCATTTTTTATAAAATCAAAAAAAAATGTAAACAGTTAAGAAATATGATAAAAAATGTCCATAGGATGATAATTCAATGACGAGATTTTTGCCAGATCATATTGGGTATTTATGAATTCTCCTCAATTTATGTCACTGTGACATCAATGGCCAATGTCACTTTGTCCTCTTCTCTGTTATAAAAACCATTGCTTTGGTCCATCAATTCCTTAATTAATAATAATTATGCCAATTAAGGAATTATGTACAATTGACACTCAACACCACGTTTAAACAGCTGTAAGAATTGACTAAATAATAAAATTGTCACTTTTCCATATTTTAATTTTGTAGTAAATATAAATTTTTAAGCGCAGCTTGGATTATTAAAGAATGAAATCATAGCGTAATTAGTAATAGTTTTTCAATTTTTAATTTAATAAGCCCAAACTTGCCGGTTCCCAAATTTCTGGTCCCAAAAAATTCTGCTTAAATAAAAGGAAAAAATGATCAGTCAATTAGGAATGGTTTCAATTTAAAAAAAAAAGTTTAAAAAAATGTTTACGAAAATCCTAACAAAATTAATGCAATAAATCCAAGTCCAAAAAATTGTAAACATTGACCTAAAATGGTAAAATTTGAATTGGGTTTATGACTAAAATGTTTATCATTGAAATTCGGTACTCAAAAATGAGCGTCTACTAAAACAGCTCCGACAATTAATTAATTCATATATCAGCAGTTTTGAAAGAATAATCAAGAAAAATTAATAAATAAAAAAACAGGTTCATCATAGGATGGATATTCAATGGGCATTTTTCCCCAAATCATATTGGGCATTTATGTTTCGTCCTCCGTTTTGCTTCTTGCACTGTGACATCAATGGCCAATGTCACTTTGTCCTCGCTTTGGTCGTAAAAGCCTTTGCTCGGATTCATCAGTTCCTTAATTACCCCATAATTGGTCAATTAAGCAAAGGTTTAATTGTCACTCACAGCAAATGAAATAAAATTAAAGTATCCCCTGTTGTTCGTTTTATTGTTAAAAGTATCTTCATTAGTAAATTCTCTTCTTTTGTAATCCTTTACGCCGCTCTTTAGAGAGACAATTCGAAAGTTTGCCGAGCATTTGCAACTCCAATTTTCTGCTCAATATCAATTAATTAATTGTTGTTAATATATATATTAATTATTAGTAATTTTACACCTTCTTCAGAAGCATCGCACCAAAGCAAAATGGCCAACCATTTCTCATTTTTGTCAGTGCTTTCAATTGTGGTGTTCAGCAATAAATATCGATGTCCATTAAGGAATTATATGAAAACTTTAAAATTTAAAGTATGTTTAATTTTATCAATTTTATTTTAAAAATGTGAAAATAATTTATTGCAACACCACAATACGTTTTGTTGCGGCGTTACCGACAGGCTTATTCGGGGAAAAATTCGGAAATCTGACTCAAAATTACTGCTAAATTTTTGAAGTTAATCAAACAATTAAGTCTCGGTTTCGAGTAATCCTTAGTTTATGAAGTCTCAACGCTCGGCGGTCAAATAATTTTTTCCTACCGTAAAGAATTTATTAAAATTAATGAGCAAAAATAACCATCAACAATGATCAGACAAATTTGTCCATTCAATAATCTTCAAAATGGTCGATCATTTCTCAAGGACAATTCACTTCCGTACAATTCGCCGGTGGAGACAATTTTTTTGTTAAATTTCTGGTTCGGGTTTTAAATGATTTTTTTCTGTTTTGTAAAACTCACCCAATGCATTTTTCGCCAATCATATAAATATCGATATGGTTCAAATTGTTCCAGTTTTCGTCCTCCCACTAAGCAGTTTTCTCACCAATTCAAATGGCTCAATTAGATACGTTTTCATGCGTATATTAAATGTGATTGTGTAACAGGCAGAAGAAATGGTGATGGCACGGAGAAATGCCTAAATAATGGGAAAACTAGCACATCAAAAACAAATCGCATTACATGTCGACAAATTAAATGTTGAAATTTTAAGTGCCGAAAATGAATGAAAAAATGCGAGAAAAGAAGAACCTCCTTGAAACTGTTGGCACAATCGTATGCTGGAGAATAAACAGCAAAGCAAAGCAATCGCTTAGGTTGGCCACTTCTCGGAGTGTGCAACCATTTGGACAGCAATTGGCCAGCAGAAGTTGCATTTGGGCCATCCAAATCACCAAACACATCGGGAAACAGATTACCGGATTCGTTTAAACTCAGGTTGAGATCGGAGAGGATTGTTGGTGGGATGAGACGAGTCCTGCGTAAGGCCAACCGGCGAATGCTTGTCACTAAATCATCCAAATTTCTCCGACCAAATCATCCCAAATCGGCTGGACATTAACGTTGAATGGCAACCACACATCCAAACTGAAAATGGTGCCTCTTCCATCGAAAATTTGTTGATTTGAGCGGAGAAATGCGATACGGAGTGGTCAATGTATCTGGAAATGGGATGATCTTCAGTTTACAACGTTTTGAATTTAAATTACAAATTTGAAGAAAATAACAGCGAATTTTGTTAGGCAGCGGACAGTCGGAGAATGGAAAATGCACAGAATTGGCATAATTGGTAAACACACAATGTTCTGCTGCTTCTGATTCACTTTCCTTGCGAATTTCGATTGTTCCCCGAATTGTCAATTCGCTTTTGCCTTCAAAATGTTTGTCCACTAAAACATCAAATCATGGCGAAAGCTGTGCCAATTTGAGGCCGAGTTTGGCATGGTCCATCCAAACATCAGTACAAATCCAGCTTAAATGGGGGGAAAATATGTATTTTGAGCGGACTTAAACGGTGGTTGTCGGAAGGAAAGTTTTTATTTTTGACGGGCGGTACCATTATAAAATAATTTTGCTAAATGTTAAATTTTTATTAAAATTAAAGTTTTTGAACATCAGTACAACTTTGGTTTAATTAGTTTTACTCGAAATGCACAATTTAACGCTTACTCGGCACCGCCGGACCCTCTCCCCCTCCCCGCCATTTACCAAAAGTTATTTGGAAAAATACGTCGCAAAAAATGTTAAAAATCAGATTTTGTTGATCTGAATGCATTGAAATTTATGATTTATAAGATTTTTTAAATGTATACCAGAAAAAGACATTTTTTATTATCACTAATTTTTGAAGAAATAAAAAAAATGTTAAAAAAAATTACTTTGACTTGAATTTTTGTGCTGAATAGAAAAGACTAAGGTACTGTAGCCTTCTGTACAACTGAATTGTACGTTTTTTTCCTTTTCGTATATGAGAGAAAAAGTTATGTGTCAGCATTTTGCTGAATAAAAAAAAAGAATTATTCAAATTATCTCCATTCTTCTCCCTTTTAGGGTCATAATTTTGCCGTAATTTTATTGTGCCTTTATACCATAATGGAAGTGAAACTTCAGCAGCAGAATTTCCATCTTTTGTATCCATAATAGTTGTAACTCTAAATATTATATATCTAATATAGAAATATTACGATTATTTTATTGATATGTTTTTACATTACGTTATTTTTAATAAAAATCGACTTTTTTACTGCAATAGGTCTCTATATTACTATAATAAATTTCCCTTTGTATCTCTATTAAATAAATGGACGATATTTTTTATAAAGACTCACTCAAATTTTTTCAACTCTATGGAATTTCTAATAAATGTAACTAAAAACTAAAGATAAGAATCTTAAAGATTACTCTACAATTTTAGCGTTTGAGTTATTATTCCCATAGGACTATATTTTCTGCTTACAGAATTTTAGAATATTTACTCAAACAATTATTTTAGCTTGATATTTGCTTTTGGGTACATTGTATAACATAAAATTGTCATAAATCATAAAGATCTGATCAGGAGATAAAGGTTTATTTCCGTCGTTTTTGGCAAAATAAGTATTTGTTCAAGGAAATATAAATCAAAATTTGGTTGACAGAATTCTGAATGGTTTCGGTTACTTCCCAAGGGAATTATAAGCCATAGTCATTGTCGAAATGTCCAGCCACCTTTTTGGGTTAAATTTAGCAAAAATTAATATTTATTTTGACAAAATGCCAAAAATTTGAAATTTTTTTCATAAAATGTATATTTTTTACATTCATATGCAAAAAATCCCGATTCCAAGTACAATCTTGGAAATAAGTACAGTTAAAATTTTCCAAGCACAAAAGCCGAAATCCAAGTATGTACTTGGCATCGAAGTACGAATCCGAGCCCTGCAATAATTGTTTAATGCTTTTCATTTGACTTACACTTAAAAAATTATTTTGAAGCTTTTTTCAAGATAAATCATTTTTTGACGGGATTTGCTAAAAATTACTTCACAACTTTAATATTTTTACAAAATTCAAAACCGATGATAAATATTCTTTTTAGAATAATGAAACTCTCCCTACAATTTTTCATTTATTGGTTGTGGCATTGGCACCTTCGTTTTCTTCTGACATGCTATTTTTTGCGCAAGTTTTTCGTAAAAATGTGATTAAGAAGTGTCACATGGCGTAGCCGTATTAGCTATTTTAAGATTAGTTTTTTTAAATGACCCAAAATTTATTTTTTAAAAAATAAAATATGTTCAGATGAATTGTCGCAAGTTTCATTTTATTCATTGAACTCTTCCATATTTATTCTTTTTTGATAATTTTTCTTTTGATATTTTAATGTTATTGAATATTTTAAAAAGTTTTATGAATCTTTTCTTTTAAAATTTAATTTTAATCAAAAAATTTTTAAATTAAAGTATTCTCTAAATTTCTTTAAATAATTTTCAATTTTTCATCTTTAACCCCCGACATTTGATTGTGTACAAAATTCTCTATCTGTTGCACATTGTGAAGGTATTTCTTTTGAGAAAATCTCTCATCAGATTTTGGGTCATCATTTTGCTGAAATAAAAATCAATGGGAATATTGGGGGATAAGCAAAATCCAATTCAAATTTGTTTCTTTTTTGGGTCACCGTTTTGCCGTGAATTATTATTTTATGTGCTCGCCGCCGTCCATCATAAATATAAGTGAACCATCCCATCTTTCTTCATTTAACTCTTCTGGTGCATTTTTTACAAAATAATACAATAATTATTATTTTATGAATTCATAAATTTGACTTTTGTGATTATTAGTCGCTAAAAGGAACCTCGGGAATCCAATATGTCTTTTTCACCAAATTCAACAATTGCCGAATTTACTTCTGATCAGGGTAATTAAGCAATAAAATTGGAGTAATTATTATAGTAAAATTGTTGACTAAGGATTTCAAATTTAATTTTAGCACCGTATCAAAATGAAAGTCTGACGCCAACCGAGGAATTGCAACAAATGCGAATTACAGAAATGGAACGGATGCAAAAAATGTCTTTACATGGCGGATACGGTAGAAAATTCTTTGCTTGTACATTTGGAGATTATATTAGAATTTTCAAATTATTATTATTTATTTTTTTCATATTAATTTGTTCAAATTTTTCGCTGTAGACAGTGGACACAAAATGGGCATGGCAAAGCCGGACACCTTGGCGGATCGAATGAAATTGTTGCTGAGCATGGCCAAAGGTGCCGATGCGCATTTTTTAGTTGGGCAAAGTGACAAAAAAGAGGCAAGTGAAATTAATTAAACAAACAATTAGTATGGTATAATTAGCGAATGACATTTTTAGACAATTAATTACGGTAAAATTAAATTTTAAGCATGTGCATGCTCACAAAGCCATTCTGATTGCTTCTTCGAATGTTTTTGAGGCGATGTTCCAAACGGACAAAGAAAACTCAAATGGTACCAATGCAGGAAAGAGTAAGCAAAAGGGGATGAATTATGAACACATAAGCAAATTAATATATATGTATATTGGACTAGCCTCATCTCTGTTGTTTTTACTCTGCTAATTGCCCTAATTATTTTCAATTAGTCTCTGCTAATTGCCCTGATTATTTTCACTTAGTCTCTGCTAATTGCCCTAATTATTTTCAATTAGTCTGCTAATTTCCCTAATTATTTTTAATTAGTCTCTGCTAATTGCTCTGTGGTGGAGGAGGTCCCCGACGTTGAACCAGCAGCGTTCAAAATAATGTTGAGCTTCATTTACACGGATGATTTAAGCGAATTGAATGGAGACAATGCAATGGCAGTGCTTTACGCCGGTGGATTTAATTTTTAAATTTAATTTATTAATTGTTGAATTCCCTAATTAGCCAAAAAGTACAATATCCCTGGCCTTATTCGTCCATCTTTGCAAATTCCCATCTCCGAATTGCGCAATGTTTTCTTAGCATATGACCTGGCTCTCATTTTCGAATTGGAGGTGAGAAAGACAAATTTATTTTTAATTCTATTATTTTTATTATATCTTTTTGAATAATTTTGATAATTTAATGCATTTTTAAGGATTTTTCCATCAAATGTTTGCGTTACATTTGTCAAAATGCGGCTGACTTGTTCGGATCAGATGAATTTTTGCAAATTGATCAGAAAATATTGTACAATCTTCTCGAGAGTGATCGTTTGTTACTCAACGATGAATTTGAAATTTGGAAAACTGTAATTTCAATTTAATTTTTTATTTTCATTTTTTAATTTCGATATTTTTTTCTATTTAGGCACTCCGTTGGGCCGATGAAAAGTGCCGTGAAAATGGCATTGATTGTTCAGCAGAGAATCGCCGTCAAATGCTTGGCCCGGCACTGTTCAAAATTCGCTTTCCGCTTTTGTCAAATGAGGAATTTACGAAGAAAATTGGTAAAAAATTTCAAACTCGTTCTCTGATGAGATGCCGTAAAAAATTCATAGTTTTTATGGCGATTTTTAAAAATGTTTTTTAAAATTTATTTTTCAATAAGTTAATACATATTTACAGTTCCCTTCGGTGTTTTGTCAAAAGATGAAGTGATCGCCGTTTATCAGTTCAAATCCCTTCCAAATTGTCATGGGATTTCCGACGGACTTTTCCCAATGCCATTTTCGACTAATGGACGGATTTCTGATCGGAAAAAGGGCACACTTTTGATGGGCATTGAAAAAGTGTCAGAATTTGCACGAGCGGAGGTTGAGAGCAGTCGGTACAGCGAAAAAGTGTACATAAATGGATTACCATGGAATATATTGGCAAAAATAAAAACGAAAAATGGAGGCACTGACAATGAGAAATGGTTGGGCATTTATCTTTGGTGCGATGCTTCTGAAGAAGGTGTAAAAAAAGGTGCAAATTAACTGTTATTAAATGCTAATTAACTACGATGAGTAATAATCATTAAGATTCGAATTGGCGCTGCTTCGTTCATTCTGCCACTTTTCGAATTGTCTCGCAAAACAACGTGTCTAAGAATTCCATTGGGACATTTTGTGATCATGTTTTTGACAAAAAAAGCAAATGTTGGGGAATCCCTAATTTCGTTTCGTTTGCGGTAAGTGCCAATTCAAACAAATATTTAAATTTGACATTCGTGGACCAGCCAATATTGAAGTTCATTTATTTATTTGCCTGTGTAAAGAAATCATAACAAAATAAATTAATTTCTAAAACATAACCAATTGACCACGCATAAACAAAAATTAAATTAGATGATTTAAATTAAGGAATTGATGGACCTTAACAATGGTTTTTACGACAGGGAAGAAGACAAAGTGAAATTGACCATCGATCTCACAACTGTTGATGAACCAAAAGTGGACAAATTCAATTTCGATCCAAGCAATTCCAAAGGCACACTTTTTATGGAAATTGAAAAAGTGTCGGAATTTGCGCGAGAAATAATTGGAAGTGAACGTAAAAGTGAAACTATGCACATCAAAGGATTGCCATGGAAAATATTGGCACTAATTGAAAAGAAAGATGAAAGCACTGACAAAAATGAGAAATGGTTGGGCTTTGCCCTTTTTTGTGATGCTTCTGAAGAAGGTGCAAAATTACTAATAGTTAATATATATATTAACAACAATTAATTAATTGATATTGAGCAGAAAATTGGAGTTGCAAATGTTCGGCAAACTTTCGAATTGTCTCTCTAAAGAGCGGCGTTGCGGATTTCAGAAGAAAACTCGATGACCATGTTTTTGACAACAAAAACAGAGGCTGGGGATGCAATTTCATTTCAATTGCTGTGAGTGCCAATTCAAATAAATAGTGCCCAATTAAATTTTAACATAATTAAGGAACTGATGAACCCGAGCAAAGGCTTTTACGACCAAAGCGAGGACAAAGTGACATTGGCCATTGATCTCAGTGTGAAAGAAGCGAATATTGAGGATAATTCATAAATACCCAAAATGATCTGGCAAAAATCTCATCATTGAATTATCATCCTATGGACCTGCTGTTTTTAGCTTCTTTCTTATTGTTTATCTTTTGGGTTTTACAATATTGATTTATGGATTATTAAAGCGGCTTTTTTTAAGCATTGAAATGAAATTGGCATATCCCCTGCTGTGCCTTCTATTGTTTAACAATTGGTCATCATTAAATTCTGTTCGGTAATCCGCCACGCCGCTCTTTTTTGAAACAACTCGAAATGTTCCCAAACATTTGCAACTCCAATTTTCTGCTCAAATAAATTTATTAATTTATATGGGAAAATGGAGGTGGGGGAGGGGGAAGATAAGCAAATCCAATTCAAATGCCAATGGGTAGTTGAGTTCATTTTTCGACCCATATCAATTAGCTAAATGTTGCTTTTAAAAAAAACGATGGGAAAACTGGCAGAAAAATGGAGAGAAAAGGGAGTATTCCTCCCGAAATTTACAACAACAAAAAAATTCAAAAAATCAAATTTTATTCACAAAATGTAAAAATTTAGACAAAAAGCATGTGACTGTGTTATTAACAGATCAACCATCGGCCGGGGATTTGAAAATTTCATTACTTTTGAGGTGAGTAATAATTTAACATATTTACTTAATTGATATAATTATGGTTAATCAAGGAATTGATGGACTCGAACAAGAGCTTTTACAACAAAGCAGAGGACAAATTGGCATTGGCCATTGATGTCATAACTGTTGATGAGCCAAAAATGGAGAAATTCGTTTCCGATCCCAACAAATCCAACGGCACACTTTCAATGGAAATTGAAAAAGTGTCGGAATTTGCGCGAGAAATCATTTTTGAGTGACCGTATAAGTGAAACTGTGTACATCGGAGGATTTCCATGGAAAATTGTGGCAGAAATAAATCCGAAAAAGGGAAGCACTGACAAAAATGAGAAATGGTTGGGCATTTACCTTTGGTGCGATGCTTCTGAAGAAGGTGTAAAATTACTAATAGTTAATATATATATATTAACACAATTAATTAATTGATATTGAGCAGAAAATTGGAGTTTAAAATGATGACAATTATGTCATCTTTTATTGTCTAAAAAATGATGACCTAAAAAAGAGGCTAAGACCAGAAAAGAATTTGATTGATTGAATTAATCTCTTTTTTTTCTAATAAAAATGAATTGAAAATTAATTCCCTTCATTTTAACAATGTAAAAAACAACATTTGCTTCTTCTCTCCAATTAACTTTTTTTCCATCCATACCAATTTGTAAACAAATTTTGCATATAAATAGAAAAAAAAAACTTCGGTCAACAAAAGGACGTGCAAAAATTTTTATGCCTTTTTAGGTGCCTATTTTACGATTTTTTTATGCCTTTTTAGGTGCCTATTTTACGATTTTTTTATGCCTTTTTAGGTGCCTATTTTACGATTTTTTTATGCCTTTTTAGGTGCCTATTTTACGATTTTTTTATGCCTTTTTAGGTGCCTATTTTACGATTTTTTTATGCCTTTTTAGGTGCCTATTTTACGATTTTTTTATGCCTTTTTAGGTGCCTATTTTACGATTTTTTTATGCCTTTTTAGGTGCCTATTTTACGATTTTTTTATGCCTTTTTAGGTGCCTATTTTACGATTTTTTTATGCCTTTTTAGGTGCCTATTTTACGATTTTTTTATGCCTTTTTAGGTGCCTATTTTACGATTTTTTTATGCCTTTTTAGGTGCCTATTTTACGATTTTTTTATGCCTTTTTAGGTGCCTATTTTACGATTTTTTTATGCCTTTTTAGGTGCCTATTTTACGATTTTTTTATGCCTTTTTAGGTGCCTATTTTACGATTTTTTTATGCCTTTTTAGGTGCCTATTTTACGATTTTTTTATGCCTTTTTAGGTGCCTATTTTACGATTTTTTTATGCCTTTTTAGGTGCCTATTTTACGATTTTTTTATGCCTTTTTAGGTGCCTATTTTACGATTTTTTTATGCCTTTTTAGGTGCCTATTTTACGATTTTTTTATGCCTTTTTAGGTGCCTATTTTACGATTTTTTTATGCCTTTTTAGGTGCCTATTTTACGATTTTTTTATGCCTTTTTAGGTGCCTATTTTACGATTTTTTTATGCCTTTTTAGGTGCCTATTTTACGATTTTTTTATGCCTTTTTAGGTGCCTATTTTACGATTTTTTTATGCCTTTTTAGGTGCCTATTTTACGATTTTTTTATGCCTTTTTAGGTGCCTATTTTACGATTTTTTTATGCCTTTTTAGGTGCCTATTTTACGATTTTTTTATGCCTTTTTAGGTGCCTATTTTACGATTTTTTTATGCCTTTTTAGGTGCCTATTTTACGATTTTTTTATGCCTTTTTAGGTGCCTATTTTGCGATTTTTTGTGCCTAAAAAAGGAAGCCCTAATAATTAATGATTGCTGTTTATTTGTTAGTTTATAAAAATGAAGTTTTTTTGAATAAAAAAAATTCTTCTTATTTCAGAGTCCTTTTTTCTAAGATTTGTCCTTTATTTGGCACGACCTCCTTATTTTGTGCTTATTCTTGGATTTGAAAATAAAATTACAAAAACGAATAACTGTTTTGAATTATATATGTATCATTTTTATGGAAGCAAATATTTGAATTAATTCGATTTTGAAAAAAATTGCGTTTTATTTCGTTTTCTTGAGTGTAAAATGCTCTAAATTTCAGTGAAAATTTTGTTAAAAATGGTCAACATTTCTATTTTTCCTCCGGCGGCGTCTATCGGCACCGCCGGGCCTTCCAAAACTTATTTTTTCATAAAAATTGACCAAAAATTGTCATATTTTGAATAAAATTTTTCAAAATGCTGATTTTTTGTCGGCCAAATGCTGATTTTGAAAATTTTCAGTTGGCAGCCCTGGTTTTTCCGCTAATAAAATATTGTTTTAAGTCGATTTTTCATATTTTTATTGCGTTTCCTTCACGCTACTATTAGTTTTAGAAAAATCTTATTTTTGGGGTCCGAATTTTAGTTTTTGAGCCATTTTGTCTTATTTTGAAAAAAAAACATGGAAACTCTGTTTTATTTACCTGCTGAATTTTCCCTCTAACCCTCCCCCTGCGGTCTAAATTTTTTTTGTTGTGTATCGATTATTTTACATACTTTCGATGTGAACTGTCTGACTTCTCGCTGTCTCCACTCCTACACAAACACAAAAACAAAACGAAAACAATATTCATAAAACAAATATTGCTGATAATTTCGCAACTTTTAAAAAAAATCATTGTTTTGTTTTTCATTTTTTTGACCGGCACCACCGGGGAAAAAACTCATAAAAATAGAGGGAAAAATTGGCATAGATCCATAAATTTGGCAAATACCTTTTTAAATAATATATGAAAGTTTCAGCAAATTTTTGGCCAACGATTTTTCAAAATTTGAAAAGGCTTTCAAAAAATATGTATCAAAAATTATGGTAAAACTAAAATTCGTTTTTTTTTAAATTTTTATTTTTATCCCTTTTATAAATGCGCCTCATTTCAGAGCTAATTACCGAAGACAAAAATTTTGATCAAATTTCCGAGTGCAATTTTTTTTATATAAAATGCGATCGTCAATGGATCGGATGAAACATTTGTTGAGCACGGGTGAGCATTCGGATGTGCACTTTTTGGTGGGGGACGGAGACGCAAAAGAGGCGAGTTTAATTAAAAATAAAAATTTAATTTTATTTTTCAATTGCAATTTCATTAATTATCCACGTTTTTTAAAGGTTTTGCCAGCACATCAGCTTATTTTGAAGAGCGCTTCCGATGTTTTTGAGGCAATGTTCCGTTTTGACGCCAAAAAAGAAAGACCGGAAAATGGTAAAAAATAATAATTTTAAGGGAAATACCAATTATGTTATTTGTTCTTCATTTTGTCTCTGCTAATTTCCCTAATTAATTTTTCAATTAGTTTCTGGTAATTGTCCTGATGTTGTGGAGATACCGGACATTGAAGCAGAAGCGTTCAAAGTGATGTTGAGCTTCATCTATACGGATGATTTAAGTGATTTGAATGGAGACAATGCAATTGCAGTGCTTTACGCCGGTGGATTTATTTTTAAATTTAATTTATTAATTGTTTTTTAATTAGTCAAAAAGTACAATATCCCTGGCCTTATTCGTCCATCTTTGCAAATTCCCATCTCCGAATTGCGCAATGTTTTCTTTGCGTATGCCCAAGCTCTCCTTTTCGACTTGGAGGTGAGAAAAACAAATTTATTTTTAATAATGCTTTTGTTCGAATTCGGGTTCGTTGAGTTCGAAACTTGTCGAAATTGTGTGAGATTCATGATCCAAGTGTAAGCAATTTTTAAGGATTTTTCCATCAAATGTTTGCGTTACATTTGTCAAAATGCGGCTGACTTGTTCGGATCAGATGAATTTTTGCAAATTGATCAGAAAATATTGTGCAATCTTCTCGAGAGTGATCGTTTGTTACTCAGCGATGAATTTGAAATTTGGAAAATTGTAATTTCAATTTAATTTTTTATTTTCATTTTTTAATTTCGATATTTTTTTCTATTTAGGCACTCCGTTGGGCCGATGAAAAATGTCGTCAGAATGGCATTGAATGCTCCTCGGGAAATCGTCGTTCAGTACTTGGTCCTGCACTGTTCAAAATTCGTTTTCCAAATATCCATGAGGAGGATTTTGCAAAATGCGTCGGTAAAATTTTTGAAATCGGAAATTAAATAGAAATTGTTTTGGTCGATATGAAATTTTACCTTTAATGCTTGAATTTCATACATGGATAAGTAGGGGGGTCAGAATTTTTTCAAATTTATGTGAAATTGGCCGAAAAAAACTGATGCCTACAGGGTAATAAATTTTGAAATTTTACAGTTCCATCCGGTGTGTTAACAGAGAAAGAAGTGATCAGCGTTTATCAGTTCAATTCCCATCCGTTTCTGTATCTTCGTGGAGTGCCCGGGCTGTACTCGTTGAAATTCCCAAGCCATGGACGGATTTTTAATTGGAACAAAGCCAGGGGCAACGAAGAGGGACACTTTCAATGGAAATTGAAAAAGTGTCGGAATTTGCGGGAGAGTCTGTCGGGAGAAGCAGATTCAGTGATGCCGTGTATATAAATGGATTTCCATGGAAAATTCAAGCAGAAATTACGAAAGGCATTGATGAGAAGAAATATTTGGGATTTTACTTATGGTGCGATGCAAAAGAAGGTCCAATTTTAATTACTATTTTAAAAATATAATCATTATTAAAATAGGAGGACCATGGAACTGCGTTATTTCGGCAACCTATCGAATCGTGTCAGAAAAGACCGAAGCGGAGAATTCAATTTGGACATTGTGTGACCGGGTTATCAACAGATCAAACATCGGCCGGGGATTCGGATTTTTCATTACTTTTGCTGTGAGTAATAATTTAACATATTTACTTAATTGATATAATTACGGTTAATCAAGGAATTGATGGACTCGAACAAGAGCTTTTACAACAAAGCAGAGAACAAATTGGCATTGGCCATTGATGTCATAAATGTTGATGAGCCAAAAATGGAGAAATTCATTTCCGATCCCAACAAATCCAACGGCACACTTTCAATGGAAATTGAAAAAGTGTCGGAATTTGCGCGAGAAATCTTTGGAGTGAACGTAAAAGTGAAACTGTGCACATCAAAGGATTCCATGGAAAATTGGGCAGGAATTAATACGAAAAATGGAAGCACTGACAAAAATGAGAAATGGTTGGCATTTTCTTTTTGTGCGATGCTCAAAAGAAGGTGCAAAATTACTAATAATTAATATATATATATTAACAACAATTAATTAATTGATATTGAGCAGAAAATTGGAGTTGCAAATGTTCTTCAACTTTTCGAATTGTTTCGCAAAAGAGCGGCGTGCGGATTTTAAAGAGAATTAAATGAATGTTTTTGACAATAAAAACAGAGGCTGGGGATGCCAATTTCATTTCATTTGCTGTGAGTGACAATTCAAATAAATAGTGCCCAATTAAATTTTAACATAATTAAGGAACTGATGGACCCGAGCAATGGATTGTATGACAAAAAAGAGGACAAAGTGACATTGGCCATTGATGTCAGTGTGAAAGAAGCGAATATTGAGGAGAATTCATAAATACCCAAAATGATCTGGCAAAAATCTCATCATTGAATTATCATCCTATGGACCTGCTGTTTTTAGCTTCTTTCTTATTGTTTATCTTTTGGGTTTTACAATATTGATTTATGGATTATTAAAGCGGCTTTTTTTAAGCATTGAAATGAAATTGGCATATCCCCTGCTGTGCCTTCTATTGTTTAACAATTGGTCATTAAATTCTGTTCGGTAATCCGCCACGCCGCTCTTTTTTGAAACAACTCGAAATGTTCCCAAACATTTGCAACTCCAATTTTCTGCTCAAATAAATTTATTAATTAAAGGTTGTTAATTTTTATTAATAAATATTTAATTTGATTTAATTCCACATCATTGTAAGCGGAACCCAAAAGGAAAATGCCCAAAAATTTCGCATTGTCAGTGCTTCATTTTTCGGATTTATTTGTGCCACAATTTTTCCACGGCAATCTTCACTCTAAATCGTGCAAATTCCGACGATTTTTCAATGTCCATAAAAAGTGTTCCATTGGATTTGCTTTGAACCAAAATTAATTTGTCCTTTTTTGGTCCATCAACAGTTGTGATATCAATGGTCAATGTAATTCCTTCAGTTTAGTCTTTTAATTTTTTTGGGTCACCATTTTACTTCGATAAAAATTATATGGGAAAATGGAGGTGGGGGAGGGGGAAGATAAGCAAATCCAATTCAAATGCCAATGGGTAGTTGAGTTCATTTTTCGACCCATATCAATAGCTAAATGTTGCTTTAAAAAAAAACGATGGGAAAACTGGCAGAAAAATGGAGAGAAAAGGGAGTATTCCTCCCGAAATTTACAACAACAAAAAAAATCAAAAAATCAAATTTTATTCACAAAATGTAAAAATTTAGACAAAAAGCAAAGAACGAACTAATGGAAAAAGGCAACATAAAATGAATGAGCACAGATACTTTTTCTATTTTTGTTCTTGTTTGTCAATTGGCCGCCTCTTCCGAATCGATGGCATTGCACAGACAAAAAGCCACAATTATGCCGAACACCTTCACAATGCGAAGCAGAAGCAACTAAATTAAAACAAAAAATTCAAATTGATGTTGTTCGAAGAATCGGGAAAATTACATATAAAATTATCATTATTTTTGCCTGAATAAGTGAAATGACAATGGCCGTCCACATGACCAATTTGAATTGGATGCTCAGTTTGCGGATGGACTCTCTGATTTTGATGTAATAGCCCTTCAAAAGACATATTTCACATAAACATTTTTTAAATGCCAATAAATGTACAAATGTTACTAGAGACCGCAAAAAAAGGCATCACAAATCGCGAAAAAGGCACTAAAATAGGTACCAAAAAATTTAAAAATTAAAAGGCACAAAAATCCCGAAAAAGGCATGAAAAAGGCCTTTAAAAAAAATTTTTAATGTTTTTTAGTGAGCAAAACACGTAAAACTTAACCAAAAACTTAATTTTGGTCATTAAAATGATTATTAAATATTTTATAATGTTTTTCGAATAAGGAAAATTTTTAAACCTAAAATTTTTTATCAAGAAAAAAAAAATGAAATTTTGGCGGTCAATTTTTGAGAAAACTTTTCTTAGGGGCGTATTTTCTGAAAATTTTTCAAGTCATTTCTTAGGGGTGTGTTTTCCCGATTTAATTCCATTTTTAACTCGACTCGAGTAAATTCTCGAGTTTCTTTTTTTTTGGTCTCGGCCTCTAGATATTCGGTCTCGGGAAATTTTAGGAATTCAATAAACTTCGATATATGCCATAAATTAATCTAATATTTGTACATTTATTGGAAATATACGGTAAAAATTAGGAAAATACCAAAAAATTAAAATTACTAAAAAGATCATTTTATTGTTTTAAGATTCGAATTTGTGCTGCGTTTGTTCGGCAACCTTTCGAATTGTTCCGCAAAAGAATGGGGTTGACAATTTGGCAATTCGACTGGGACATTTTGTGACCATGTCATTAACAAGAAAAAGAGCTGGTTCGGTTTCAACAATTTCATTACCATTGCGGTAAGTTGGCTATTTCATTTCTATTCCTTAATTGCTCTAATTATGGTTAATTAAGAAATTGATGGACCAAAACAATGGTTTTTACAACCAAAATGAGGACAAAGTGACACTGGCCATCGATTTAACCGAGACAGATAAAAAAATTGAGAAATTCGTTTCTGATCCCAACAAATCCAACAGGACAATTTCGATGGACATTAAAAAAGTGTCGGAATTTGCGCGAGAAATCATTTTTGAGTGACCGTATAAGTGAAACTGTGTACATCGGAGGATTTCCATGGAAAATTGTGGCAGAAATAAATCCGAAAAAAGGAAGCACTGACAATGAGAAATGGTTGGGCATTTTCCTTTTGTGCAATGCTCCAAAAGAAGGTGCAAATTAAATGCTATTAGCAATAATTATGATAATTAATGTCATTAGATGAATATTGGGGTTGCAAATGTTTGTCATCCTTTCGAATTGTCTCGCGTAAGAGCGGCGTTGCGGATTACAAGATAGGAGAATTTACTGACGAAGTCACGTTTAACAGCTTTGCTAATAACTGGGGATTCTCTAATTGCATTTCATTTTTGGTGAGTGCCAATTCTAATGAATATGCCGAAATAAATTTTAACATAATTAAGGAACTGATAGACCCGGAAAAAGGCTTTTATGACCAAAGCAAGGACAAAGTGACATTGGCCATTGATGTCACCGTGAAAGAAACAAAAATGGAGGACAGATCATAAACAATTTATAATTTTTTGTTGATGATTGAAATTAACCTAATTTTTATTCACTTTATTATTTCAAAAAAATAGAAATTTTAAGTAAAATTATATTTGAGATTGTTTTAGAAAAAAGAATATGTGCATTTGCATTTTTTGCACATTGTCATTTTGGGCGAGTGTCGGCATTTATCCGTCGTTACACCAAAAAGCCCACAATAAAGAAACTGTAACAAAAATTGTCTTTATCCATCTCTTTCTTTCTAACTAAATTCTACAATGATTTTTTATGCTTCAATAAACCAAAAAAAATGTTGGAAATTTGGAAATATTTTAACAAAAAGTCTATATGTATTATTTATTGCACATGTAATATCTAGGGCTGTGAATTTTAGTGACGAAAAATCCCAAAATAGTGAAGAAATAGTGACAAAAAGTCCGAAATAGTGACGAATAGTGACATAATTTTCAGACAAAAATTGAGCAAAACTAATTTTTATTCACTGATTGCAGTTACAAATGAGGTACATTTCCAAATTTTGAGGCAAGAAACTCATCCGGTTATCTGATAAAATAGTTTTGTAAATAGAGAAAGTCCGTTCAACATCGCAAGAAGTCAGGGGCGCGAATTTGTAGAACGGAATTAAAGTGGGCGGAACATCGCAATCAACACTTTTCCGGAAAGTGGCAAAATTTGGCAATTTGATCAAATGAGGGATTTTTTGAGACAATGAAAGAGATTTTTTGGCGGATTATTTCTGCTTTCTCGCCGGCTGCTTTGTCCAATTGGTTGTGAACGTCCGCAAAAATTTCCATCGATTCGTTTATCGACAGTCCATGTGACTCCAATTTTGCAATGGCAGGGCATAAATTGCCAAAGTTGGTGTGAATGTACGTGAGGTCTTGCCATTGTTGAATAAAAGTCAGTTCCTCCGATCCTTCGAATCCATTCCCGAAAGCTGGCCGATTTTGATTTAATTTTTGGCATATTTTAAGTCTAAATTTAAGAATAAAAAACAATTATTGCGATATTTAGTTGTTCTTATTGCATTTTTGTTAAGGAATTTTCCAAAAAATGTCTAAATAGTGAAAAAATAGTGACAAAACGCCAAAATAGTGATTTTTAACTATTTTAGTGACGAAGTCGCCAAAATAGTGATTTCTAGTGACCGATAGTGACATCAGAATCGAAAATTTTTAATGCAGAAATGCGTTTTTTGAGCTCCTTTCTTCAAATCAATCGAGCAAAAAATTTAGTTAAAACCTAAAATTCACAGCCCTAATAATATCTGTGCCAAAAAAAAATTGTTCGAAATGATGGTTCGATGATGGACATGTGGAAGCAGTCTGAAGGGCTCCCGGACAATCGGACAGTGGACACTCGGGATCTCGGGCCCAATTTCAATAGGCCAAAATAATTGTCATATTCCTGGTCAGCGACCTCAAAAACCCCCGAATATTTGTTTTCATAAACTTTTAATCCAAAAATGAGTTGAAAAAAATGTTGACTAAAAAATGGATACAAACTGACTGGAGTAGCATTTGTCCTTAATTCCGCCTTTCATCTTCATCTTTTTTTTAAATTTGTCTGGTTTTGATAATAAATAACAAAAAATGGCAGTTTTTAGTCAAAAAATTGATAAAAGTGTCTATTTTTGGCGCAAACTTTTTATAGTTTCACATTACCCAATGGTATTTGAATATATTCAATTTTCGGCTCTGTTCCAGTTTACGCGTCCAATCAATATTTACGCGTCCAATCAATATTTACGCGTCCAATGAGTGACCATCCTCACTTTTTTAAATCATAACTTTTTTATTACTTGGTAATCCAAAATTCTTGGTATTAATCGAAAGCTTAAAGTTTAGCGTATTTATTAATACAAGAAAAAAACAAATACTTACATATATTAAGAAAAAATTTACAATGAGAAACCCGAAATTCATAACTTTTCGCATATATTCAAGCATAGTTTTTTGTCGGTTGCTTTTATTCCAGAATTTTGCTATACAAAAACTTCCCCAAATTTTAAGCTTTCGATTAGAGCACAATTTTCTCCCACTTTTTTTCTATCCAAAAATACAAAAATATCTTTGTTTATTAATACGTTTAGGTAATTTATCGTACATTGCATCTATTTTTCAAAATATATTTGTTTACGTTTGCATTTTAGTCGGATCAATTTTTTTTACCGATGGCAAAGCGATGAAAAAATGCATAAAAACAGGGGGGGAAGGAGCACAACGAAACATTTGCATGTTTTTTTTGCTACAAATTTCCTCAAAATAATCACAAAGCCCAACTGAACATAAAGTTTTGCTGATTTTGTGCCGTGGTTTTTATTTCTTGCCAATTTTGAAATTGCCAATAATTTTACCGCATTTAAATAGACAATTAAACGAATGATGGAATTGCTTAGCATGTCCAAACCGTTGGTTGAACGAATGAAGCATTTGTTGAGCGCGGGAGAGGACGCGGATGTTTATTTTTTGGTTGGGGACGGAGACGCAAAAGAGGCGAGTCTTCAAATTAAAAATTTAATTTATTAATTATAAATTGGAAATTTAGTGAATGGTAATTTTTCTTGTGTTTTTTAAAATTTAATCCTCTTAAGCTTGTGCCAGCCCATAAGCTCATTTTGAAACACGCTTCCGACGTTTTTGAGGCGATGTTCCGTTTTGATGCCAAAAAGGAAAAAGCGGAATTCGGTAAAAACATTACTGAATGACATTTACAATTTAATCTCTGCAAATTACCCTAATTAATTTTCAATAGTCCTCCGCTAATTGCTCTAATAAATTTTCAATTAGCCGCCGCTAATTACACTAATAATTTTCAATTAGCCTCTGCTGATTGTCCCGTGGAGGTCCCCGACGTTGAAGCAGCAGCATTCAAAGTGATGTTGAGCTTCATTTATACAGATGATTTGAGCGAACTGAACGGAGAAAATGCCATGGCTGTGCTTTACGCCGGTGGATTTAATTTTATGTGACAAAAATAAATAAATTATTTAATTAGCCAAAAAGTACAATATCCCCTCTCTGGTCGGCTCATCTTCGCAAATTCCAATTTCCGAATTGCGCAATGTTTTCTTCGCTTTTGCCCAGGCCCGTCTTCTCGACTTGAAAGTGGGTAGGAAAAAAAAAATGCGAAAGAATTAAAAATTTGCTAATTTTTAAACTATTTTGTCGGTTTACATTTTCCAGTTAACTAAAATACATAATAAACTGTTTAGAGTGGTTTTTTTGAATGATTAAACTCAATCTCGTGAATTTTTCCGTCTTGAATTTCGCTTATTATTTGCATTTTTTTGCAAATATTTTCCTACACTAAAATTTTTACAAACATTTTTTCGTTTATTTAGAATGTATAATAAATTAAGGATTTTAAGACCAATTAATTGCTGCTGTCTGATTGTGAGATCGAAAAACCCCTTGACTTTAGACTTTTTTTTTGTAAAATATGTTCCTCAAAAAATGAATGTTTTTTTAAGTTTGTCAAAAGCCAAACAATCATTAGAGGGCTTAAAGAAATCTCGGTCTTCTAAACTCGAAAACCTAGACAGAAAACTCGATTCTTTTCTCGCTGGCACTCTCAGAGAAAGACTACATTTTAAAGATTATTTTTCCTTTAAATTTTAGAATTTTGCCAATTGTTGTTTGGCTTACATTGGCAAAAATGCGGACACTTTGCTCAAATCGGATGTTTTTGCAAATTGACCAAAAATTGTTGTGCGAAATTTTGGAGTGTGACGAATTGCAAATCCGTGGAGAAATTTCAATTTGGAATGCGGTAATTTTAACAATTAAATTTAAAAACTGAAAATTTTATTAGTCATTTAATTATTTCCATTAAATTTTTTTAAAGGCACTCCGTTGGGCCGATGAAAAATGCCGTGAAAATGGCATTGATTGTTCAGCAGAGAATCGCCGTCAAATGCTTGGCCCGGCACTGTTCAAAATTCGCTTTCCGCTTTTGTCAAATGAGGAATTTACGAAGAAAATTGGTAAAAAAATAAGTCAAAATTTCAAACTCGTTCTCTGATGAGATGCCGTAAATATTCATGTTTTTGTGGCGATTTTTTAAAAAGTTTTTTTAAAATTTATTTTTCAATAAGTTGATACATATTTACAGTTCCCTTCGGTGTTTTGTCAAAAGATGAAGTGATCGCCGTTTATCAGTTCAAATCCCTTCCAAATTGTCATGGGATTTCCGACGGAATTTTCCCAATGCCATTTTCGACTAATGGACGGATTTCGATCGAAAAAGGCACATTTTGCTGGACATTGAAAAAGTGTCAGAATTTGCACGAGAGGAGGTTGAGAGCAGTCGGTACAGCGAAAAAGTGTACATAAATGGATTACCGTGGAAATATTGGCACAAATAAAAATTGAAAAAAGCACTGACAATAATGAGAAATGTTGGCTTTTTCTTTGGTGCGATGCTCCAAAAGAAGGTGCAAAATTACTAATATTAATATATATATTAACAACAATTAATTAATTGATATTGAGCAGAAAATTGGAGTTGCAAATGTTCGACAACTCTTCGAATTGTCTCTCTAAAGAGCGGAGTGTCGGATTTCAGAGAAAAACTCGATGACCATGTTTTTGACAATAAAGGGAACAACTGGGGATACAATATCATTTCATTTGCTGTGAGTGACAATTAAACATTCCCTTAATTGTTCCAATTATTTATGATCAATTAAGGAACTGATGGATCCGAGCAAAGGCTTTTACGACCAAAGCGAGGACAAAGTGACATTGGCCATTGATGTCAGTGTGAAATAAGCATAAATGGAGAACAAATCATAAATTATTCATATGCTCTGGGAAATCTCGTCCTTGAATTATCATCCTATGGACTTTTTTTATCATATTTCTTACTGTTTAAATTTTTTTTGATTTTATAAAACTGGATTGGATTAAATCATAGATTAAATGTTGTATCAGCGCAATTGTAAATGCAAAAAGACGTTGTCCTTTTTCTGCCATGTTTTTTACAATAACAAATTCGCATGGGATGTCCGCCGGCATACTGTACCCACCAATTTCCAAGTCGGAAAGAATGTTGACATTTGTAACACACTTTTGTTGGTTTTTTAAATTTTTTCTATGCTAATATCATGCAATGTATTATTTGTATCCTTACAAGGCTCAGTCGGCTGAAGATTTCAAATTTTATACGTTTAAATCGAATTAGACAGGTCTTGAAATTTAGAGTCCAAATAGCCCTGTATAGAGTTTAGAGCCGAAACTAGTAAACATCTGACACCACGTTTAAACAGCTGTACAATTGACTAAATAATAAAATTGTCAGGTTTCCATATTCTAATTTTTAATTTTGTAGTAAATATAAATTTTTAAGCGCAGCTTGGATTATTAAAGAATGAAATCATAGCGTAATTAGTAATAGTTTTTCAATTTTTAATTTAATAAGCCCAAACTTCCCGGTTCCCAAATTTCTGGTCCCAAAAAATTCTGCTTAAATAAAAGGAAAAAATGATCAGTCAATTAGGAATGGTTTCAATTTAAAAAAAAAAGTTTACGTAAATCCTAACAAAATTAATGCAATAAATCCAAGTCCAAAAAATTGTAAACATTGACCTAAAATAGTAAAATTTGAATGGTTTTATGAATAAAATGTTTATCATTGAAATTCGGTACTCAAAAATGAGAGTCTGCTAAAACAGCTCCGACAATTAATTAATTCATATATCAGCAGTTTTGAAAGTATAATCAAGAAAAATTAATAAATAAAAAAACAGGTTCATCATAGGATGATATTCAATGGCATTTTTCCCCAAATCATATTGGGCATTTTTGAAATTTTGACTTATTTTTTACCAATTTTCTTCGTAAATTCCACGTTTGACAAAAGCGGAAAGCGAATTTTGAACAGTGCCGGGCCAAGCATTTGACGGCGATTCTCTGCTGAACAATCAATGCCATTTTCACGGCATTTTTCATCGGCCCAACGGAGTGCCTTTAAAAAAATTTAATGGAAATAATTAAATGACTAATAAAATTTACAGTTTTTAAATTTAATTGTTAAAATTACCGCATTCCAAATTGAAATTTCTCCACGGATTTGCAATTCGTCACACTCCAAAATTTCGTACAACAATTTTTGGTCAATTTGCAAAAATTCATCCGATTTGAGCAAAGTGTCCGCATTTTTGCCAATGTAAGCCAAACAACAATTGGCAAAATTCTAAAATTCAAAGGATGTTTGTAAAAATTTTAGTGTAGGAAAATATTTTCGCATTTTTCAATTTTTCCTACCCACTTTCAAGTCGAGAAGACGGGCCTGGGCAAAAGCGAAGAAAACATTGCGCAATTCGGAAATTGGAATTTGCGAAGATGAGCCGACCATAGAGGGGATATTGTACTTTTTGGCTAATTAAATAATTTATTTATTTTTGTCACATAAAATTAAATCCACCGGCGTAAAGCACAGCCATTGCATTTTCTCCGTTCAGTTCGCTCAAATCATCTGTATAAATGAAGCTCAACATCACTTTGAATGCTGCTGCTTCAACGTCGGGGACCTCCACGGGACAATCAGCAGAGGCTAATTGAAAATTATTAGTGTAATTAGCGGCGGCTAATTGAAAATTTAATTAGAGCAATTAGCGGAGGACTATTGAAAATTAATTAGGGTAATTTGCAGAGACTAAATTGTTGTTATTTATTATCAAAATCAGACAAATTTAAAAAAAAGATGATTGAAATAAATCATTTTTGTTCATTCAGCAAAATATTTTCAAATTGGTTGGTCAATTAATGCTTCTGGTCATTTAATTGTCACACACCGTAAAAGTGGTAAAAGTGTGGGAATCCCGAGCTGTTCGACGTGTTGTTAAAAACTTCGCCACTAAAATCTCTACTCAAATCCGCCACTTCGCTCTTTAATAAATTGCCAATGTCACTTTGTCCTCTTTTTAACTCAGTAAATTATTGTTTGCGTTTTGCTTCAGACTGCTTCCACATGTCCATCATCGAACCATCATTTCGAACAATTTTTTTTGGCACAGATATTACACGTGCAATAATACATATAGACTTTTTGTTAAAATATTTCCAAATTTCCAACATTTTTTTTGGTTTATTAAAGCATAAAAAATCGTTGTAGAATTTAGTTACAAAGAAAGAGATGGATAAAGACAATTTTTGTTACAGTTTCTTTATTGTGGGCTTTTTGGTGTAACGACGGATAAATGCCGACACTCGCCCAAAATGACAATGTGCAAAAAATGCAAATGCACATATTCTTTTTTCTAAAACAATCTCAAATATAATTTTACTTAAAATTTCTATTTTTTGAAATAATAAAGTGAATAAAAATTAGGTTAATTTCAATCATCAACAAAAGATTATAAATTGTTTATGATCTGTCCTCCATTTTTGTTTCTTTCACGGTGACATCAATGGCCAATGTCACTTTGTCCTTGCTTTGGTCATAAAAGCCTTTTTCCGGGTCTATCAGTTCCTTAATTATGTTAAAATTTAATTCGGCATATTCATTAGAATTGGCACTCACCAAAAATGAAATGCAATTAGAGAATCCCCAGTTATTAGCAAAGCTGTTAAAAGTGACTTCGTCAGTAAATTCTCCTATCTTGTAATCCGCAACGCCGCTCTTTTGCGAGACAATTCGAAAGGATGACAAACATTTGCAACCCCAATATTCATCTAATGACATTAATTATCATAATTATTGCTAATAGCATTTAATTTGCACCTTCTTTTGGAGCATTGCACAAAAGGAAAATGCCCAACCATTTCTCATTGTCAGTGCTTCTTTTTTTCGGATTTATTTCTGCCACAATTTTCCATGGAAATCCTCCGATGTACACAGTTTCACTTATACGGTCACTCAAAATGATTTCTCGCGCAAATTCCGACACTTTTTTAATGTCCATCGAAATTGTCCCGTTGGATTTGTTGGGATCAGAAACGAATTTCTCAATTTTTTATCTGTCTCGGTTAAATCGATGGCCAGTGTCACTTTGTCCTCATTTTGGTTGTAAAAACCATTGTTTTGGTCCATCAATTTCTTAATTAACCATAATTAGAGCAATTAAGGAATAGAAATGAAATGGCCAACTCACCGCAATGGTAATGAAATTGTTGAAACCGAACCAGCTCTTTTTCTTGTTAATGACATGGTCACAAAATGTCCCAGTCGAATTGTCCAAATTGTCAACCCCATTCTTTTGCGGAACAATTCGAAAGGTTGCCGAACAAACGCAGCACAAATTCGAATCTTAAAACAATAAAATGGTCTTTTTAGTAATTTTAATTTTTTGGTATTTTCCTAATTTTTACCGTATATTTCCAATAAATGTACAAATATTAGATTAATTTATGGCATATATCGAAGTTTATTGAATTCCTAAAATTTCCCGAGACCGAATATCTAGAGGCCGAGACCAAAAAAAAGAAACTCGAGAAATTACTTGAGTCGAGTTAAAAATGGAATTAAGTCGGGAAAACACACCCCTAAGAAATGACTTGAAAATTTTCAGAAAATACACCCCTAAGAAAAGTTTTCTCAAAAATTGACCGCCAAAATTTCATTTTTTTTCTTGATAAAAAATTTTAGGTTTAAAAATTTTCCTTATTGGAAAAACATTATAAAATATTTAATAATCATTTTAATGACCAAAATTAAGTTTTTGGTTAAGTTTTACGTGTTTTGCTCACTAAAAAGCCTTAAAAAATTTTTTTAAAGGCCTTTTTTCATGCCTTTTTCGGGATTTTTGTGGCTTTTAATTTTTAAATTTTTTGGTACCTATTTTAGTGCCTTTTTCGCGATTTGTGATGCCTTTTTTTGCGGTCTCTAGTAACATTTGTACATTTATTGGCATTTTAAAAATGTTTATGTGAAATATGTCCGATAAAAACTAGGAAAGTGAAAATTTTTTTACCTTCTTTTGTTGCTATGTACCAAAGGTGAAAGGCCAAAAACTTTTCTCTGTTTTTTATATTTATTCTTTTTTGTGCCATAATTCTCCATCCAAATCCCATTATTTGCACAGTTTTGCTGAATCGGCGACTCCCCACAGCTTCACCCGCAAATTCGGAAAATTTTTCAATGTCCATCACAATTGTCCCATGAGGTGAAATTCGTACATGGCACGGAAATTGCAGTGGGTACAGTTTGCCGTTGGACATCCCACGAAAATTTGGAGGGTTATGGTACTCTTCCATTCCAAATACTTCTTCCACCGTTAAATTGCGGGATGGAACTGTAAAAAGTGTGCTAATTAAATTAATAGGTGTATTTTTAGAATTCAACCCAATTACAAGGACCCGTAAATACGGTATTTTCGAGTTCTAATTATGATTAACCATATTTTTTATGCCATCGGACATCTCATAAAAATTCATTTGGTTATAGTACTGGTCTACTTCTTCCGCTGTCAACAAGCCGAAAGGAACTGAAATTTTGGTACAAAAATAAAAATCTGTTTTATTTTTATATCCCGATTCTTCGAACAACATCAATTTGAATTTTTTGTTTTAATTTAGTTGCTTCTGCTTCGCATTGTGAAGGTGTTCGGCATATTAATAAATTTATTTGAGCAGAAAATTGGAGTTGCAAATGTTTGGGAACATTTCGAGTTGTTTCAAAAAAGAGCGGCGTGGCGGATTACCGAACAGAATTTAATGACCAATTAATTGTTAAACAATAGAAGGCACAGCAGGGGATATGCCAATTTCATTTCAATGCTTAAAAAAAGCCGCTTTAATAATCCATAAATCAATATTGTAAAACCAAAAGATAAACAATAAGAAAGAAGCTAAAAACAGCAGGTCCATAGGATGATAATTCAATGATGAGATTTTTGCCAGATCATATTGGGTATTTATGAATTCTCCTCAATATTCGCTTCTTTCACACTGACATCAATGGCCAATGTCACTTTGTCCTCTTCTCTGTTATAAAAACCATTGCTTTGGTCCATCAGTTGCTTAATTGATCATAAATAATTGGAACAATTAAGGGAATGTTTAATTGTCACTCACAGCAAATGAAATGTAATAGTATCCCCAGTTGTTCGTTTTATTGTCAAAAACATCGTCATTTAATTCTCTCCTTAAATCCTTTACGCCGCTCTTTAGAGAGACAATTCGAAGAGTTGCCGAACATTTGCAACTCCAAGTTTCTGCTCAATATCAATTAATTAATTGTTGTTAATATATATATTAATTATTAGTAATTTTACACCTTCTTTTGGAGCATCGCACCAAAGATAAAAGCCCAACCATTTCTCATTTTTGTCAGTGCTTCCATTTTTCGGATTTATTCGTGTCCATACTTTCCATGGCAATCCTTTGATGTGCACAGTTTCGCTTTTACGTTGACTCCCAATTATTTCACGCGCAAATTCCGACACTTTTTCAATTTCCATTGAAAGTGTGCCGTTGGATTTGTTGGGATCGGAAATGAATTTCTCCATTTTTGGCTCATCAACAGTTATGACATCAATGGCCAATGCCAATTTGTCCTCTGCTTTGTTGTAAAAGCTCTTGTTCGAGTCCATCAATTCCTTGATTAACCATAATTATATCAATTAAGTAAATATGTTAAATTATTACTCACAGCAAAAGTAATTAAAAATCCAAATCCCCGGCTGATGTTTGATCTGTTGATAAGTCACACAATGTCCAAATTGAATTCTCCGCTTCGGTCTTTTCTGACACAATTCGAAAGGTTGCCGAAATAACGCAGTTCCATGGTCCTCCTATTTTAATAATGATTATTTTTTAAAATAGTAATTAAAATTGGACCTTTTTTTGCATCGCATCATAAGTAAAATCCCAAATATTTCTTCTCATCAGTGCCTTTCGTAATTTTTGCTTGAATTTTCCATGGAAATCCATTTATATACACGGCATCACTGAATCTGCTTCTCCCGACAGACTCTCCCGCAAATTCCGACATTTTTTCAATTTCCAAGGCAAGTGTCCCTCTTCGGTTGCCCCTGGCTTTGTTCCAATTAAAAATTCGTCCATGGCTTGGGAATTTCAACGAGTACAGCCCGGGCACTCCACGAAGATACAGAAACGGATGGGAATTGAACTGATAAACGCCGAGCACTTCTTTCTCTGTTAACACACCGGATTGAACTGTAAAATTTCAAAATTTATTAACTGTAGGCAACAGTTTTTTCGGCCAATTTCACATAAATTTGAAAAAATTCTGACCCCCCTCCTTGTCCATGTATGAAATTCAAGCATTAAAGGTAAAATACCTTATCGACCAAAACAAATTCAATTTAATTCCCGATTTCAAAAATTTTACCGACGCATTTTGCAAAATCCTCCTCATGGATATTTGGAAAACGAATTTTGAACAGTGCAGGACCAAGTACGGAACGACGATTTCCCGAGGAGCATTCAATGCCATTCTGACGACATTTTTCATCGGCCCAACGGAGTGCCTAAATAGAAAAAAATATCGAAATTAAAAAATGAAAATAAAAAATTAAATTGAAATTACAGTTTTCCAAATTTCAAATTCATCGCTGAGTAACAAACGATCACTCTCGAGAAGATTGCACAATATTTTCTGATCAATTTGCAAAAATTCATCTGATCCGAACAAGTCAGCCGCATTTTGACAAATGTAACGCAAACATTTGATGGAAAAATCCTTAAAAATTGCTTACACTTGGATCATGAATCTCACACAATTTCGACGAATTTCGAATTCAACGAACCCGAATTCGAACAAAAGCATTATTAAAAATAAATTTGTTTTTCTCACCTCCAAGTCGAAAAGGAGAGCTTGGGCATACGCAAAGAAAACATTGCGCAATTCGGAGATGGGAATTTGCAAAGACCGATCGACCAAATCAGGGATATTGTACTTTTTGGCTAATTAAAAAATAATTAATAAATTAAATTAAAAATTAAATCCACCGGCGTAAAGCACTGCCATTGCATTGTCTCCATTCAATTCACTTAAATCATCCGTATAGATGAAGCTCAACATCACTTTGAATGCTGCTGCTTCAATGTCAGGTATCTCCACAACATCAGGACAATTACCAGAAACTAATTGTTAAATTAATTAGGGAAATTAGCAGAGACAAAATGAAGAACAAATAACATAATTGGTATTTTCCCTTAAAATTATTATTTTTTTTTACCATTTTCCGGTCTTTCTTTTTTGGCGTCAAAACGGAACATTGCCTCAAAAACATCGGAAGCGCTCTTCAAAATAAGCTGATGTGCTGGCAAAACCTTTAAAAAACGTGGATAATTAATGAAATTGCAATTGAAAAATGGCATTTTAGTTAAAAAAAATTGCACTCAGAATTTAATAAAAATTTTTGTCTTAAGTAATTAGTAGGGCATCCAAAAATATGGACATAAAATGGCAAAAATCTCCAAAGTAGTATTAAAAATCATTTTAGGAGAAGAAAACACGATACAGCTTAAAATTTACTCATTTTAGCGATAAATCAACCTGAAAAGCGAAATTTTCGCTTTTTTGCTTATTTTTAATATAAATTACGCAATTTTTAAGAAGATTTAAATTTAATCAATATTTTCGACAAAATTTTACTAAAAATGTCTTTTTCTGAAATTTTTTAGGGGTCAAAAATGCCAATTACCTGATGGGGGCCGTTATAATAGAGGTTTTTTGGAAATTAAAATATGGACATAAAATATGGATAAAAATGCCAAAATATGGAAAAATATGGAAATATGGACATAAATCGTGAAATATGGAAAAATATGGATATGGAAAGTCATCCTAGAAGCTTCAAACCAAGCTAAAAACATGTTTTTCGTGCGTTTCAGACCTCCCACAGTCCAGGAAAAAAATATGGATTTCCATATAATTTCATGCCCTAGTAATTAGCTATGAAATGAGGCGCATTTATAAAAGGGATGAAAATGAAAATTAAAAAAAAAATCGAATTTAGTTTTTAACTGTAATTTTTGTTTTTTGAAAGCTTCCAAATTGTGTAAAATTCTTGGCCAAAAATTTACTGAAACTTTCATATGGTTTAAAAAGGTATTTGCCAAATTTTATGGATCTATGCTTTACGGGAGTCCCGTTCGGGAGTCCCGTCCCGGAAAATTTTGAACTCCCGATCCCGCTCCCGGAAATTTTTACCCAAAAACGGGAGTAAAAATGCACTGGTAAGAATTGATTTTTTTTGGTAAAAATAATGATTTTTCATTGAAAATCTGTTAGATATATAGCCAAAATTTCAAAAAAATTTCCCGGCGGCGCCTATCGGCACCGCCGGATCCTTAAAATCCTTAATTTTCTTAAAAAACTTGCTCAATTTGCAAAAATTGGTCATTTTTGAACAGAATCTAACAATGTATTGTATTAAAATTTTCAATTTTTTTCCCGGCGGCGCCTACCGGCACCGCCGGCCTCCCTCCTCCTCCTTGGTCACCAAAAAGTTTTTTCAAGAAATACACCGCAAAAAATTTTGTAAAATTAATAAAGGGAGTCAAAAATATAAAGTTAATAAATGTTTTGTTCGAATTAATTATAAAAAATAATTTATTTAAGCAATTTGAAAAAATTTTCTGATTTTTGACTCAAAAATAAGATTTTTTTATTTCAAATTTCTCCTTTATAAATTTTTCTATATATTTTTAATTTAATAAATTGATTGTCCTTTAAATTTGTGCATTAAAAATATTTTTGTGAGTTTTTAATTAAATTTTCGAATTACTCCCGCTCCCGCCCGGGACTCCCGTTAAAAATGGACGGGATTTTAACGGGAGCGGGATTTTTACGGGAATCCCGTTCGGGACTCCCGTCCCGGAAAATTTTGAACTCCCGATCCCGCTCCCGGAAATTTTTTTTTACCGGACTCTAAAAAAAACGTAAAAGTAGGGATATAATAATGCAGTCTGGCGATTAAGTGTGGGAACATTTAAACTCTTACTAATTACTAACTTTTCTTAAAAAAACCTCAGACTCAGTTAAATTCCCAAAATTTTGATTGTGTTTCAAAAAAAAATATGGACAATAATATTGAGTCTCGCTTTTTCGAACTTTTTTGAATAAATTTTTATTAAATTATACTATTTTTTATTGAACAAAAAACTTGAGGACATGTAGAGCTCTCGACCAATATCAAGATTGATTAATTAGTGATTAAGTAGATTAATTGAATATATACACATTTTTTGGAATTTTCTAGGGTTTAAAGTTTAAACTTTAAATACTTTTAGAGCTTTTTAGTCCATCTGGCCTTTTTTAGTCCATAAATTTCCCACCCTATCAATAACAGAATAATTTTTTATTGATTGTAATTGATTTTGTTACATGTCTTTCTTCCACTTACATACCTATGCATTTTTTTCAATATTTCCGTTTTGTTATGACTAGGACGTGTAATTATATGGATATAAAATTGCGAAATATGGACATAAAATGGCAAAAATATGGACATAAATTTTTCCAATTTAGGGTATAATTTCCCAAAAGTTCTTTAAATAATTGCATGAATTCGCACCAAATGGAAATAGACACATAAAAAGGACAAAATAATTTATTAACATTTTTTTGGGTAGCTAAAATGCTCAAAAAGCGCCTAATTTTTCCCTGTTTAAGTTGGATTTTAATTCAAAATTCAATTTTTTTTCAAGAAAATGAATAATTATTTTTCGCTTTTATTGTAAAATTTTTTTAGCTATTTTAAAATATAAATAAATATTTCAAAATGTCGGACGTTGATACTTTGGCGGATCGGATGAAGCGTTTGCTGTGCACGGGTGTTGATGCGGATGTGCACTTTTTGGTTGGGCGGCAGAACGATGAGAAAGAGGCGAGTTCGAATACTGTACATGTTATACATATGTAGGTAGGATTAAGGATGTTTCAGACAAAAAGCACTCGGGAAAAAGTCGAGTTGCTTTAGGCGACAATCCTGTTCATACCTCTTGCCTAAAAAATCCACCTCCCGTTTTTTACATGAAAGTTTTTGTTCAGAAAATAAATTATTATTTTTTTGAAAATTCGATTTTAAGGAATTCCAATTAAACAATTTTATGAAATAAAATACATATTTTTACATTTGCTGAATTTATTTTAAAGCTTCTGCCAGCGCATAAACCGATTCTGAGAGTTTCATCCGATGTGTTCGACGCAATGTTTCGATTTGACGAGCAAAAAAGTGAAAAAAATAAATTTTATAAAAACTTTATTTTCTTTTAATTATAAATTTTTTTTATCATTGTCAGAAGAGAATGAACCTATTGAAATCCCGGATGTGGACATTGAAGCGTTTAAAACGATGTTGAGCTTTATTTATACGGACGATGTGAGCGGAGTGAACGGAGACAATGTCATCGATGTGCTTTATGCCGGTAAAAAAAGAAAGAAAATTAATTTTTAATATTTTGTGATTTACGACAGGGATGAAGCTGAATTCCGTTTTGAAATTTTTTTTGATCCATTAATTCCGAAGTTTTTTAGTGCCTTTAAATTCTAACCCAATTTTTGAAAAATCGTCAAAAAAAACTCGTTGATTAATGCTAGGATGCTAAGACTACCCATATTTGCGAAATTATTAAGGTCTTTAGCACATATTTTCGGGATGATTTGGAATTTTTGAAAACTCCTAAGATGAATAAAGAATAAATTTTAAAAAATAAACAAAAAAATTAAATTTAGCTAAGAAATACAATTTGCCGAAATTGGTCAAAGCATGTGTTGGTATTCCTATTGCGAAGCTGGACAATGTGTTCATCACTTTTGCCAACGCTCGTCTTCTGGCCGAAAAAGTACAAAATAAACAAACAAATTTAAAAATTTTAATTATTTCAATTTTTTCCCTCATTTTATGATTTTGCTGGCCGTTGTTTGGCTTACATTGATTGGAATGCGGACATCTTGATCAAATCAGATACATTTTTGCAAATTGATCAGAAATTATTGTGCGAAATTCTGGGCCGTGTTCAGTTGCTTGTCAGCGAAGAAATTTCCATTTGGAATGCCGTAAACTTTGCCATTTTGCTAATAAAAAATAAAATTGCTTTTTTTTTATATATATTAGGCACTCCGTTGGGCGGATGAGCAATGTGCCCAAAATGGCAAAGAATGTTCGGGGGAGAATCGACGCGAAATGCTTGGCACGGCACTTTACAAAATTCGTTTTCCAATAATTCACAAGGATTGTCTGGCAAATATTGGTGGGCCATTAATTAATAACATTGCATTTTTTTAATCTTTTTATAAATCAACTCATTTTTTGACCAAAAATGCCAAATTCGAAAAATTTGAAATTTTGGTTTATTATATTGTCTGAAATTTATAAGGAAAATGGAGATTTTATTAAAATTTGACACTTCCAAAAGACTTATTTATTAAATTTGTTTATTCCTTCATTTTTTTAATTAATTAAATCGAAAAATTCAATAATAATTCTGGTGTCTGATCGACTCAATCACTTTCTCATTTGTGCCACCAAAAAACAGTTTCGTCCGGCGTGTTGACCAGTGCCGAATTGGTCAGTGTGTTGCTGTACCATTCGTCCGCTGCTTTGTCCGAGCCGTACCCTCTGCGGTTTCCCATCCGTCAACGGTCCGCCAAATCCGCGGGAAAAATTACGCTGAAAATTGACAATTTTTTTGAATTTGGACGACAGAAGGAATTAAGTCGAAAATACAGTACTACCGTGTATATTGATGGGTTACAATGGAATATTTTTGCACAAATTGAAACAAAATCTGGCAACAAATACTTGGGATTTTTCATCAAATGCAACGCATATAATTATGGTGGGCCGTTATTTATTTATTTTTTAGAGAATTAGAACCAAAAAAATAACCTCAAAATATATTAAAATGTTAAAACTTATAACCCTAATTTCTCTGACTTTGTTTGACCCATAAAAACTGCGAATTCATACATCAACAATAATTTAGGATCAAATTGGAGCTGTTCTTGTTCGGCAACGTTGCGTATATTGTTTCAACAAATGAAGAAACAGGACCTCGTCAGGAAAATCGAGCATACATTTAGTTCAAAAACGACGGGGTTGGCATTGGGCTATGGCTACGCCCAATTTACGAGCTATGAGGTTGATGAATATCAAATTTGTGATGACAGAAGAAAGCGAAGTGGGATAAAAACCTAGAAAGGGCCCGTAGTTTAGTCGGTTAGATAGAAAGGCTGTGCGTTCGAGTCCCACCGGTGGCCGAGTGACCTTTTGTGTTCAACAAATTGCGTGGTTTAATGCGAACATTGTCAAACATTTTAAAGTAAAGGTGCAATTACGTATTCATATTTAAGGCTTTTAAAGGCCGCTTATTATAAATTATAAAAAATTTTGAGGGACTAGGGGGCAGCATAACACGTAATCATTATTCTTGGAATGGTCCCTGAACTGGCCCGGGAAATTTTATGAAATTGACTATTTTTTTTAAAAGACGCTAAAATGGGTGCTGGGCTAAAAAAGAAAAAGCATCCATAAATTCGATTCACACTCTGCTTTTAAGAATGGTTATGTTCATTTTCTTGTCACAAAAATTTAATGGCCCACAGTTTTGTGTGTGCTTACTTTATGGCAAAATGCAATTCTGTTTTTCGTTTTATTTAAATTCAATTAAAAAATATTTCCTTATTAACCTGGCGACAATAATTCAGGCGTTGATGAGCCCATACAATGGATGGTACAACGTGGAGGAGGACACAGTGACTTTGAGTGCCGATTTGACTGTGTATGAATTCAGCACTCTATAGTCAGGGTGTTCCAAAAGTCTTTGCACAACTTTTAATTTGTTATAACTTTTTTCAACTATAACCACATGAAGTCGCTTTATACTCGTTTTGAAGCTCTTTGTGTTTTCTATAAAGTCCAATAGAAATTATTCCAAAATTTCTAGGTTAAGATAATTAAAAACATTATTAAAAAATATTCACTCATTTTTTGGCCCAAAAATGCAAGCTTTTTTGACAAGGCAAAAATTCCGGTATTTTTATATTCGTTATAGAATTCCTAAAAGTTTTACATCATTTGAAAGCACTAAGTTTTTAAATATATTGTACAGAATAAGTTTTGAAATTTGATCAATTTTGAGAAAAATAAGACCTAAAATGTCTGAACAGGGGGGGGGGTGCGGCGCGCTGGGTATAACATTTTTTCTCTCATAACTTTTTCAAGGCCAAACCGATTCTTTTGAGTTTTTCAAATAATTAATCTTTCTGGTAGATATTTAAAAAACCTAAAAGTTCTAAGTTTTATTAGTTCTAAAAAAGTTATGCCCGAAAATATTTCTGCTGGAGCCGAAATTTGAGATTTGGCACTTTTGCGCGAATGATCATATTCTTTGAGTTTGATATCGTAGTTGGCAGAGAAGTCATAACGACCGCCAGTGACAAAGAGCGATTTCATGAACGACTTCCGTATACCATATCTGGCGGGCTCAGTATGCAACTTCCTGGCAATGTCAAGACTCAGCCCGTCCATCAAATCGACAGTCTTCACTATCAGCCTGCAGTCAACAATCTCAAGCGTGTACTTGTCCTTATTCACAGCGTCCTGGTGGATTATAAAGTCGTCCGACTGCAGTGCGAGCTCAATGTCAATCTCGACGTTGCTGATCATGTACAAGTCCTGGTTGAATATGTCGGCACTCAGCTTGCTTATCGCTTGAAAACTCTTGCTCTTCTCCACCGCCTTTTTCCGTTCACTTTTGTCGGAGCACTGTCTCTAAAATAGCCCGCCACACCAAAGTAGGCGTCCTTTGCCGCTGCAGGGTAGCTGAGCTCGGTGTCCAGGTACACCTTGTAGCTGTACAGCTGGTTGGAGTCGTACACCTCCCGCTGGTTGATGTGCACCTTCAGATTGCGGATGAATTTGCACCCGGCATTTGTATAATGCCGACAGTATTTGCCTTAAAATGGAAAGGCCTTGAGCTGATCGGGTTCAGCGTCAAGTACTCCCGATAGCTGGAGTTGGACACCGCACAGTTTGTTGGCGGTGTACTGAAGAAGTCCAATCCGCTATTGACCACCTCTGCACAGTTCGATTTGCTGTTAAAAGTTCTTTCTTCGCTGAATTCTCTCCAATAATCTCCCATGTTGTTTTTTTGCGAGACAATTCGAAAAGTTGCCAAACATTTGCATTCCCAAGTTTTGTCTAAATTAGCACTTAATTTGCACCTTCTTTTGGTCCAGCGCACAAAAGGAAAATGTCCAAATATTTCTCATTATTGTCATTGCTTTCATCTTTCTTTTTTTTATTTCTGCCCATATTTTCCATGGAAATCCTTTGATGTGCACAGATTCGCTTTTACGTTGACTCCCAATTATTTCACGCGCAAATTCCGACACTTTTTCAATGTTTATCGAAATTTTTCCAGTGGATTTGCTTTGATCCAAAATGGATTTCTCCGTTTTTTCATCTTTCACTGTGACATCAATGGTCAATGTCACTTTGTCCTCTTCTCTGTTATAAAAACCATTGCTTTGGTCCATCAATTCCTTAATTTTAATGATTTATTCTTTTCAGTTAATTGTGAATATTAGTTGGTCATTTCTTTGAATTGGCACTCACTGCAAAGGAAATGAAATTAACGAATCCCAAGCCTGTCGATTTATTGTTTAAAACACGGTCACCAAATGTTCCAATCGAATTGTCCACCCCATTTTTTGGTGAAATAATTCGAAAAGTTGCCGAACGAACGTTGCAGTGCCAATACAAATCTTAATGGCAATTAATTATCGTTGTTAATCAGCACTAATGAATAGTTAATTTTGCACCTTCTTCTGGAGTATCGCACAAAAGGTAAATGCCCAACCATTTCTCATTGTCGTCAGTGTTTCCCGTTTTCGTTACTATTTGTGCCCATATTCTCCATGAAAGTCCATTTATGTACACTTTTTCGCTGTATCGACTGCTCCCAACTTTCTCTCGTGCAAATTCGGACAGTTTTACAATATCCATTAATAATGTTCCAAATATCCAAATTCGACGGTGACTCGGAAATTGCAGTGGGTACAGTAAGCCATCGGAAATCGTACAAAAATTCGTATTGGTATGGTACTGTTCAATGCCGATCACTTCGTTTGTTGTTAAAATGCCGAATGGGACTGTAAATATGTAAAAGACTGGTGAATGTTTGGAAAAAAAGAAAAATAAATTAAAAAATAATTTTACAAAATAAAATCCGTAAAACATGAGGACGAAAAACAAAAAATATTTTCTACCATTTTTTTCCGAAAAATCCTCTTGTGAGAAGAGAGGAAAGCGAATTTGAAAAGTGCCGGGCCAAGCATTTGACGGCAATTCTCTGCTGAACATTCAATGCCATTTTCACGGCACTTTTCGTTGGCCCAACGGAGTGCCGAAAATAAATTAAATTAATGGAAATATTTAAAAAAATTAAATTAATTATTTTAAGTAAATTTACTGCTTTCCAAGTTGAAATCTCTTCACGGATTTGCAATTGGTCGCGTTCCAAAATTTCACACAACAATTTTTGGTCAATTTGCAAAAATTCCTCCGATTTGAGCAAAGTGTCCGCATTTTTGTCAATGTAATACAAACAATCGCTGACATAATTCTAAAAAAAAGAAAATAATAATTGAACGATCGGTGCCGTTCCTCTGCTCCTTTTGTCCCTTCTTAGCCCAAATTCCCGTGGTCACCCTTTGCCCGCCCCTTTGTCCTAACAGCTCAAGCGACAGTTGGGCTTTTACCCTTTGTGTGACACGCCAAAAAAGGTGCAAATTAAATGCTAATTAACAAAATAATTACCCAATTTGCATTAAGATAAAAATTGGAGTTGAGAATGTTCGGCGGCAATTCTCCGAATTGTGCCGCAAATGAACGGTGTTTGGGATTTCAAGAAGGAATTTAAAGACCATGTTTTTAATGGTGAATTATATGACTGGGGATTCAAAAATTTTATTAAATTTTCGGTGAGGAATAATTAATTTTTTTTTTTTGCTTAATTCTTCCAATTATGGGTAATTAAGAAATTGATGGACCCGAGCAAAGGCTTTTACAACAAAAGCGAGGACAAAGTGACACTAACTGTTGATTTCATTGTAAAAGAAGCAAAAACGGCGGAAGAAAAATCATAAACAATTGAACAAAAAAAAAAAGATCCATCAATTGTCATAGATCGCATTTTGCCTTATTTCTATTGTCCGATACTCCTGTTTGTATCCCATTTTTGGTCAAAATTTTTTTCAATTCTTTCTTTTTTGGTTTAAAAAGTCCTGAAAACAAATATCCGGGAGTTTTCAAGGTCGCTCTGTTCACCAATATGGAATCCATTTCAAACAATTAGTGATCCCCAGGTGGAATTTGATGGACGGGGGGAGATTAACCACAAAACCAAATATAATTTCGATTGTGGTAACAACAACAACATTTTTTCCAACAAAAAAAAACGAAACACAAATCAAAATGTTTTTTTTAAAAAACATAATCAAATTTCTGGCCATTTTCCTGCTCTTCTTCCTCGTCTTCCTCCTCTTCCCCTTCTTCCTCTCCTTCCCCACTTCCCCCCGCCGCGCCGCCATCATCCTCTTCCCCCTCTTCCTCATCTTCCCCCTCTTCCTCATCTTCCCCCTCTTCCTCATCATCCCCCTCTTCCTCTTCATCCCCTGGCTGCTCGTCTGCCAATTCATACTCGTACAAGGCGTCCTCTGGGTGGTTTAATTCCCATTCTGAGTTGCCAAGTACCCTTAACCAAAAATAAATATGTACATATGTAAGCATTAATTTTGTTTTTTTACAAGGTGGCGCCAGGAGGGACTTGCCCGGGGCACACCCCAAATTGTCGCCGCTGTACATCGCCAGCCGAAACGTCGCCAGGGCATAATAAAATCGTAAACAAAATTTTTTCAAAATTTTTGGAAATTAAAAATTCAGCATTTTAGAAATAAAGCTTTTCTCGTTCGAAAAGAAAAATTTTTTCGATTTGGCTATTACGGGGGTGACGTTTCGCTTGTGACGTTATTCCTGCTTCCAGGGCAACCCCTCTCCTGTCCGTGTGACGGACAGCCTTTTTTCTTTTCGGTCTCATTTTCCCCACATTCCAAAAATTTACATAGAATTTAGCGGCATTTAAACAGAAATGAACAAACCTTCTGAGGTCCCTCGGCCGAATGGTCTGCTGTTGAACAATTAGCTCACACAGCTGAATTTTAAGCATTATGAATTAAATGCTTTGAGTTTTTTTTGTCACATACCTCCAACACTTCCTCCCAATTCTCATCCAACATTTCCCCGGCCTTTTCCATGGCCCATCTCTCCAGCCTTCCAATTTCTCTCTTCTCAAATGCCTTCTTCTCCGCCTCGCTTTCCATCTCCGCCCACCTCGCCGACGTCCTCACAAACTTAAATTATAAAAATTTGTAGGGACGGGACAAAATAAATTTTTCAAGAAAAAACGTAGAAAATTTTTTATAAGAAAATTTCAAGAAAAAAATTTTCTGAAGAATTTTCAGCGATTTTTTTTTTGATATTTAATGATAAATTACTGTTTTTTGATTTTTTTTTTCTTGAAATTTTAGCGATATTTTGTCCTGGCGATATTTCGGGCGGCGATATTTTGGGGTGCACCCAATTTGTACTTATTTCATATTAAATATGTCATTTAATTGTTTAGACTTTTCTTGATTTTTTGCAGCTAATTAAAACCCCCATTTTTCTGTTTTTCAGTTACCGTGGTGGGCGCGCGGCGCCAATCCTTCTGGTCCGATTCCCAGCCGCTGGAATGGCCCACGGCGCGCTCCTCGGCGACCTTCCCGGCAGCTGCGACCACCATCAGGTGCTTCAGCTCCGTCCTGGTGTAGGAGGAGGGGCCGAAATGCAGCGTGAAGCCCAGGTCGTGCCTTTCTTCTTAATGGTGGCCTGAACAAAGCGGGGGATTTGCCGTTTTTTTGCCATTCTGATACAGGCATAAGCCTCGCCCTAAACAAACCTTTAAAAATTTCCTCGTGCTAAGCAACCAGACAATAACTCCGTGGCCCACCTCATGCGACGCGGTGCCGCTTATATTGAGGCGGCCCGATTTTCGGGACACCTTGGCCAACCGCTCAAACTTGCGCTCCCAAACTCTGCGCATATGGCGCTGATATTTCCTATTAATAATACGGCCAGTATATTTTGCCATTGTGCCGTTTGTGCTAATTGCTTTACAGTATAATTAATTAATAATACAATGAAACTATTGTTCTTCAAGTGGCATAAAACAATTAATTCCTGCTTAAAAGAATTAAGCATTTTAATAAATAATGTAAATTTTTTTGGCGTTTTGTTAATTGTTTTTCAAATTCGGATGCTGCAACGATGGGAAATGGTCAACTGCGTGCCGTCAAGACGGCGTGCCAGCCAATTCAAGGAGCCGTAACGGAATGATTCTGATCAGCGTGGTATGCGTAAGTTTGTATTTGAGTAAATCGATTGATCGTTTGTAAATTACTTTTTAATTATGTGCCATTTTAATTATTTTGCTTACATTTTTAGGTTTGATCACATTTGGAGCACATTTTTTTGTTTTATTTGATTGTGTCTGCAGACAGGGCCGAAACACATTTTAGCATTTTTCTTTAGCATTCTGACAGGGTCTGTACTGACGAGGCCCGCCCTGTCATAATTCAATTGTTTTTCAATTTAAAAGCATTTTTTTAAATTTTGCCGAAATCAAGCTATCCAATTGCTGTCATATTCAACAAAATGCGCCCGTTTGATTGGCGTCAATTACTTTCGGCAATTGATCAGATATGCCATTAATTTTTGACCTTTTTTGAAATTTATTTTCTTAGTTTTGGGTCGTATTATTAAAAAATATGTACATCATTTTATTTTTTTATTAAAAAAATTAATTTGAAATCATTTTATTTTTTTATTAAAAAAAATTAATTTGAAAATAGCGCTTTATTAAATACGGCTGCGCCTTATAGCACTTATTGCAACACGTTTATAATAAAGCTTATGCAAAAAAGGGCAATGCTCAAGAATGGGGGTCCCTAATTTAACTTCTTTTTTTTGGCTCAAAATCAATTTTTCGAAAAACGAAAATGAACGGGGCGGGATTCCCGAACGGGATTCCCGCCTTTTTCCCGTTCCCGTAAAAATCCCATCAATTTTAACGGGAATCCCGGGCGGGAACGGGAAAAATTTTTTTTTCGAAAAAATATTGATTTTTTTTACAAAATTTTAATTTACTTATTTTTTAAGTAAAATTTTTTATTTTAAACAATTAAAAAAATTTCTTGCTATGTAAATGATTAAATATTGCTTTATTAATGAAGAAAATTTAAAACTTGAGTTTTTGAAATTAAGCCGGTAATAATATTTTTGAGGGTACCGGCAAAAACTGGTAATTTTTCTGTTCTAAAATCCTAGAAAATTTTTTTATATATGTACAATAATTTTCATTAAAATTGGCTATTATTTTTAAAATTCCAAAATATAAAAAATTTTTTAAAGTTAGACAAAGTTTCTTATTAATTAAATTTCAAATAAAATAATTTAAAGAAAATATGAAAAATCCCCTATCCTAATGGGGAATTGAACTCAGGAGAAAAATAATGAAAGACCAGAAGTATTAACCACTAGGCTACATAAATATGTACGCTAATGAATTAAAATGAATTTATATTTATTTTTTCACAAAAAAATCTCTCTTTTCCCACCAATTTCCTTCAAATTATTTCACTCAGACCCCCATTCTTACCAGTGTACTTTTATTCCCGTCTGTTTATCCAAAAAGCAACAAAATTAACCAAATCAGTATTGAAATACATATAAAATCAAAATTCTTGTCACGAAAATTAAAAAAATATTTTTTAAAAATGCATTTTGATAAATTGGTAGCTTTTTGGTTCTAACAATAAAATCTAGAAAATATGCACTAATAATAAAAAATAGCTTAACAAGCACATAAAAATATATGTCCAAATTAAATATTTTATTGTATTCCCAAAAAGAAAATATTTTCTTACCAAATACGAAAATGTAACGAAATAATCAAATCCGTGAATGGGTGTTTCATTGCTAACAATGCGGCGTTCGAACCATTCCCTAGGTGCACCCGAAACAATTTGAAAAGTTGCCGAACATTTGCGACTCCAATTCGGTGCTTAAAGCAAATTAATATTATATTATTCAGTGCTCGTATCGTTTAAACTCTCTCTTTCCAAGGACGGATATACTGATTTACAAGGACATAACGGGCAAATTTCACGAAATCCAAGGACATTATGTAGAAAATTGGTCAAAATTTATTCAAAAAATTTATACCTTTTGCAGGGCGGGTAACTAAAATTTGGAACCAACTCGATAAAAAGCTTATTGAAAATAAACTCATTAAATCAATTTAAAAATAAAACTAAAACTATTTCATTCCTGTAAAATAGACCGGAAAAATTAAAGTCGAATTTTTAATCCATTAAAACTAAAAGTGATTTGGTCATTATTTTTATTTTTTATTGATTTCACATTATATTTTGTTTTTTGGCGGCGATCTCGTTTTAATTGTTTTGCGCTTTCTTGAGGACATTTTTAATTAATGTTTTGTCCTCAATGTAAGCGGATTTTCCCTTTTGTGGACTCTTTTTTCTTTACTGACAATAAACAATAAACAATAATTTTTTGCTTCCGCTGATTATTTTCAGTATTCCTAGAGACCGGCTCGGGACGGGATCCCGCGCGGGATTTTGCAGGATCCCAGTCCGCAATCCCGCATTTTTTGGAAAATGCGGGATTAATCCCACGGGATCCCATCCCGCAAAGAATTTTGAGTTCCGGTCCCGTAGCGGCAAATTTGATTTTTTGTGCGGGATTCTGCGGGATTTTATTGATTTTTTTGAAAAATTTTATGGACAAAATGCCAAATATTTTTGAATTAATTAAATAATAAATTTAATTAAAATTAACTCATTTTCATCGAAAATTTCATTCAAAATTTGTGAAATTTTCCCGGCGGCGCCTATCGGCACCGCCGGATAGGCTTTTACTTAATAATCCTGTAGAAATTGAGTCAAAAAGTGCGACATTTGGTTTTCATGGCATGTGGTGATACATATCATACCAAGTTGTTGATGCCTATTTTGGCTTGTTGTGATAAAACTTTTTTTATTGTTGGCAAAAGGCCATAATCGGACCCTGACGGAGCACATTTTCAAAATTGGCATTTTGCACAAAATCTTCTACCAAATCTCATAAAAACAAAAAATATTTCTCTTCTCAATTAGTTTTTTAAATCAAGCCTTAAATCAGCAATAAGTTACATCTTTTTATATTCTTCATAAATTTATTTAGCAAATGAACATAAATTTTCAGAGTTTTCCCGGAGCGCCTATTGGCCCTCCGGACGCTTGCTTTGTAAATTGGTTTTTGACGAGAATTCGTTCTTTCTCAGATTTTTAATTTTAATTTTGAATTTTTTTTTTGCAGTAAAATTAAACGATAGTAATGTGTTTTACTGGTCCCGAAATTTTTAAAACGTTTCAAGGCGCGTTTTAGAGTGCTGAATAAGAATTAGGCTTTCTTTTTCTGCCAATTCCGAGCCCCGCATCCGAACATATTTTCAAAAAAATTATTCTTACAAAAATCATGAAAGCGTATTTCGAATGGTTTTCAGGGTAGCTGATCATGAATCCGGGCAATTCTGGAAAACTCACACATTTATTGACATTTTTTCCAATTTTTTGGCAACTATTTTGGCATTTTTCTGCATTTTAGCAACTCTTTAGGTATATATATTTCTCGATTTTTAGCACATAAAAATCCATCCCTACCATTGTAATATGTTGCTTTATGAAACCAAATTTTTTACAAAACATAAAAAATATATAAAATTTAAGCACCAAGAAAATTTTGTGCCCTCCAAGACTCTCTTCTCATCCTGCTGATTTCCTTCCTTTCCCTTTTCAATCATTCTCGAAATGTTTACGCTATTCACATGTAAAATCAATTGCCAAGGTGACGTTGTCCTCGTCTTTGTTGTACAACCCTTTGCTTGGGTCCATTAATTCCTTAATTTACCATTACAATATTAAAATGTAAATTAACTAATTAATTTCCACTCACCGCAAAAGAAATGAAATAGATCCAACCCCAACTCGGCTTTGCATTGTTAAAAATTCTTTTTTCACTGAATTCTCTCTTAAAATCCTCCACACCGCTCTTTTGCGAGACAATTCGAAGTGTTGCCGAACATTTGCGGCTCCAATTTCCATCTTAAAGCAAATTAAATAATAATCAAATTTATATTTTAACGCTTTCCTTTAAAAAATCACTTCTAATTTTATGTTAAAAAATTACTGTTTACATAAGTTTTTTCAATAATTAATTACACCAATTTTATAGACAAAATAATTATTATTTCTATTATATAATTTGATAAGCAAACCTTTTTTAGAAGCGTCGCACAAAAGATAAAAGGCCAACCATTTCTCAGTGCTTTCATTTTTCATTTTGATATATGCCAATATTTTCCATGGCATTCCCTTTATGTACACAGCAGTTTCACTTATACGGTCACTTTCTTCGATTTCTCGTGCAAATTCCGATAGTTTTTCAATTTCCATCGAAATTGTGCCGTTGGATTTGTTTGGATCGGAAATAATTTTCTCAGTTTTTGGCTCATCCACAATAACATCAATGGCCAATGTGACTTTGTCCTCATCTTTGTCGTAAAATCCTTTGCCCGGATCCAACAATTCCTTAATTTTTAGTGATTTATTTTGAGATGCATGAAAATCAGCAATGTTTCCGATTATAACTTTAATTTTAAATCAATTATGTAATATAAAATCATGGTGAGCCAAAGTTACAAAAGTGTCAATGATAGAAACATTTAAATTTATTATTAGTTTCAATTTTATTGCTAATAAGAAACCATAACTTAGCTTAAATTTAGTTAAATTAATAAAAATTGGTATTAAGCGATGCATTACATATCCTATCAAATCCTATCTTATTTAATTTTTTAAAATCTAGAAAAAAATTTACAAAGAGTTATAACCAAAAAATTTCTATTCATTTTTTTGTCACTTTCTTTTTTAAAATTTTAAAAATTTTAATTTCAAAATATGAAGTTTATTAAATTTATTTGAATCCCACTCACCGCAAAACTAATGAAATAATTAAGTCCATAAATGCTCCCTTCCTTATTAAAAATGTAACCACCAATTCCTCCAATTAAATCCTCCGTGCCATTCTTTTGTGACACAATTCGAAGTGTTGCCGAACTTTTACAAGACCAATTTTCTGCACAATAAAATAAAATATTCAATAAAATTACCATTATCATTAAATCCGGTACTTATTTAAGTTGAAAGGGTACTTTTCACCTACATTTTCAATTTCCATTATTTTTGCATTCTTTTATTGTTTACACTTTGTCTAATTTGTCTGCATAATCGTTTATTATACATATTTAGTTTTGGTGAATTTAAATTCGGACAGATTTATGAAAAAGACTTTATTTACCATTTTCAAGGCCATCGTTGGAAAGGTAAAAGCCCAACCATTTCTCATTGCTTTCGTTTTTCGTTTTGATTTGTGCCATTATTTTCCATGGAAATCCCCCAATTTCCTTGGCATCGCTAAATCGGCCACTTACCACCGGCTCCAGCACAAATTCAGACACTTTTTCAATTTCCATCTCAATTGTGCCTTCGTTTTTGTTCCGTCGGTGCGTTGGAAATTTCAATGGGAAAAGCCCAGTGGCATCACTTAAATTTTGATGGGAATAATGCTGATACACGCTGATCACTTCTTCAATTGTTAACACACCAGTTGGAACTGAAATTTGATTGAAATGGATAATTAATTAGACAATAATTCATTCATAAAATGAGTCATCAATTAAGTTTGGCCTTGACCTGGGGCATTGTAATATTAAAAAAACGACATATGGTCTTTTAAATTTTAAGTCTATGGAATTAGGTTATTAGAATTATAATTAGTGCAAAATAAAAATTTGATTCCGATTCGATAAGAAATAAAGGCAATCTTATAGTGGAAAAAATTGCAGATTTTTTTCGTATATTTCTTTCAAAAATACCTTTTCATAACAGTGATTTAATTATTTTCCGAAAAACGAATTTTCCAAAATTTATTATCAGCTAACTTCTTCATTTTAAGCTAGAAAATCCTAAAAAAGTATAAATTCTCCAGATTTTTCTCTATTTTTAGTGCTTTTTTGCACTTTAATTGATCCATTTCGAAGTGAATTATGAATTTTCAAGCATTCGCCTAAATTTCCAAGGTTCCAAAAAATGAAAAATCTTTTCAATTTAAAAATTTCAGGTTAATATTTAAATTGTAGCAAAAATTTTGACCTATTTCAAAAACTAATAAAAATTTGCATAAAAACATTGAAATTTTGTAAAAAAGGATTGAACATTAAAGCCCCACCCTCGAATATAACCCCATTTTGAAGGGGATTTTATTCGAGGAAATACGGTATAATTATGAAAAGCCCTTAATCCAGACTTGGAACCATTAAAGGTCCAGGTCCAACAAGGAATCCAAGCCAGGTTCAAGCATTTTCAAGATAGCAAACTCTCTAATCATCAAAATATTTATTACCAACGCTTTTTGTAAAATCCTCTTTTGGTATGAGTGGAAAACGAATGTTGGACAAAACTGGGTCAAGCATTTTTCGTCGATTTTCAGCGGAACATTCGATGCCTTTTTGACGGCACTGTTCGTCGGACCAACGGAGTGCCTTAATTTTAGAAAATAAATAATTGTAATTTATAATATTTAATTTACCGCATTCCAAATTTCGATTTCACTGCTTCTCAGCTCATCTCTTTCGAGAATTACACACAACAAATTTTGATCAATTTGCAAAAAGGATTCTGATTTGATCAAAGCACTGATATTTCGATCAATGTAGTGCAAACAACGGAGAGAAAAATCCCAAAAATAAAAATATTATAAAAAATTATATAATTATTACTTTAACTCGTCGGGGACCGTACCATAGAATTTTACCGATGTTTTCGGTTGAGAATTTATCCTTAGATTATTTATAGGGCCCGGATTTATATTGACAAAAAAAACTCCAAAATATGCATTATATTATAGACGAAAAACGAAAAATATAGACAAAAAGCTAAAATATGGACAACAAATTAGAGTTGTACGGGACCGGGAATTTTAAGAAAAACCGGGACCAGTACTTTTCGGGTTGAAAAACCGGGAATTTTTGGCTGGCAAAACAGGGAAAAAACCGAGACTTTTCCCGGTCCCGGTCAAAACCGGGACGTAGGTACTCAGTTGTACGTTCTTTCAGTATCAGGTCCCGGTCGCGTACAACTCCATAAAAATAAAATAACTGGACAAAAAATTTATGAAAATTGTCTTGAATTTTTGAAAAAACGAACACCCGTAAATTTTTTGTCAGTAATGAAGAATAATTTTAGATACATGAATAATGAGTTTAATAATTAAAATTCTTTCCTCACCTCCATATTCAGCAACAAAGCCTGTTCAAAAGCCACAAAAACATTTGGCAACTTTTGAATTGAAACTTTGGCACATTCTTTTACCAGGCCACTGATGTTATATTTGTCAGCTATAATTAAATAGTAATTTATTTAAAATCACAATCATAAATTTTCACCAGCTTTTAAAACTTCCAACAAATTATTGGCATTCAATCCGTTAAAACGCTTCGTGTAAGCAAATGTTAGCATCACTTTGAACGCACCAATTTCAATGTCGGGGATCTCAATTTGACCTTCATTGTAACGGAACATTGCTTTGAAAACATCGGAAGCACTGGAGAGAATCGCTCTATGAGCTGTTACAATCTTAAAAAAGATCAAAAAATTCAATTTAAAATACTGACGGAAAAATTTAGAGAATTAAAGTAATTTTTCCTACAAATAAATAATGATAATATGTTAGGACTCGGGTGGGAATCGAACCCACCCTAAATCCCAATCCGTGGGCATCCGACCATTGAGCTACCGAGGCATATTTATTGGTCTTATCAACATTGAAATTTTGATCTTATATTGATCATTAAACTATATTCAAAATTTATATGCATTTGCTTATAGATTTTGCAGAAAATTTTTCGAGAATTTAAAGATTTCCATAAAAATATGTTCTAAAAATGTAATTGTTTATCCTTGGGCATTAAAATATGGTTTTTGCTTTTTTTGACTCGCCTCCTTTTTGTCGCCCTTCCCAACCAAAAATTGAACATCCGAATATTCTCCTTTCTTCAACACTTTCTCCATTTGATCTGCCAAAGAATTGACAATTTTTCCATTACTGGTGCCTTAAATTTGAAATTTATTAAGAGGAGGAATATATATAAGCATTTCATGGAATTGGCTAAGGGGCATAGCCAGCGGAATTTCGTATTTTAGGAATACAACAGGAACTTAGAGAAAGTTCAATATATTTACAGATTTACCTTCTTTATCTTTTGGCGGGAATGCTTTTACATGCAAATTGGCAAAGGCGGAAAATATAATAGAATAATAGAATGCATATTTCATTCTGTCACCTTAAATTAGAAATTTAAAAAAAATTTGAAATTTATTAAAGAGGATGGATATCCATAATCATTTGATGGAATTGGGTAAGGGGCATAGCCAGCGGATTTTCGTATTTTAGGAAATTCTTTATAACGCCATTTACAGCCCTGGTTGAATGATTGTTAAATTGTTGGACATTTCAACAGGAACTTAGAGAAAGTTCAACAAATATTTACAGATTTACCTGCTTCATCTTTTGGCGGGAATGCTTTTACATGCAAATCGGAAAATACAGCAAATATGACAAAATAATAAAAGGTATATTTCATTCTGTCACCTTAAATTAGAAATTTAAAAAAAAAATGTTTGTTGGTCTTAGAGCCCGGAATTTTGAAAAAAATCGGGATTTGGGATTGGCAGAAGGCCGTAATAGGATTCCGTGATGAATACCCCGGTTTTGCTCGGATTCCAATCCCGATTTTGCCATGGTCCCGATCCGGGAGTCTTTTAGTGCTGGGATTCCAGCCGGGATATCTCACTATTTTTTCGAATTTAGCCTGAGTATTTTTTAGGTCAATTAGGTTTTTGTGTATAAAAAACAGAATCATTAATTTAAAAAGCGACGGACTTAACTCATCAATGTTAGATTGGGTTCTACCTAAAAGTTATCCTAGTGTAAGGCCTTGACCGGAAATGGCATTTTCCCACGCCCATTTATTACTCCGATAACTCCTCCCATCCCGAGGGGCGCTTAAAAGGCAATGGAGAGCCAGCCAACGGGATCAGTCGAGTCAGTTGGGAGCCATCTAAGAGACTTGGCCAATCGATCCCCGCCTGGGAGACGTCCCCAGGCATCCATCATCATCCCTTCCCTTCCAAGCCCTGAGGGGCCTAATTACGGACGCGTAAGCAGGTCTCCTGGAATTAATTCCCCTATTAGCACTGGGTAATGGGACCTCACGGCTTTATTCTAGCAAATTTATTTAATTTAAAAATTGAAAAAAAAATTAATGTTAACTGTAAAGAATTAATGAAATTTTTTGTTTAATCATCAAATGAATTAAATGAAAAGTATTCAATGGAAATGACCAAAATGAGTGAAATTTGCTTTTTTATTAGCCAAAGAATTTAAAACGCCATAATTATTGCCACCCCCCCCCCAAATTAGAAGCCCCTGAAAAGGAGCCCCTTGGAGAGGAATTAAAAAACAGCAGAAGCCCAGGGGTTTATTTTAGGAAATACCGTATATGTATTATTTTAATTAAAATAATTTATTAATTAAGGCTTCACGTCGCCTCCAGTTGTATTTTCCATCTCTGGAAATTGAGTGAATGATTGTCAGCATAAACAAATGCGCTTATAAAGGCTGAATTTATAATTTGTATTTTATGCATAAAAATGATTGTAAAATAAATGCTCTGCTCAAATGATCATTGTGATAATCATTTAGAAATTCACAAAATTCTGCCAAAGAATAATGAAAAAAGGTTATTTAATAATTATTCTTCACAAATAAGCATTTTCTAAATGTTTCTATAGTTTAATTTTCATAGTTTTTAAACCTAAAATGGAAATTTTCCATATTCATAAAATTGTTTGCGTCATCAAAATATTGAAAAAATTGATTAAAAACATTGAGAAATAAATCCAAAAATAATAAATATTCATAAAAAATGAGTAAATTAAATGAAATTATTAATAAAACTAAAAAAATTATTAAAATATTATTATAGTTAAAGTAAGTTTAAAAAATATTTGGATTAGCAAATTCTTCTTTAATACTCCTTTCAATTGGATGTTGCTCTGTAACTTTTAGGAGAGTCATTGTCAGGAAGTTAACGAAGATAAACTTGTGCCTCACCTCATAAATCTGTTTTACCCCAACCATTGGTCAAAGCGTGTGTTGGCATTCCTATTGCGAAGCTGGGCAATTTGTTCATCTCTTTTGCCAAAGCTCGCTTCTGACCGAAAAAGTATAACATAAACTAACAAATTTACAGTTCAATTTTTTCCCTCATTTCATGATTTTGCCGACCGTTGTTTGGCTTACATTGATCGGAATGCGGACACCTTGTTCAAATCAGAGGCATTTTTGCAAATTGACCAGAAATTATTGTTCAAAATTCTGTGCCGGGATCTAAACTTCGATATATGCCATAAATTAATCTAATATTTGTACATTTATTGGAAATATACGGTAAAAATTAGGAAAATACGAAAAAATTAAAATTACTAAAAAGGTCATTTTATTGTTTTAAGATTCGAATTTGTGCTGCGTTTGTTCGGCAACCTTTCGAATTGTTCCGCAAAAGAATGGGGTTGACAATTTGGCAATTCGACTGGGACATTTTGTGACCATGTCATTAACAAGAAAAAGAGCTGGTTCGGTTTCAACAATTTCATTACCATTGCGGTAAGTTGGCCATTTCATTTCTATTCCTTAATTGCTCTAATTATGGTTAATTAAGAAATTGATGGACCAAAACAATGGTTTTTACAACCAAAATGAGGACAAAGTGACACTGGCCATCGATTTAACCGAGACAGATAAAAAAATTGAGAAATTCGTTTCCGATCCCAACAAATCCAACAGGACAATTTCGATGGACATTAAAAAAGTGTCGGAATTTGCGCGAGAAATCATTTTTGAGTGACCGTATAAGTGAAACTGTGTACATCGGAGGATTTCCATGGAAAATTGTGGCAGAAATAAATCCGAAAAAAGGAAGCACTGACAATGAGAAATGGTTGGGCATTTTCCTTTTGTGCAATGCTCCAAAAGAAGGTGCAAATTAAATGCTATTAGCAATAATTATGATAATTAATGTCATTAGATGAATATTGGGGTTGCAAATGTTTGTCATCCTTTCGAATTGTCTCGCAAAAGAGCGGCGTTGCGGATTACAAGATAGGAGAATTTACTGACGAAGTCACTTTGCTAATAACTGGGGATTCTCTAATTGCATTTCATTTTTGGTGAGTGCCAATCTAATGAATATGCCGAATTAAATTTTAACATAATTAAGGAACTGATAGACCCGGAAAAAGGCTTTTATGACCAAAGCAAGGACAAAGTGACATTGGCCATTGATGTCACCGTGAAAGAAACAAAAATGGAGGACAGATCATAAACAATTTATAATTTTTTGTTGATGATTGAAATTAACCTAATTTTTATTCACTTTATTATTTCAAAAAATAGAAATTTTAAGTAAAATTATATTTGAGATTGTTTTAGAAAAAAGAATATGTGCATTTGCATTTTTTGCACATTGTCATTTTGGGCGAGTGTCGGCATTTATCCGTCGTTACACCAAAAAGCCCACAATAAAGAAACTGTAACAAAAATTGTCTTTATCCATCTCTTTCTTTGTAACTAAATTCTACAACGATTTTTTATGCTTTAATAAACCAAAAAAAATGTTGGAAATTTGGAAATATTTTAACAAAAAGTCTATATGTATTATTGCACGTGTAATATCTGTGCCAAAAAAAATTGTTCGAAATGATGGTTCGATGATGGACATGTGGAAGCAGTCTGAAGGGCTCCCGGACAATCGGACAGTGGACAATCCGACAGTGAGGACAATCGGACAGAAGTGGACAATTGGACAGTGGACAATCCGACAGTGGACAATCCGACAGTGAGGACAATCGGACAGAAGTGGACAATTGGACAGTGGACAATCCGACAGTTGACAATCCGACAGTGAGGACAATCGGACAGAAGTGGACAATCGGACAGTGGACAATCCGACAGTGAGGACAATCGGACAGAAGTGGACAATTGGACAGTGGACAATCCGACAGTGGACAATCCGACAGTGAGGACAATCGGACAGAAGTGGACAATTGGACAGTGGACAATCCGACAGTTGACAATCCGACAGTGAGGACAATCGGACAGAAGTGGACAATTGGACAGTGGACAATCCGACATTTGACAATCCGACAGTGAGGACAATCGGACAGAAGTGGACAATTGGACAGTGGACAATCCGACAGTTGACAATCCGACAGTGAGGACAATCGGACAGAAGTGGACAATTGGACAGTGGACAATCCGACAGTTGACAATCCGACAGTGAGGACAATCGGACAGAAGTGGACAATCGGACAGTGGACAATCCGACAGTGAGGACAATCGGACAGAAGTGGACAATTGGACAGTGGACAATCCGACAGTTGACAATCCGACAGTGAGGACAATCAGACAGAAGTGGACAATCGGACAGAAGTGGACAATCGGACAGTGGACAATCGGACAGTCAAATATAAAATAGATAAGAAAATACCGGTCGCCGCAATGGACCGATTGTGTCATATCAAGAAAAAACAAAATAGGCAAATAAACTAATGTTCTGGGAATGACCTAGAAAATGTAAAATGATGTGAATATGAGCTGATAAAAATGTTTGCCAAATTACTTACAAGTAGAAATGACCATTCATTCCCGTGCACTGCCCAAATTGACCACTTCCTTTTCCTTCCCAAATTTTCACTTGTTTCCTCACAAAATTAATTCCTCATCTTCCGAAGAAGGCGAAATTCATGAGCATCCCCAGCCAAATCCCCCAGTTCAAGAATTGCATCCAAATCCACAAGCCCATGACCCCCTCCGAACCTTCAACCAAATGAAAAAATGTTTTTTGTTGCTGAAACAACACAGCGCCGGGATGTTCTTTTGGCGGACGGTTTTGAGTACAAGGCGACCGGTATTTTCTTATCTATTTTATATTTGACTGTCCGATTGTCCACTGCCGGATTGTCCACTTCTGTCCGATTGTCCTCACTGTCGGATTGTCCACTGTCCGATTGTCTACTGTCCGATTGTCCACTGTCCGATTGTCCAGTCACCGTCTGAAGCAAAACGCAAACAATAATTTACTGAGTTAAAAAGAGGACAAAGTGACATTGGCAATTTATTAAAGAGCGAAGTGGCGGATTTGAGTAGAGATTTTAATGGCGAAGTTTTTAACAACACGTCGAACAGCTCGGGATTCCCACACTTTACCACTTTTACGGCGTGTGACAATTAATTGACCAGAAGCATTAATTGACCAATCAATTTGTGCAATTAAGGAATTGATGGACCCAAGCAAAGGCTTTTAGGACAAAGACGAGGGAGTAGAAATAGCCTGTAACTTTTTAAGGTACATAGCAGGGATGGCATTCCGAGGCCCCAAAAATTTTCGGAAATCGGAATTCCGGGGGTCCAAAATTTTTCGGAAATCGGAATTCCGAGGCCCAAAAATTTTTCGGAAGTCGGAAATCGGAATTCGGAACTCGGAAATTTTTCAAAAAACATAAAACATAATAAAAATTTTCTAAATATTTTAATAGGCTAAATTTTAAATTCTTAACCAAGTAAAAGGTGACTCAAAAATTTTTTGATCTATTTAAAAGCATATTTGCTTTAAAAAATTATTCAATGATTTTCATCAAAAATTTTACCTTTTTTTGCGGCGCGTTTTTTCAAAATTTTTGAAAACATGGCGGGGGAGGTCCGGCGGTGCCGATAGGCGCCGCCGGGGAAAATTTGTATAATTTTAATGCAAATTCTTAACAAATTTGTCCAAAAATGACCAAATTTAGCGATTTAAGTCATTTTTAATAAAACCATAAGCAATAAAAATTGAATTGTTCTTTGATTGGAAATGATGGAGAAAAAAGACATTTTAGCAATCCTCTCTTTTTTAATAATACAAGTTGCTTCTCAGTCTTTATATTTTTGATTGGTTGAAAACTTTACGTTTTAACGATATGATGACAACAGTGATGTGCAGAAAAAAGAAAAATTTAAATAAAAGTATTAATAATTTTTATTTTCATATATAATTTTAAATGGGAATTTTTGTCATATGACGAACCTTTTGGTATTATTAATATTTTTATTATTTAATAACTTTTAAAATAAATGTTAGACGACGAGCTGTTTTTTGAGTTGAACACCGGCGCATTTTTTCAATAAAACTTTTGGAAAACAGGAGGGTCCGGCAGTGCTGGTAGGTGCCGCTGAAAATTTTTTGAAATTAGACTTGAAGATGAGACCGTCACTGAAAGCTGGCAACGCCGGGACTCCTCCCCCTGGGGCCAATCACAATTACGAACGACAAACGAAAAACGGCTTATTCAAACGACATAATTTTTTGTCGTAATGACATATGCCAAATTTGTCGTTTGTCGTCCGTTTTGTCGCTTGTCGTTCGTAATGTGATTGGCCCCTGCTGTTCCCAATAGTTTTTAGGAAAAAATGCGTCCGTAAAAAAACAGTGTGAAGAGAGCAAAGAAAGGTCGTCGCCTAATGGGGGGGGGGTGTCAGATTTGTTCATTCAAATTAGTTACTTTTCCTTTTCATATTTTCAGCGCTATTTTTTAAAACTTTTGAGAAATTGATAGTCGAGTTGGAAGAAATCTCTTAAACTTTTATTAAAACAATTCACTTTCTTAAGCGGTTATTTATAAAATTTAAATTTTTCCAAAGTCGGGCTTATTTGAACTCATAATAATTAATCTGTTATAAATTTGTGAGGAAAATTTTGGAAATTTTTCAAATTTTATATGTATTTCCGGATATTTTTTCTGATCACTTTTGACACTTAAATATCAAGTCGACTGACACTACGGTCGTACTCCGATCAAACAAGTCTGATCAATGGTGATGCGGTGATCAAATGCTGCAGGACGGATATTCCGCAAAATCTCGCTTGGGATTCCGTACTGTGCCTTTCACTCGAGCAATAATTGGCGTTTGGTCAACAATTTTATGTAGCAGGCGAAGAGGTTTACAATTAACCTCAATTTAGCTGAAGATTCATTTTCCAATAATTTTATGTTATGTCATTTTTCTGTTACAGTAAATCATTGTATAATTTAGGATAAAAAATCTTTTATGTTATCTTTATTAGGCGGAGAGATAAATTCACTAAAGAGCTCCAAAGAATTTATTTATCACCCAAAAAAAAAAAAGATTAAAGCATTCATCAGGCGAAGAGACCAAATTAAAAAACAGATACTGGAAATATTATTATTATTTATTTCTTTTTTTGCATTTAACCAAAACAAATGCAAATTAGTCACTCTAAAAATCCGCAAAATACTAAACAAATGTGCTTTATGTTTGTGGAGATTAAAAGATAAAGGACCAAATAACAAATGGACAATAAACAACGCCAAAGTCCAATGTGAGAAGGCAATAAAAGTGTTAGCCGACCGGATTCTAAGCGAGACTATGATCTTTTGGAATACCTTGTCTCTGAGGATAAAACATAATTTTATTAGTTATTTTCCCATAAATAAAGGTCTTTCCACTCATCAAATCGTTGTTGGGCATTGGAATCGGCCTGAAATAAATTTTATAGTGAATAGATTACTCCAATAACAAAAAAATTAAAAATTATTTTTACTTCATTTTCATAATAATACCCAAAGTTGAAAAAGCATTGTAGGCCAAAATAAGTAAAAATCTTAGAAATTCGCATGAATGCGACCGCTGCAAATTGTGGAAGAGCAAAAAATAATAATTCAACTGGTTTAGAATTTTAATGATAAATAAAAAGCTGTTAGTTTTCGACAGTGGTGATGTATTTCGATACGACTAAATTATATCTTAATTCATATTTAATATCTTAATGAACCCTTAGTGCTTGCTAATTTGTCCTTATTCATCATTAAAGTCGGATTTTAATGAGGAAATAGGGTCAAGGGTGGGACTGCGGAGGGTAAACACCTTAAAGCGGAGTTCATTTTTTAAATTAATTAAAAGGCATTTTTAAGATAAAAAAAATAACTATAAATATATTTCACAAAATTTAGAGGTTTTTGGAAAAATGCAAAAATATGGACATAAAATATGGATAAAAATTCCAAAATATGGACAAATATGGAAATACTGACATATATCGCTAAATAAATTTTATAATTGTTTTCAAAAGAGTTTCCTAATAGATCCATCAAAAAATAAATGTTTTAAATATAAATTTTATTTTGAAGAAGCAAATAGATTAAAAACGAACGCTGAGGCGCCGCTCCGCTGCGCTAAACGTTCGGTTTATTTTTAAATATTTAAAAATAAATTTTAATAGTTTATTAATATTTTTTCATCCAAGTTTCATTTCTCTCCTCTCCCCTTTATCCCTCTCTCTCTCTCCATCTCTCTTTATCTCTCTCTCTCTCCCCATCTCTCTTTGTCTCTCTCTCTCACCCTCCCTCTTTCTCTCCCTCTATGACTTTTCTTTTTCTCTCTCTCTCATTCCCCCTCACTCTCTCTCCCTCTCTTTCTCTCTCTATCTCCCTCCTTCTCTTTCTCTCTCCGTCACTCATCTCTTTCTCAACTCTCTCGCCTTTCACTCTCTCTCTCCTTTTTTCTCTCTCTCACTCTCTCCATCTCTTTCTTCCTTTCTCTCCAACTTCTCTCTCTCTCTCTCTCTTCTCCTTTTCCCCTGTCTCTCTCTCTCCATCTCTCTTTATCTCTCTCTCCTCTCTCTCTATCTCTCTCTCTCCATCTCTTTTTCTTTCTGAATCACTCTTCTCTCTCTCTCCCTCCCTCTTTCTCTCTGAATCACTCTTCTCTCTCTCTCTCATCCCACCTCTCTCTCCCTCCTTCTCTTTCTCACTATAATTCTTTTCTCCATCTCTTTCCCTCTCTCTCTCGATCCATCTCTCTTTATCTCTTTCTCCCTCACTCTCTCTCTATCATTATCTCTCATTCCCCCTCTCTCAACCCTCCACTTTTCTCTCTCTATCACTCTTCTCTCTCTTTCTCAACTCTCTCCCGTTTCCCTCTCTCACTCTCTGTTTCTCTCTCCCCATCTCTTCAATCCTTTCTCTCCAACTTCTCTCTCTCTCTCTTCTCCTTTCCCTCCCTCTATCTCCCTTTCTCCCTCACTCTCTCTCTATCATTACCTCTCATTGCCCCTCTCTCAACCCTCCACTTTTCTCTCTCTATCACTCTTCTCTCTCTCGCTCTCTCTTTCTCAATTCTCTCCCATTTCCCTCTCTCTCTCTCTCACTCTCTCCATCTCTTTCTTCCTTTCTCTCCAACTTCTCTCTCTCTCTCTCTCTTTTCTCCTTTCCCTCTCTCTCTATCTCTTTCTCTCTGTTTCTCTCTCTCCATCTCTCCTTATCTCTCTCTCTACACACCTCCCTCTTTCTCTCTCTATCACTCTTCTCTCTTTTTTTCTCAACCCTCTCCCCTTTCCCTTTCTCTCTTTCTCTCTTTCTCTATCCATCTCTCCGTCTCTCTATCTCTCTCACTCCCACTCTGTCTATCTCTCTCTCTCCATCTCTTTTTATCTCTCTCTCTCCCTCCCTCTTTCTCTCTGAATCACTCTTCTCTCTCTCTCTCTCTCTCTCTCTCTCCATCTCTCTTTATGTCTCTCTCTTTCTTTCTTCCCTTGTTTCCATATTTGTTTTTGCAAAGGTTTTTTTTCAAAAAATAACTTAAGAAAAGAAATCAAAAAAACAAATACATTCATTAAAATAAAAAGACAAAAATTTAAAATCAAATTGAAAAGAATTAGAATAAATAATATATTCTTGGTTTAGAAAATAAAAACAAAAATTTGATAAAGTATTAATTAAACTAAAACAAAAACGAAATTACTAACAAAAAACAAAATTAAAAAAATTGGCATTATGTTATTTGTCGCGGTTCATTAAAATTAGAGTAGAGCGGGACCGGGAATTTTGGGCAAAACCGGGACCGGGACTTGCCGGGACCTGAGAAGCCGGGACCGGGACCTCGGTTTTTGTCCGGGACCGGGAACCGGGACCAACCGGGAAATTTTAAAAATTCAAAAAAATTTAAAAAATTAAAAAAAAATTCAAATTTTAATTTATATCAAGTGAAAATAATACAAAATTATTTGGTTTTTTATTTAATAAATTAAATTAATGAAAATTTTCAAACAAATTTTCTTCAATTATTTCAAACAATTAATCATTTTTGGACTAAATCATCGAATATTAATAGAAATTCAGATTTGATTTTCACATCACTTTTTTTCGGAGCGCTTTTTCAAAAAACTTTGGGAAAGAAGGGTCCGGCGGTGCCGATAGGCGCCGCCGGGGGAAATTTTAAAAATTTGGGTGCAATTTGTTAACAGATTTTCAACAAAAAAAAGGTTGGTTTTTACGATTATTAAGCTCAATTGGTAGGATTTTCATTTAAAAAATGATAAAATATGTATCAATTTAAAAAAAACTATGAGGAATCATATTTTCTTTATAGGAAACCCACGAGTATACAAAAAAAAAAAACCAGTGCTTGTTTTCCCGGTTCCCGGTTGCCCTACCGGGACCGGGACCTGAGATTTTCAAAACCCGGGACCGGGAACCGGGACCGGGACCTCGGAGGACCGGGAATTCCCGGCCCGGTCCCGGTCCCGCTCTACTTAATTAAAATGACTCTTTTTGTAACGGAATGACGCGCTCAAATAATCGCGCTCAAATAATATAATAGACGAGCGCTTGGCGCCGCTTCGCGGCGCCAACCGCTCGGGGTTTTTCAGATAATTAAAAAAATTTATAGAGTTAAATTAATAAATCGTTTTTCATCCACGTCTCGTTTCTCTCATCCTTGTCTCCTTCTTCATATTTCTCTTTTATCTCTCTCTCTCTTTCTCTTCTCTTCTTAGCTCTCTCTCTCCCAGTCTCTCGCTCTTCTTTTTTCTCTCTTTTCTCTCCCTCTCCTCTTTTCTCTCCCTCTCTATCTTTCTCCTCTTTTCTCTCTCCCTCTCTCTCTCTCTTCTCGTTTCTCTCTTTTCTATCTCTCTCTCTCTCTTATTCTCTCTCTCTTCTTAGCTCTCTCTATCCCAGTATCTCTCTCTTTTTTTCTCTCTCTCTTTCTTTTCTCTCTCTCTTTTTTCCCTTCTCTTTTCTATCTCCCTCTCTCTTCTCTTTCTTCCTCCCTTCTTCTCCCTCTCTTCTCTTTCTTTCTCTCTCACTTTCCTCTTTCTTTCTCTCTCTCCCTTTCTTTACATCTCTTTCTCTCCCTCTCTATCTCTTTCCTCTTTTCTCTCTCCCTCTCTCTTCTCTTTCTTCCTCCCTTCCTCTCCCTCTTTCTCTTTCTCTTCTCTCTCTCTTTCCTCTTTCTTTCTTTCTTTCTCTTTCTTTCTCTCTCTCCCTTTCTTTACATCTCTTTCTCTCCCTCTCTCTCTCTTTCCTCTTCCATTTTCTCTTTCTTCTCTTTGCTCTTCTCTTTTATCTCTCTCTCTCTCTTTTCTAGCTCTATTATTTTCTCTCTCTTTCTCTCTCTCTCTTTCCTCTTCTCTTTTCTCTCTCTTCTCTTTGCTCTTCTCTTTTCTCTCTCTCGCCCCCTTTCTCTCTCTCCCTCCATCTCTCTCTTCTCTCTCTCTCTTTACTCGCGCTCTCTATCCCTCTCGTTCTTTCTCACTCTCCCCCTCTTTTCTTTTTCTCTTTTTTTCACTTCCTTCTCTTTTACTTTCTCTCTCTCTAACTTTCCCTTTCGCTCTCTTTCTGTCTCTCTCTCTACCGCTCTCTATGTATCTTTCATTCTCTCTCTACGCGTTCTTTCTCTCTTTTTCTCTCTCTCTTTCTCTCTCTCTCTCCATCTCTCTCTTGCTCTCTACGCGCTCTATCTCTCCATTTCTTTCTTTCTCACTCTCTCCCTCTCTTTTATTTTTCTCTTTCTCTCTCTCTATCTTTCTTTTCACTTCTTTTTTCTTACTTTCCCTCTCTCTCTCTCTCTTCCCAGTTTCTCTCTCTCTCTCTTCCTCTCTCTATCGCACTCGCTACCGCTCTCTCTCTTTCTTTTCACTTCTTTTTTCTTACTTTCCCTCTCTTTCTCTCTCTCTCTCTTCCCAGTTTCTCTCTCTCTCGCTCTCTCTCTCTTTCTCTCTCGCTCTCTGTCTCTCTCTCTTTTTCTCTCTCGCTCTCTCTCTCTCTCTCGCTCTCTGTCTCTCTCTCGCTCTCTGTCTCTCGCTCTCTCCCTCTTTCTCTCTCGCTCTCTCTCTCTCTCGCTCTCTCTCTCTCTCTCTCTCTTTCTCTAACTTTCTCTCTCTCGCTCTCTCTCTTTCTCCCTTTCTTTCTTTCTCATTCTTTCCCTCTCTTTTATTTTTCTCTTTCTCTCTCTCTCTTTCTTTTACTTCCTTCTCTCTTCCTCTCCCTCTATCGCACTCTCTACCGCTCTCTCTTTCTTTCTCTCTATTACCCTCTTTCTCTCACTCTTCCTCTCTATCGCACTCTCTACCGCTCTCTCTTTTTCTCTCTCTTCCTCTCCCTCTATCGCACTCTACCGCTCTCTCTCTTTTTCTCTCTCTTCCTCTCCCGTTTCCTCTCCCGTTTCCTCTCTCTCTATCGCACTCTCTACCGCTCTCTCTCTCTCTTTTTGTCTCTCCATCTCTCTCTTCTCTTTCTCTCTCTACACAACCTCTCTCTCTCTCCCTCTCTTTCTTTCTCAATCTCCCTCTCTTTTTTCCTTTCCTCTTTTCTATTCTCTCATCACATCTCTCTCTCTCTCTCCTTTTCTCTAGCTCTCCTCACTTTTGGTCATATTTTTTGCAGATTTTCATCAAAAATTCCCAATTTTGTAAAATTGTTATTTTTCTGGATTTTAGGAAAAATTTAGCAAAATTGTTTGGAAAATTTGGATGAGGTAAGTCTTGGAGGGGTACCAACAAGAAAAACCGAAATTTTAGCAAAAATACTATTTTCCTTAAAATTTCGGGTGCGGAAGGGTCTTGGGGGGGGTACGTACCAGGGATGTGCCTAGGTTTCGCTTTTCGCATTTCGCCTTTCGCATTATTCGCATTTTTTGGCGTTTCGCATTTCGCTTTTCGCATTTCGCTTTTTGGCGCGAAATGCGACTTTTACACCCCTAAGAATTGGATTAAATTCCCATAAAATTTTTCAAAATTTTACCTATAAATTGGCTAATTTTCAGTGAAAAACAGTTTATAAATGATCAAAATTTCCTATTTTTTTCCCTGGCGGCGCCTATTGGCACCGCCGCGCCCCCAAAACTCCTATTTTTTCTTAGAAAATGGCCCAAAATCGCAAAATTTGGTAATTTGATGAAAAACTGTTCTCAGCGGCGCGCCAAAACTCTTATTTCTCATTAGAAAAATGATACAAAAATCACAAAATTTGATGATTTTTTGGTGAAAATCTGTCAACAAATTTTAATCAAATTTTCAAAAATTTTCCCGGCGGCGCCTGCCGGCGCCGCCTGCCCCCTCTTCCCAAAAAGTTTTTTTGGAAAAAGCGCTCCGAAAAAAAGTGATGTGAAAATCAAATCTGAATTTCTATTAATATTCGATGATTTAGTCCAAAAATGATTAATTGTTTGAAATAATTGAAGAAAATTTGTTTGAAAATTTTCATTAATTTAATTTATTGTAAAAAACCAACTTTATGATTTTAACTATTAAAAAGTTGTAGAAAAAATTTCGCTTTTCGCATTTCGCATTTTCGCATATTTTGGCTTTTCGCATTTCGCTTTCTTTTCATTTCGCATTTTTCAGTTTCGCAAATTTCGCTTTTCGCATTTCGCTTTTTATTTTTCAATTTGGCCCATCCCTGATTTGCGGACAATTCCTGAGAAAAAAAATTAAATGAAAAAAAATTTTTTTGTTATAAAATCTCTAATGGAAGAGTGGGCCTCGTCAGTGCGGCTCTTCCAAAAGAAAACAAAAAAAGTAAAAAAAGTGTGTTACAAATTAATGTTTTGGCTTTTTAAAAAAATTTTTGGCTTGTATTTTTTAATTTATTGATGTGTGCTTCTTTAGTTTTGTGTGTCTGCGGTAGGGCCGAAACACACTTTTTTTTACTTTTTTTGTTTTCTTTTGGAAGAGCCGCACTGACGAGGCCCACTCTTCCATTAGAGATTTTATAACAAAAAAAAATTTTTCATTTAATTTTTTTCTCAGGAATTGTCCGCAAATGTCCGTCCGTAAATGTCCGTAAGGCAGCTATACACTAAAATTTAGAAATAACACCCCAGCAAAATTCGGGTTAATTATATTCAAAAAAAAAACATTTAAACAATTTTAGATACTTACCACTGTCTGCCATTACATACGCCGGCCTTTTATTCAAAAATCCATAAATATAGCTTTTACTTCCCATGAGAGTATTGTTAGGCATTGCGACGGTTCTGAATTAGAATAGTTAAATAAAGATAGGTATCAATATTCAAGTTTCAATATTTTTCTATTGATTTTTTTAAAAACAAAGAATAAATAATTTCTACCCAACAAATTTTTTTTGATATTTAAATTTCTGGTAAGTGCTGCAGGCTTCTCCACGGAGAACGAAATTTTGGTGAAAATTTAAAAATTATTGCCTAACCTTAACACATTTCCTTGAGCCGATGTTGGCCGCCGTTGTTCATACGGCTTCATTGCAAAGCATCCGGAAAGGTCCAAGTCCGTTTCTTTTAAAATGAATTTATAATTGAAAATTATCAAATAATAACTCCATAATTTGGACCGGACCTTCTTTTTTTGGAAGGCATAAAGCTGCGATGGTGAGCAAACAAAGTTTGACAATGTTGATAATACCAAGCAAAATTTTCATTATCTTTTGAATAAAATTAAACTAATTACAAATGCTTGTGTGATTTCCCATTCACAATTTTCATATTTTAATATTTTGCTGCGCTCAACTGCCAAAATGCAGAAGCGAAATGCGCTTGTACAAAATATCCCTGGTAAGAATGGGGGTCTGATGAGAAAATAGATGAAAATTGGTGGAGAAATTTTTGAGAAAAAACTAAAATTATTTATTTCAATTACATACATTTATTGCATTCAAATCTGGTTTAGTGGGTAATTGAAATTTTAACCACAAATTAACCAAATATTTGTTCATTTTTTGACAAATTCAGTTAACAAATCTCACTCAAAATTTCAAAATTTTTCCCGGCGGTGCCTATCGGCACCGCCGACCCCACCCATCAATGAAAATTTTTAAAAATTTTCCAGCAAATAATTGAAAATTTTTTCGTATTTCTCCCCCAAACGAAAATTATAAAAATTATGAGTATATTTTTGAATATAGGCAATTTTTAATAAAGTGCATTCAAATTTTCAAATTTTTTTCAAAAAGTTTTCTCTTGGTAAAATTCCCGTTTGGTCCCGGTCCAGGTTTTTTGCGGTCCCGGTCCAGGTCGAAAAACTTGGTGTTTTAAATATGGCAATAATAATAATTAAAATAAATCGAACCCTTAATTACTTAGTTACAAAAAAGTTAATGCACCATTAACCACAACAAAACCAATCACAAATCAAACGAACTGCTTTTAATACAAAAATTTATTAAAAATTAATCACCTTTCACCCAAAAAATGAAAGCTGAAAAGGCCAAAAAGGTAAAAAACAAACAAAAGTGAAATGAGGAAGCTAAACTCAGCATCAAGATTTGGCCAAACGCCTATGAAGTCTTGATCAATGATGTACCACAGTCTTTTTCATTTTAAATCAAATCTCAATTGTTTTATTAATTTTTTAAATTATAAAAATTGATAATTCATTCACGGGATAACCCAAAAAATAGCGACAGAAAATTTATAAAAACGAGACAAAAATGCAGTACTACAAATAATTGGTGTTTAAATAAGTACTTAATGTTGAAGTTAATTGAATCTGCTGCTGATGGTTAACTTCCATTATGGGCATAAAGGTACAATTAAATTTACGGCAAAATAATGACCTAAAGGGGAGAAGAACGGAGAAATAATTCTTCAGCAAAATGCTGACCCTAAAAGATTTTTCTGATAACGAAGAGGCAAAAAAAAAGAGTACAATTCAGGTATACAAAATCATACAGTTTGTTCATTTTTTCCTTGCTTTTAGCCCCGAATAAATGAGCATAAAACAATATGGAAATCCACAAAATCCAGTCGCAAAAATCATTAGCAAAAATTAATTTGCATTAGCAGAAAATTGGAGTTGCTAAGCTTTGTCAAATTGAAACATTTAATTTGCACCTCTTCGCTTGGTGCACAAAAGATAAAGCCTGTACTTTACTGATGAGTGTTTTATTTTTCGAGTTTATTTTACCAATAATTTAAATGTAACTCCTCCATTTATGCTCTTCTTTCACTATTTCAATGTCAATGTCATCACTTTGTCTTCATTTTTAACGTTAAAGTTTTTCTCCTGGTCCTTTAATTGCTTAATTAAGCCAATGATTGGTCAATCAATGAAAAACAAATGACCATCCACTCAAAGAAAGTGAAATGAAACTCGGCTATTCCGCGCTGTTCGATTGTTTGTCCAAAGTGCGCTAACAAATCCGTCAAGTTGAATTCTCCTCACATTTATTATAAAAAACAATTTTGACAACTTTTGTATTTCTTCCCTCCTAAAATTTTTATTTTTCTCCCTAGTTTGCTGCTTTTAATTTATTTGAATTTAATTGAAAATTCTGCACAAAATACTGACCCTAAAAGGTTTTTCTCATATACGAAGAGGCAAAAATGTACAATTCAGATTTGCAAAAGATACAGTACACTCGCTTTTTTTGTCCTATACTTTTTTCAAATTTTTTGACTCTAAATTCATAAAAGTAAAAAATCAAAAAATAAAATGTAAAAAATTGAGGCAAAATAATGCCCTGCCGATGAGCAAAAGAAAGTAAACGCCTTATTACCCCAAGATTTTGCCAAGCCGACAATGATTTTGTAATTCCGTTTAAAACGTAAATATGAAATGCCTATTCTCACACCTTTCTCTTCGTGGTTAAATTGTTCGGGTTTTATGAAACGCGGCTGCAACGCGCGGCGCGGTTCGTTCGGTACCCTTTGTTATCTCATGGCTAACAGGACCAAGCCACAATTGAAATATATCTGAACATAATGGTAAAAAAAGGTGCACCGCAATTTGAGTGTCCAAATTTTAAATCGGATAAATCTTTGTTCGGAAAAATAGTGCCTTTTCATTAATTTCAATTGGTCGGGTACGAAATTAATCAAAATTACGGGTACAAATTATAATGGCACGGTCTCCTTGTCTATGATTTTGAGGGTCGCAGCCGGCGGAGGGTGGATGTGATCCCCGGACATACCGTAGAACGGGGAGAGTGAGGATCATTAAACCGGGAACCACAGGAAATGGGAATTCGTAAACCGGTGAACGGGGATAGCTGGTATGAAAAAACTCGATTTATTGAAACAAATAACTTTTTCTAGTTATTTTTTGGCTACTTTCTAATTTACTGCCAAATCTCAAATTTTGAACAAAAAAAAAATTCATTTCAGAGAATGCTTCAAAAATGCAATTTTAGAAAAATGTTAATTAAGATTTATATTATAATTAAATTTTAAAAGATGTTGACCATAATTAGGGCCCGGATTTTTATGTTTTTACATATTTTTTTTGCGGCTTAGTTATGGCGAGAGAAGCCCAAAAATAGCATTATCTCCGAACAATTTTTGATTTAGAGCGACTTATAAAAACATAAAAACACATATTTTGGCGTTTTGTCACATAAAATATGTTAGCACATATTTTGGGGTTTGGCACATATTTTGCACATATTTTGGCATTTTTGAGAAAAATTGCAATAAAAATACAAGAAAATTGAAAAATACACCCCCTAAAAATCGACTTTTTTCCTAATTATTAACATAATTTTCAAATTAAAAAATTTTTTCTTCGATTGTAGAAACTAATGAAATCTCGAATTCATTAATTTGTCATTGGATTTCGAAGTTCTCTGCTGGAACTTTCAATTTATAGAAATGATTTATCAAAAAAAGACAATTTTACCCCAAACACTTCGAAATGTATTTGATTTGCGTTGTATGGGCTAAAAATGATAAAGAATGAGATTTTTGGGAATTTTTATGCAAAAACACACTTATTTTTTCAATTTTTAACACATATTTTAGCACATATTTTGGCATTTTTGGGGGTTTTTAGCACATATTTCAGCATTTTTTAGCACATATTTTATTACATATTTCAGGATTTTTAGCACATAAAAATCCGGGCCCTAACCATAATATCTTATTTTTACCAGTTATTTTCTTATAGAGCAGTGGGAGATATGCAAAAAAAAATATTTAAAAAAATTTTAAACTTGTGAAATTAGTAGTGAAAAACGAAAAATTTTTCTGTTTTTGTTTTGAAAATTCATATATGAGTTGCCATTGACTCATTTTGACATTTTTTAATTAGCAGCTGAACAAATTAAAAGTGAAGCAAAAGCTAAATAAAGTTTTGCATTTTCTTTTTTCCCTTTAATTTAATACAATTATATTTGTGTATTTAAATTTGAATTTGAATTATTATTTTATTAATTATTTGACACTGATGATAATTACCTAAATGCTTTTTGTTCCGTCTAAATGAACATTGCGTAATTTTGAAATGGGAATTTGCAAAGCTGGGCGGACAAGTCCAATGATGTTGTACTTTTTGGCTAATTAGTAATTCATTAATTATTTTTATTTCCTAAAAAGATCAACCGGCGTAAAGCACTGCTATCGCAAATAATTTAAATTGTAAATCCTCCATTTGTTCATTTTTGTTTCACTATCATCAACCTACAGTCAATTTCACCACTTTGTACTCATTTTTGCGTTCAAGGCTTTGTTCGGGTCCATTAATTGCTTAATTAACCAATAATTTGAATTTGGGCGGTGCGGACGGAGAAATGCCTGCCGAGGAGGAGGGAGCAGTTGATTATGGATAATTGAAAGATTTGAAAAAAATATAGGCAAGGCTCGTGGTGAGCCGAAGCGACAAAAATATGGGTGTTTGTAATAATTAAATTTAATTTTAATTTTAATTTTATTTGCTAAGTAATTAATCATAACTTAGCTTAAACTTAGTCAAACTAATGAAATTTAGTGTTTAGAGACAGCTCGAAGCATCCATCCTCTACTACTTATGTAATTTTTAAAAAATTAGTAAAAATTTACAAAAAGTGACCAAAAAAGTACAAAAATTTTGACTTAACAATTTTGACCCTAACTTTCTTGAAATTCAATAAATTTTTTTTGAATTATAGAGTTTTCTTTGGGCTTTCTTTTCATATCGAGCACCGAGTGAATTAATTTAAGTTTGAACAATTTTTATGCATTTAAATGTCCTTACATTTTTTGGATGACCATAAAAATATGAATGACCCTAAATTCTTTCATAACTTTTTTCTGAATAAACCAATTTTAATTTTCTTTATATAATTAGATAGCCCAAAGATTACTCTATTATTTTGCTAAATTTCAAAAATTTTATTGAATTTCAAGAAAGTTAGGGTAAAATTGTTGAGTCAAAATTTTTTGTACTTTTTTGGTCACAACTTTTTGTAAATTTTTACTAATTTTTTAAAAATTACATAACTAGTAGAGGATGCTTCGAGCTCTCTCTAAACACTAAATTTCATTATTTGACTAAGTTTAAGCTAAGTTTTGATGAAATATGGTTAAAGGTAATCAGTATACGGTAAAACCAAAATTGTCAAACTAATAAAATAAAAATGAAATGAAACTCGGCAATCACGCGCTATTCGATATAAAACTAATTTTGACAATTTTGTATTTCTTTACATGTTGTAATTGCATTAATTTTGGCAATTAAGAATTTTGGTCCAGAATATATAATTTGCTAGGTAACCCGTTTTTCCAAAAAATTTTCTTACTGCAAATTTGCACTTGACTGTGCATAATCCAAAAAACAGTTGTTAAAAAGCAAATTACATTTCACTTAAGCCAAGACATTTAAATTTTTTGTGATGAAAAAATGAAAAACATTTTGGCGTTTTACATTTGATGCAAATGAATTGGCAGCAGCTCGAACATTAAAAATCCATGAAATCCGTTTGTAAAATTCCAAAAATTAATGAACAAAAAATTTTGTAATAATAACAGTTCCATAAATTTGGTACATCTCCGGAATGGCATTTTTCACTGACTGTGTCTAACTCTGACGCATTGCCAATGTCCAAGTCGGTCAGTCTTTTGCCCTTTCGTCCGCTTTTTTCGCCGCTCAGTCCCCCTCCCCATTGTTAGGGGGCATCGCCGGTGCGCCCTCCTCCCGTCCGTGTCCCGACATTTGCGGCCCATTTCTTAAGGGCCATTTTCCGACATTTGCGGCCCAACCAAAATTAGATTTATTTAGGCATAAATTTAATAAATTTTACATAAATTACATGCTTAAAAATAACCAACAAACTCATTTTGTTTATAAATTTCATTTCTCTCCAAATTTACGCCGAAATTTATCCAGCCTATATAATTCATTTCACAATTTTATCACAAATTTAGTAAAATTTCTTTTAAATTTAATAAATCGTTCTATCCAGTATTCTACATTTTATTTATATATTTAAATCGTTTTTTGATCTTTACCGCATCGTTGGTGGCGAAAGAGAACCACCATTATTTTCGCATTATAATTGGAATATGCATGACGCCACAATTGAAAACCTTCATAGGACTAACAATGCCATGGAGGTAAAGCCATTTATGGGTGTTGTAGGAAAGGGATTTAAGAGACAAAACGCCAAAAAAAAATCAAAGAACATGAAAATTAGCCAAAAAAGTTTTATATATATATATATAGATAGGTCGGTTATTTGTATAATTTATCTTTTACATATAGGGTTGGCATTGCTCATTCACAAAGAGATTTCGAGGCATACACCCACCTCTTTCAAAGTGAAAGAACTGCCAAAACTTTGGTGTTAGAATTAAAAAATCACTGGGACCAAAGATGAAAAGGAATATCAGCGAAACAGAATTCGGCCATTTAAATTGGACCCAACAAGGAGCCTAACTGAAACAAGAAAGAAAAAATATGTGGAAAATGACAGAGCGATTAAAAAATTTGATTTTGCGATATGATAATGATGAAAATAAGAACGATGAAACATTATTAGGGCACCTCAGAGCTCTACAGTATCGACTGGCCTATACAGGAATTCAAGATTGGTAGAATTAGTTAGAATTTCGAATGGCCTTCTTTTTGGACTTCCGTTCGTCCTCCACTACTCCGTTTTATGAGCTGTCGGACTATTCCGCCGATTGTCCATACCCTTCCTTTTAAAGTGGCTAAAAAAGGGATGACTCCCCCCATGTCTCTCTCTCCCGTCACAAAAGGGATTCTGACCCATTTTTGCCTTTTAGTTTTATCAGCGCATAAATTAGGCATCTGATCAGTGCGCTGTGCTCACAAAAATGACAAAACAAATTGTCGTCTAGCAAAAGCAAAGCTAAGGACGAAGGCAAAAAGTATGTCAAGCGATGTCACATGAGTGAAGAAGCTACGCAAAGAAAGTAGCAATAAACACCAAAAAAAAGAGGAGCAAAAGCCTCGCCATTTTTTTTCCAAACAGCATAAAATCTGGAATTTTTTAGTCATTTCAAATTTGACAAAGCGTCACTTCCGTGGCCATCTTACGTTCACGCCTTTCCTTCAATTCCGTTTGCCGTGTTTTGGCCTTTCTTAGCCAAATTTTTCGGAAATTTTCTTCTTTTAGATGAAAATAAGGCATTACCCCCAAATCAGAACATTTCTTAGAAACAAGAACATAAAGAAACCCTGTATTAATCAGAAAAAATAAATAAATTAAAGGAAAACGTTAGCCGGAATCGAACTCATGACAAAAGTACTGTTAGTATTGAAGCACTATCCACCAATCCACAAATAAAATAAAAAACAAGTAAAATTATTTTATTTCATAAAAATTTCTCAAGATAGTTAAAAAATTCAAAATTGTCTAAATTTTTTGCCTTATTTCCCACGAATATGCCATTCTTAGGGGTGTATTTTCACCCCCGGGCCCCCCGCGGGGGTGAAGGTCGCGGGGGCGGGGGATGCGAGGGTCTGAGTCACGGGGGCGGGGGCGGGGGTGAGCCCAAAAAACCTGTTCAGTGATGCCGTGTATATCAAAGGATTGTCATGGATAATTGAAACAGAAATAAGAAAAAAGATGGGTACTTATGAGAAATGTTTGGGGTTTTACTTATGGTGCGATTCAAAAGAAGGTACAATTTTATTAAATATTTAAAAAATAATCAATTAATTTTTAAACAATATAGAAAGATCATCGAACCGCGTTTTTTCTGCAACATATCGAATTGTATCGGAAAAGACCGAAGCGGAGAATTCAATTGGGACATTTTGTGACCGGATTATCAACAGATCATACACCGGCCGTGGATTTGGAAATTTCATTACTTTTGCGGTGAGTAATAATTTAGCATATTTACTTAATTGGCATATCTAATTATGGTTAATTAAAGGAATTGATGGACCAAAGCAATGGTTTTTATAACAGAGAAGAGGACAAAGTGACATTGACCATTGATGTCTTTTATTTCATAAAAATTTCTCAAGATAGTTAAAAAAATTCAAAAATGTCTAATTTTTTTTTCTCTCTTTTTCACGGGCCTTTAAGACTGACTGTCCCGTCTATTCCCTTTGAATGCACACTGTCTTCTATGTGTCTGCCACCTTTCTCTCTCCTTTCTTTGCTCTCTCTCACTCGCTCACTCACTTCCCCATTGAATTCTCTCTTTCTTTTCCGCTACACTTTTTGTGTTAGTCACAGCGTCGTTTTGTTTGTGTGAGATTGCAAAACATGTAAAATTGCCACCACCAGTAAACGCAAAAACCAGGGTGGCCAAGTGTGCTTATTTCTAAGATTTGTGCTTATTTTGAGGGGTCGGATCTTAGAAAGCTAAAATGTGCTTATTTCTAAGATTTGTGCTTATTTCAGCATTACGTGTTTATTTTTGGGTTTGAAAATAAAAATGAAAATTTTGAATGACAGTTTTGACTTATAGTTTTTTATTGAAGCGAATACTTGAATTAATTCGATTTTTGAAAAAAAAATTACATTTTTATTTTAATGGACTGACACGCGGAATTTGTTGCAAGTCGAAACAGTCAAGGCGTTGGTCCAAACCAAAGCCAATTTTGATCTTTCTTGCCCACAAATGTACCAAATGCTCATTTCCAATCACAAATTGTTGGAGAAAATCGGCGGATGGGGAAAATACCTTTGATAATCAATTTCAATTGTTTTTACGCTAATAAATATTGTTTTAAGTCGATTTTTCATGGTTTTTTGCGTTTCCCTCGCGCTACTATTAGTTTTAGAAAAAATCTTATTTTTGGGGTCCAAACCTTAGTTTTAGCCTCGTTTGTCCTTATTTTGAAAAAAAACTTGGCCACCCTGGCAAAAACACATTTAAAATTGTCCGATGGAAAAAATAGTAAAATTTCAATAGAATTTTTTCTGATGTCAAAATGTGTTGATTACAAATCTGAATTCTATTTTTGAAAAATCATTGATTTGTCTATGACCATCAAGTACTTGATGTTTTTCAAAATTTTTATTTTTCCGTAAATTTTCTTCCCAATTAATTTGGGCCAAAAATGCGCTGATCAGTGATCACCAATCTGAGTTTGGTCTTGCAAGAGCCTTATTTTGTCTAGGATTTTTCATCAAATTATAAAAATAAACCGCAGCATGTAAAAATCAAGTACTTTATGAAAAGTTGTCGACAAAATCAATGATTTTTCAAAATCAGAGTTCAAATTTATGATCAGCGCACTTTTTTACCCAGAAAAAGGTTTTGCAATTTTATTTTTTTCTCCATCGATGTCGCAATTCTATTACACCTTTGCCTTTTTATATAAAGATGTTTTATATTTGTATATATATTTTTTAATTATTTATTTTTAAATGAATTTAATTTTTTTGTTTGTTTGTTATTCGCTGACCCAATAATTGCATAAATCGATTCTTTCATTAAATGTTTGCCTCCCATGCTTCTCTTTCTTTCATCTTCTTTACCCCCCCTTAATTGGCGTCGTTTTTCCCTTTTCCCCTCTTCTGTTATGCTTTCAAATTTAAAAAATTACCGAAATTATTTTTGAAAATTTTAATTTTATTTTTTGATTTTGTCAAAATTTAAATTTTTAATTTCGGATTTTTCTTTTAAGAATAATTTAAAATTATAACGGAAACATTGTGAAACCCATCTATCTTGCAATAAAAGTTCATTTAAACAAAAACTACGGTATTGCCATACTTTTTCTCATAAAAATATTTCATTCTCAATTTTAATTCGGTAAGAGTTGGATTCAAGGGGTTAACTAAAAACACGTTTAATGGTTTTTAAATGCCGTGTATTTAATAGGCATAAACGTTTTTTGGCGCAAAACTGTCAATTTCTTGGTGAAATCAAAATTTAAAAAAAAATTTTTTACTGTTTTTTTCACAAATTTTTGTTGTAATAATGGTGAACAGCTTGAAGGAGCAGTGAAAATAATTTCGCAACTTTTTAAAAAATCATTGTTTTGTTTTTCATTTTTTGACCGGCACCACCGGGGAAAAAACTCATAAAAAATCACAAAAATATAGAGGTAAAAATTGGCATAGATCCATAAATTTGGCAAATGCCTTTTAAACAATATGGAAGTTTCCGTAGATTGTTGGCCAAGAATTTTTACAAAATTTGGAAAAGCTTTCAGAAAAACAAAAATTATGCTTAAAAAATAAAATTCAATTTTTTTAAAAATTTTCTTTTGTCATCCCTTTTATAAATGCGCCTCATTTCACAGCTAATTACCTAAGTCAAAAATTTTGTTAAATTTCTGAGTGCAATTTTTTTTATATAAAATGCCATCGTCGGTGGAACTGATGAAGCATTTGTTGAGCACGGGTGAGCATTCGGATGTGCACTTTTTGGTGGGGGACGGAGACGCAAAAGAGGCGAGTTTAATTAAAAATAAAAATTTTATTTTATTTTTCAATTGCAATTTCATTAATTATCCACGTTTTTTAAAGGTTTTGCCAGCACATCAGCTTATTTTGAAGAGCGCTTCCGATGTTTTTGAGGCAATGTTCCGTTTTGACGCCAAAAAAGAAAGACCGGAAAATGGTAAAAAAATAATTTTAAGGGAAAATACCAATTATGTTATTTGTTCTTCATTTTGTCTCTGCTAATTTCCCTAATTAATTTAACAATTAGTTTCTGGTAATTGTCCTGATGTTGTGGAGATACCTGACATTGAAGCAGCAGCATTCAAAGTGATGTTGAGCTTCATCTATACGGATGATTTAAGTGAATTGAATGGAGACAATGCAATGGCAGTGCTTTACGCCGGTGGATTTATTTTTAAATTTAATTTATTAATTATTTTTTAATTAGCCAAAAAGTACAATATCCCTGATTTGGTCGATCGGTCTTTGCAAATTCCCATCTCCGAATTGCGCAATGTTTTCTTTGCGTATGACCAGGCTCTCCTTCTCGACTTGGAGGTGAGAAAAACAAATTTATTTTTAATAATGCTTTTGTTCGAATTCGGGTTTGTTGAGTTCGAAACTTGTCGAAATTGTGTGAGATTCATGATCCAAGTGTAAGCAATACTCTCAGAGAAAGACTACATTTTAAAGATTATTTTTCCTTTAAATTTTAGAATTTTGCCAATTGTTGTTTGGCTTACATTGGCAAAAATGCGGACGCTTTGCTCAAATCGGATGAATTTTTGCAAATTGACCAAAAATTGTTGTGCGAAATTTTGGAGTGTGACGAATTGCAAATCCGTGGAGAAATTTCAATTTGGAATGCGGTAATTTTAACAATTAAATTTAAAAACTGTAAATTTTATTAGTCATTTAATTATTTCCATTAATTTTTTTAAAGGCACTCCGTTGGGCCGACGAAAAATGCCGTGAAAATGGCATTGATTGTTCAGCAGAGAATCGCCGTCAAAATGCTTGGCCCGGCACTGTTCGAAATTCGCTTTCCGCTTTTGTCAAATGAGGAATTTACGAAGAAAATTGGTAAAAAATAAGTCAAAATTTCAAACTCGTTCTCTGATGAGATGCCGTAAAATATTCATTGTTTTTGTGGCGATTTTTAAAAATGTTTTTTAAAATTTATTTTTCAATAAGTTAATACATATTTACAGTTCCCTTCGGTGTTTTGTCAAAAGATGAAGTGATCGCCGTTTATCAGTTCAAATCCCTTCCAAATTGTCATGGGATTTCCGACGGAATTTTCCCAATGCCATTTTCGACTAATGGACGGATTTCCGATCGAAAAAAGGGCACACTTTTGATGGACATTGAAAAAGTGTCAGAATTTGCGCAAGAGGAAATTAAGAGCAGTCGGTACAGCGAAAAAGTGTACATAAATGGACTTCCATGGAGAATAATGGCGAAAATAAAAACGAAAATTGGAAGCACTGATGAGAAATGGCTGGGCATTTTCATTTGTGCGATACTTCGAAAAAAGGTGCAAATTAATTGTTAATTAGTACTAATTAACAGCAATAATTAATACTCCATTAAGATTCGATATGGCGCTGCTGCGTGCGTTCGGCAACTTTTCGAATTGTCTCGCAAAACAAAGTGTCTAAGAATTCCATTGGGACATTTTGTGATCATGTTTTTGAAAAAAAATGCAAATGTTGGGGATTCCCTAATTTCGTTTCGTTTGCGGTAAGTGCCAATTCAAACAAATATTTTAATTTGACATTCGTGGACCAGCCAATATTGAAGTTCATTTATTTATTTGTCTGATGTAAAGAAATGATAACAAAATAAATTAATTTCTAAAACATAACCAATTGACCACGCATAAACAAAAATTAAATTAGATGGTTTAAATTAAGGAATTGATGGACCTTAACAATGGTTTTTACGACAGGGAAGAAGACAAAGTGAAATTGATTATTGATCTCACAACTGTTGATGAACCAAAAGTGGACAAATTCAATTTGGATCAAAGCAATTCGAAAGGCACACTTTTTATGGAAATTGAAAAAGTGTCGGAATTTGCACGAGAAGTCTTTGAGAGTCAACGTAAAAGTGAAACTATGCACATCAAAGGAATGCCATGGAAAATATGGGCAGAAATAAAAAAGAAAATTGGAAGCACTGACAATGAGAAATGGCTGGGCTTTGCACTTTTGTGTGATGCTCCAAAAGAAGGTGCAATTAAATGCTAATTAGCAATAATTATAATTAATGCCATTAGATGAATATTGGAGTTGCAAATGCCTGTTTTTTTATTTATTAATTTTTCTTGATTATACTTTCAAAACTGCTGATATATGAATTAATTGTTGGAGCTGTTTTAGCAGACTCTCATTTTTGAGTACAGAATTTCATAATTTTCCCAAAAATCGCGAAATAGGGGCGAAACGCCAAAAAAGAGATAAAAACTTATTTTAGGGGTGAACACTCAAAATAGGGATTTTTAGGGGCGAACATCCAAAATAGGGATTCCTAGGGTCGGATATGACATCAATGGCCAATTTCACTTTGTCCTCGTTTTTGTCGTAAGAGCCTTTGCTGGGGTCCATCAGTTCCTTAATAGTTCATAATTGGGCCAATTAAGCGAATTTTCACTGACCACAAATGAAATGAAATTCGGGAATCCCCACGTTCCCCTGTAGTGATTACACGCGCGTGAGGCGCCACCGTCGCCAAAGGCAAGACGCGCCACGGCGCAGGCGCCACTTTTGGCCAGCGACAGGCGCAAAATTTGAAATAAAAAACAATTGTTTATGTTAATTGATTATTGTTTTCTCTTTGTATTTCCAAGAATTCCTTTTCAATGAATGCCAATAATTCATTCAATTTCAAAAAAAAATTTGGGGAGAAAGGAAAACGACGGCCGGCAAAAAATTTTTATTTAAAGAAATGCAAATTTTATTTTCCTACTTGGATTTACAAGGTGCTTGCCGATTTGGTCATGTTTCTCCATTTCTATAAAATTAAATTTGTTTTTCAAAAAAAAGTATTCAATTTTCTCGCCGTATTTCTTTTGTTGTTTTTAAATGGAAAAATTGGAATCCAATTTAAATCAAAATGTAATTAATTAGAAATTTGGTTCCCGGCCTGGATTTCTTTTTGTTTTTGTCAGGAAAAACCAGGACAAGTATGACATCTAGATAAAGTCCTATTTCGGCACAAAAACATTGTTTCGGCAACATTTCGAATTGTATCGGAAAAGAGGGAAGCGAAGAATTCCATAGTGGCACGTTGTGACCAAATTTTTGATAGACCATCCATTTTCCGGGGATTTGGAAATTCATTACTTTTGCGGTGAGTGTCAATGTACATATTGTAATTCCTTAATTGGCATAATTATTATTAATTAAGGAATTGATGGACCAAAGCAATGGTTTTTATAACAGAGAAGAGGACAAAGTGACATTGTCACAGTGAAAGATGATAAAAAGGAGAAATGCATTTCTGATCCCGACAAATCCATTGAAAAGAAAAATGGAAGCACTGACAATGAGAAATGGTTGGGCTTTTACCTTATGCGTGAACAAGAAGGTGCAAATTAAATGCTAATTAATACTAATTATTAGAGTCCGGTAAACAATTTTTTCCGGGAACGGGAAAACGAAAATGAACGGGGCGGGATTCCCGAACGGGATTCCCGTCTTTTTCCCGTTCCCGTAAAAATCCCGTCAATTTTAACGGGAATCCAGGGCGGGAACGGGAAAAAATTTTTTTCGAAAAAATATTGATTTTTTTATAAAATTTTAATTTACTTATTTTTTAAGTAAAATTTTATATTTTAAACAATTAAAAAATTTCTTGCTATGTAAATGATTAAACATTGCTTTATTAATGACGAAAAATTTAAAACTTGAGTTTTGTTTTTAAAATTAATCCGGTAATAATATTTTTGAGGGTACCGGCAAAAACTGGTAATTTTTCTGTTCTAAAATCCTAGAAAATTTTTTTATATATGTACAATAATTTTCATTAAAATTGGCTATTATTTTTAAAATTCCAAAATATAAAAAATTTTTTAAAGTTAGACAAAGTTTCTTATTAATTAAATTTCAAATAAAATAATTTAAAGAAAATATGAAAAATTCCCTATCCTAATGGGGAATTGAACTCAGGAGAAAAATAATGAAAGACCAGAAGTATTAACCACTAGGCTACATAAATATGTACGTAATGAATTAAAATGAATTTATATTTATTTTTTTCACAAAAAAATCTCCCTTTTCCCACCAATTTCCTTCAAATTTTTTCACTCAGACCCCCATTCTTACCAGTGTACTTTTATTCCCGTTTGTTTATCCAAAAAGCAACAAAATTAACCAAATCAGTATTGAAATATATATAAAATCAAAATTCTTGTCACGAAAATTAAAAAAATATTTTTTAAAAATGCATTTTGATATCCAAGGACGGATATACTGATTTACAGGACATAACGGGCAAATTTCACGAAATCCAAGGACATTATGTAGAAAATTGGTCAAAATTTATTCAGGTGATCTCGTTTTAATTGTTTTGCGCTTTCTTGAGGACATTTTTAATTAATGTTTTGTCCTCAATGTAAGCGGATTTTCCCTTTTGTGGACTCTTTTTTATTTACTGACAATAAACAATAAACAATAATTTTTTGCTTCCGCTGATTATTTTCAGTATTTCTAGAGACCGGCTCGGGACGGGATCACGCGCGGGATTTTGCAGGATCCCAGTCCGCAATCCCGCATTTTTTGGAAAATGCGGGATTAATATTTTTATCAAATAATAAGTCTTTTGATTTGGGGCCGAAACAAAACTCAAAAATGGGAATAAAATAATCATTTCAAATTTGGATTTTATATCAATTTTCACTCATAAATTCAAATTTAATTTTAAATTCCCCCCCCCCCTTTTACAATTTTGTCGAAAGGCGTTCCTTCTGCTGCTTCTCCGTTTCTTTGCTTTTCCTCTGTCTACTTTTTGTACGGTTTTGTTGTTTTTTATTCGAAAATGCCATTGATTTATCAAATATGGTCTTAGATCGTTATGAATTTATTTAATATTTTAGTATAATTTTGTTTTAATTTACCTCTCTTGGCCATTATTTTCTTTGGCAATTTGTGCCATTGGCTGCGGTTGGAAAAGTCAAAATTGGGCGTTTGGCCTTCCTTTGCTAAATCAGTCATTTCTCCAACTGAAAATTTTAATTTATATTCGCCAAGTTAATTAATCTTTAAAAAAGGAGTCATTAGATCATTTCCCCCCATTTCGACTCCCAAAAACTTCGACTGGGAAGAAATGAATGCGCAAATAATTGAACAAAAACACTAATTAATTTAAAAATCCCTATGACAAACCTCCATAAAACAAGCAGAAAATTAGCAAAACAAAGCTAAACGACATTCCGAAAGAGCAGAATGAGATGTGAATAGTAAGAAAATAATTCAAATTAATAAAAAAAATTGTAATGTTTCGTTGGCATTCGAATGTGGCATTTCTCCTGACAAAGGCAATTGAAAGATTCACATTTTTGCACCTTTTCACACGACAATCAAATATGGTATTTCTATAATATGCAATTTTATATTGTATTAGCATTGAATTAAATTGATTGAATTATAAAAAATATTTTTAATTTAAAATTTATTATTCAATAAATTAAAAAGGAAATGAATATGAATGATATTTATAAATAATTATAATTTCGTCGAGGTGATATGACAATTCGTCCGTCGGGTGTCGGTCATTCGTCCCAGCAAAAAGTGAGAATTCGTCCGGATGACGACCAATAAATAACAGTGGCGAGACGCGGACAGAAAAACCCAGCGGTCGCGGATTTAAATTGCCTTAAAAGCTCAGTTTTCCATCGTTTCAAACATTTATATCTTTAAGCCTTTTTTCATTTTCATAAGGTGACCGACAGTCCGACAGGCGCCGCCGGGAAAATTTTTAAAAAATTGAGACAATTTATTAATAGATTTTATCAAAAATTACCAATTTGCGATTTTGAACCCATTTTTTCATTTCGATAAATTTTCTTTATAAATAATTTTGTTCCAAAAAAGCCGCGGATTGCGGACTCAAATCGCGAGTTTAAATTGTCGCAGTTGCGAAAAATATGCCACGAATTGTTGATCGCGCTAGCATTCCACCTCTGAACAATACATTGGCTAATCTTCACGAAAAGATGAAAATCTGAAATAAATTTTGAAAGAATTTCTTAAAAAAAGATTAGCTGGCAGAAGTGATCAGTGGTGACAATTTAACATATTTTTTCGAATTGGACATTTGAATAAATAAATTGGCATTTTGCACAAAATCTTCTACCAAATCTCATAAAAACAAAAAATATTTCTCTTCTCAATTAGTGTTTTTAAATCAAGCCTTAAATCAGCAATAAGTTACATCTTTTTATATTCTTCATAAATTTATTTAGCAAATGAACATAAATTTTCAGTTTTCCCGGAGCGCCTATTGGCCCTCCGGGCGCCTGCTTTGTAAATTGGTTTTTGACGAGAATTCGTTCTTTCTCAGATTTTTAATTTTAATTTTATTTTTGAATTTTTCTTTTGCAGCTAAAATTAAACGATAGTAATGTGTTTTACTGGTCCCGAAATTTTTAAAACGTTTCAAGGCGCGTTTTGGAGTGCTGAATAAGAATTAGGCTTTCTTTTTCTGCCAATTCCGAGCCCCGCATCCGAACATATTTTCAAAAAAATTACTCTTACCAAAATCATGAAAGCGTATTTCGAATGGTTTTCAGGGTAGCTGATCATGAATCCGGGCAATTCTGGAAAACTCACACATTTATTGACATTTTTTCCAATTTTTTGGCAACTATTTTGGCATTTTTCTGCATTTTAGCAACTCTTTAGGTATATATATTTCTCGATTTTTAGCACATAAAAATCCATCCCTATTATTGTAATATGTTGCTTTATGAAACCAAATTTTTTACAAAACATAAAAAAAATATAAAATTTAAGCACCAAGAAAATTTTGTGCCCTCCAAGACTCTCTTCTCATCCTGCTGATTTCCTTCCTTTCACTTTTCAATCCATCTCGAAATGTTTACGCTATTCACATGTTAAATCAAATGCCAAGGTGACGTTGTCCTCGTCTTTGTTGTACAACCCTTTGCTTGGGTCCATTAATTCCTTAATTTACCATTACAATATTAAAATGTAAATTAACTAATTAATTTCCACTCACCGCAAAAGAAATGAAATAGATCCAACCCCAACTCGGCTTTGCATTGTTAAAAATTCTTTTTTCACTGAATTCTCTCTTAAAATCCTCCACACCGCTCTTTTGCGAGACAATTCGAAGTGTTGCCGAACATTTGCGGCTCCAATTTCCATCTTAAAGCAAATTAAATAATAATCAAATTTATATTTTAACGCATTTCCTTTAAAAAATCACTTCTAATTTTATGTTAAAAAATTACTGTTTACATGAGTCTTTTCAATAATTAATTACACCAATTTTATAGACAAAATAATTATATTTCTATTATATAATTTGATAACCAAACCTTTTTTAGAAGCGTCGCACAAAAGATAAAAGGCCAACCATTTCTCATTGCTTTCATTTTTCGTAATAATTCCTGCCCATATTTTCCATGGCAATCCTTTGATGTGCACAGTTTCGCTTTTACGTTGACTCCCAATTATTTCACGCGCAAATTCCGATAGTTTTTCAATTTCCATCGAAAGTGTGCCGTTGGATTTGTTCGGATCGGAAATAATTTTCTCAGTTTTTGGCTCATCCACAATGACATCAATGGCCAATGTGACTTTGTCCTCATCTTTGTCGTAAAATCCTTTGCCCGGATCCAACAATTCCTTAATTTTTAGTGATTTATTTTGAGATACAAAAATTTGACAAATATTGTAATAATTTTTTTTAAACATGAAACATTTAAATTTATTATTAGTTTTAATTTTATTGCTAATAAGAAAGCATAACTTAGCTTAAATTTAGTTAAATTAATAAAAATTGGTATTAAGCGATGCATTACATATCCTATCAGATCCTATCTTATTTAATTTTTTAAAATCTAGAAAAAAATTTACAAAGAGTTATAACCAAAAAATTTCAATAATTTCTATTCAATTTTTTGTCACTTTCTTTTTTAAAATTTTAAAAATTTTAATTTCAAAATATGAAGTTTATTAAATTTATTTGAATCGACACTCACCGCAAAACTAATGAAATAATAAAATCCATAACTGCATTTCTCATTAAAAATGTAATCACCCATTCTTCCAATTAAATCCTCCGTGCCATTCTTTTGAGAAACAATTCGAAGTGTTGCCGAACTTTTACAAGACCAATTTTCTGCACAATAAATAAATATTTAATAAAATTACCATTTTATTTAAATACGATACTTATTTAAGTTGAAAGGGTACTTTTCACATGCATTTTTAATTTTTGAATTTCTATTTTTGTAGAAAATTGTCTACATAATCGTTTATTTAGTTCGAATGATTTAAATAATATTTAAAAACCTCTGGAAAAAAGAATTTAGTAAATGTATTCCTCCGCTTAAAACAATGAGTAAGAAATAATATTTTTTTTGTTTTTCCCTGACAGATTTACGAAAATGACTTTGTTTTTACCTTTTTTAGGGCCATCGTTGGAAAGGATAAAGCCCAACCATTTCTCATTGCTTTTCGTTTTGATTTGTGCCCTTATTTTCCATGGAAATCCCCCAATTTCCACGGCATCGCTGAATCGCTCACTTCCCACCACCTCCAGCGCAAATTCGGACACTTTTTCAATTTCCATCTCAATTGTGCCTTCGTTTTTGTTCCGTCGGTGCGTGGGAAATTTCGATGGAAAAAGCCCAGGGGCATCACTTAACTTTAGATCGAAATAGTGCTGAAACACGCCGAACCTTTCTTCCATTGTTAACACACCAGTTGAAACTGAAGTTTGATTTAAATAGATAATTAATTAGACAATTAATTCATTCATAAAATGAGTCATCAATTAAGTTTGGCCTTGACCTGGGGCATTGTAATATTAAAAATGGATAATTAATTAACCGATTAATTCATTATGAAAGGGACCAATAGTAATTTTCTGTCTGGACCTGGGATAAGAAAAAGTTGTTTAGCATTAAATATAGCAAAAGCACATAAATTAAAAACAAAATAACTATATTAAAATTAAAATTAGCTTTGTAAAGAATTAAAAAATTACACAATAAATTGTATTTTTTAAATAGGAATATTATAATTAAATTATTAGGATTTTATTTAGTCGTTTTTAAGTTAAAACGAAAAAAAGCTGAAAATTTTAAAATTTCTCTTATATTCTAAAGGAAAAAATACTTTTAAATGTTACCGAACAATTAAAGCATCAACATAAAATTCATTACCAACGCTTTTTGTAAAATCCTCTTTTGGTATGAGTGGAAAACGAATGTTGAACAAAGCCGAGCCAAGCTTTTCGCGCCGATTTTCAGCGGAACATTCGATGCCTTTTTGACGGCACTGTTCGTCGGCCCAACGGAGTGCCTAAATTAAAAAAATTAATTAATTGTAATTTTAAATATTTATTTTACCGCATTCCAAATTTCGATTTCACTAATGTTCAGCTGATCACTTTCGAGAATAATACATAACAAATCTTGATTAATTTGCAAAAAGGCTTTTGATTTGATCAAAGCACTAATATTTTGATCAATGTAATGCAAACAGCGGAGAGCAAAATCCTAAAATAAAATAAATATAATCATTTAGGGATTCATTTTTTTAGGCAAGTGCCGAAAATTACTGCTTACTTATTACGCTCAGATAAACAAGCAAAGGGCTTTCCGCTTGGTTTGGGTGTTTACGATTATGACTTTTATAATGCTTATTTGTGTTATTGGCTCAGTACTTGATCCTTTCCTACCCGTGCTCTAATTATTAATCATATTGTCGTTTTTTCTCAGCAAAACATCAAAGTCTCATTAATTTGCGCTTATATGTTACTAATAATTAAAATTCTTTCCTCACCTCCATATTCAGCAACAAAGCCTGTTCAAAAGCCACAAAAACATTTGGCAACTTTTTAATTGAAACTTTGGCACATTCTTTTACCAGGCCACTGATGTTATATTTGTGTGCTATAATTAAAATTCCAATTTATTTAAAATTCAATTAATAAATTTTCACCAGCTTTTAAAACTTCCAACAAATTATTGGCATCCAATCCATCAAAACTCTTCGTATAAATAAATCTTAGCATCGTTTTGAACGCGCCAATTTCAATGTCGGGGATCTCAATTTGACCTTCATTGTAACGGAACATTGCTTCAAATACATCGGAAGCACTGGAGAGAATCGCTCTATGAGCTGATATAATCTAAAAAAATTCCAAATTATTAAAAATTTTGAGAATTATAATTTTAGTACAAAAAAATAATGAGAATATGTTAGGACTCGGGTGGGAATCGAACCCGCGCCTACACCCAATCCGTGGATATTCAACCATTGAGCTACTGAGGCAAAATCAACTTTTATTTTTCTGGTTCTTATAAATCCAGCTTTCCACTTTTTACCTCGCCAGTCTGCTTCTTCTTAGTAAATCTATAAAAAAAGCTTTTCCATAAAATAAAATTTTTATTTTTATTTCGGTTGATTTTTCAAATGCCCGTCTCTATTTGAATCATTTGATAGCAATAAATGTTTTTCATTAGATGAAAAATCCGGAAAAAATCTTTCTAGCTATTTGAAATTTTTTGAAAGTTTTTATGTATTGATAATAAATCATTCAAAATTTGCTTTTATCAATAAATTTTAGAAAAAGACTCAAAAATCGCAAATTTGGCATTTTTTCATTTGAATTGGATATTTTTGGTCTTTCAAAATTTTTCAATTTTTTTTATTTTCATTTGATTCTATCGGTTTTTTAGTTCGAAAAAACGATTTTGCATCATCGATAGTTGTAAATGTCGTCAATTAAAAAAAATTTTTTTTTTGACTCGCCTCCTTTTTGTCGTCCTTCCCAACCAAAAACTCAACATCCGTATACTCTCTTTTCTTAAACACTTTCTCCAATTGGTCCGTCAACGAATTGACAATTTGTCCATCGCTTGTGCCTTAAATATTTTAAATCTTTTATTAATTGGGAGACATATATTAATGAGTAGGGATGCGATTTTTAGGCAAATGCCTAAAATTTTTGCGCACTTAATACGCACAGATAAGCACGAAAAAAGCCCTTTCCGCATGGTTTGGGGTGTCTACGATGACTTTTATAATGCCTAACTTTGCCTATTTCGGGGTTTTTGTGCCTAAAGTGCCTATTTTAGGGTTTTTGAAAAAATCCTTAACAAAAATGCAATAAAAACAAAAAATACACCCCTAAGAAATGTAAAATTTTTCAAAAAAATTATCCCTAAATTTAATATTTTTTTCAATAAAAATTTTTTGGTTTAAAAATTTGTTCATATTCGAAAAAAAACTTTAAAACATTTAATAATTTCATTTACAATTGAAATATTTAAAGTTTTAACGTGTTTTGTTACCTAAAAAGCGTTAATAAAAAATTTTATTTGCCTATTTTTGTGCCTATTCAGGCTTTTTTGTGCCTATTTAATGCCTATTTTGCGATTTTTTTATGCCTTTTTAGGTGCCTATTTCGCGATTTTTTGTGCCTAAAAATCGCATCCCTAATAATGAGGTCAGGATTAAACCGAAAAAAATAATAAATGAATGCAAATACGCGAAATCTTAAATGCGAAAAGCTAAATGCGAATTTTTTTAGCCTTAGGTTACGGCAATGGTACTATTTTGCCCGCCTTACAAGTTAATCTAATGGCTTCTTCGTCTGGTGTGAAAATGACTAATTGCTTTATTGGGATTTGTTTCTTTGATCTTGCCTATCCCTAAATGACCTTTAAACCTACAGTAATTTAAATAAATTAATTACAGAATTACCTGTTTCATTTTTTGGAGGAGCTGCATTTACTATTTTCAAATATAAATTGGCCAAGATTGATAATATAGCAAAATAATAAAATATGTAATTCATTTTGACAACTTAAATCAGAATATTAAACAGTTCCTAGATAAATAATTCTCATTTAAAGCTTTCGATAATATCACATTTTTTTAATTTCATTATTTTAGTTTTACGGTGAATGGAAATTTAAATAAATTTATTTGCTCAATAAAAGCCAACAATAAGAAAAAAACGAATAAAATTGTCAGAATTAAGGAATGATGGACAAAGAAAAGGCTTGTCCAACAAAGTGGTGGCCTAATCATTTGGAAAACTTATCTAAAGATTAAAATTTTCACAAAAAATATGTTTGGAAATCCGCCAAAAATTAAAAATGATTTGGCTAATTTGAGGCGTGCTTTGAGGTCAAAGCGAATGCCGCCGCTGGCACCGTCAGCTAACAAATAAGCGATTGACATTTATGTTTTTTAAAAATAAATAAATATAGTGTATTCTTTTAATGATGCAATGGAAAAGGTGTAAATAACCTGTGCTGAAACTTTTTGTCTTCCTTCAATGCAAAATTTCCATTTTTTTGAGTAATTTAATAGCCGCAAAAAAATCAAATGCAAAATCAGTAGCTAAAGTATGTCAAAGTTTTCAACCTCTTCCATGGCATCGCCCATTGGTACCCTCAGACCCGTCCTGTTCCCAAGAAGCTTTTTGGAATAAACGCATGCAAAAAATCTGTGTGAAAAACAAAAAAATCGTCGGCTAGTTTTTTAGAAAAATCTTATTTTTGAGTTAAAATCTTAGAATTTGCGTATTTATGTAGCATTTTCATTAAAATTGGTAGCGCATAGAACAAATGATGAGTTGTTGTTTAAAAGATTTCTTTTCTTTTCAGATGGGCGTCCGTTTCCGGGTGATCGGAAGTGAATAATTCGTAAAATGGATCACCAAAAATGCCTAATAATTATTATTTTTGCAATAAAATTAATAAAATATTTTAAAGATAATAATAAAGTAAGAATTAAAAAAAACAAATAAATGGAAATTTAAGTTGTGAAGATATTAATACTACATTCACAGTAGTTGCTTTGCCTTTTATTCTGATTTTTAAATCAATGTTTAACCAAAGGATATTAAAAATATTTATTATTTAATATTATATAAAAATAAATCGATCTTTAACTATGGAAATGATTTGAATTATTCTTTATCATTAAGAAAAAAATCGATGCTTACTTAACCAATTTATTAATGGTTTTTGCGTCTATTCTGCATTTATTCATTAATGTTTATGGTTGGTTACCAAGTAAATTCTTTTCATTTTTAACATGTTGCCGCCCAAACCCGAGACATGAAAGTTTTTTTTTCTCGACCAGAAATCAAACTTTCTCGGTCGAACCGACCAGAAACTCAATTCGATACCTTTTTTCCTGCCCGAAACTCGACTTAAAGATTTTTCTCGGATTTCGGATAAAAAATTGCGTCTATTCTGCATTTATTCATTAATTTAGCAAATTCAAAAATCACAAACCCCTCTTCAATGCCTAAGAGCCTGTGCTTATCAATTTAATTTTAAAATAACGAGACTTATACTATTAAAGAGTTTTTTTATAAACAAACTTTACTGTCGAAATCAATCACTATCGAAAACTAACAGCACCAAATATCATATTTAAAAAACATTAACTACAAATTTGTCGCAAAACCTACACAAATTTTTGCATCTCCAAATAAAATCATCAAAATTAAGAAATTGTTGGATCCGAGAAATGGCTTGTACAACAAAAAGGAGGATAAAGTGAAATTGGCAATTGATTTAATTGTGTTCGAACCAAAAACGGAGAAAATTATTTCCGATCCGAACAAATCCAACGGCACATTTTCATTGGAAATTTTCGGAATTTGCAAGAGAAACCGAGGGAAGTGAACGTAGAAGTGAATCTGCTGTATACATAAAGAGAATTTTTACAGGGGATGTAATGATGTATAATATTAATTTTGATCATTTTAGTTAAACATTGATTTTTTACAAATTTACAATATAAAATCCTACTGGTGGCGCAATGGGAAATAGTGATCATTAATAATTATCATTTAGTGAATTATCTATTTTAAATGTAAATAAAAAGTAGGCAATGTCAATGGACGATAGATAAAGTAAATTATAAATTTTATATTAGCTATAGTTGCTATTTTTACAGGGGATGTAATGTTGTATAATAAAATATATTTACAAAATAGGCAATTTCCACGGATGAGAGATATAATAAATTATAAATTTTATATTAGCTATAGTTGCTAATGCTATATAAATTTTTATAGGGATGTAAAATTTTTGAGTGGAAAATTTATTATTTCAGAAGTAGCAACTATCAATATAAAAGGCAACTCAAATATCAAGAAATTACAACCAATTTTATTATTTTTGATTTTTTTTCTTTTTAAATAAAGCTAAAGATTATAAAAATTCCTACTTTTTAAATGAATTTTATTATTTAAGAATTGTAGATCAAAAGTCCAAGTCCAGGTTCTAAAAAACCAAAAAATAGGCACTAAAAAAAGAAACTAGGCTCTAAAAATCCTCAAATTTAGGGGTGTAAAATGACAAAATGTATTCAAAAAAGTAAAAAATTAGGCCAAATCATTATTGAGATAAATAATTTTTAAATCAAAAATTCTTGTTAAGAAAATAAAGAAATAAATTTTGAAGATGAATTTTTGAAAATTTTCGGGTCGATTCTTAGGGTGCATTTTTTGAAAAAAGTTTTGGTAAAATTCCAAAAGGAATCCAGGCCCAGTCAATGCCTCTTTCAAAATCATTTAGTATAGCTTTAAATGCATCCCCCAGCCCTAAAAATTTCTTTTTCAAAATGTCAGGTATTTTTTGTTTTTGTTTTTGAAATTTAATTGAAATTTTTTCGAAATTTAATTTTAAATGCGGGATTTGCGGGATTAATCCCGCGGGATCCCGTCCCGCAAAAAATTTTGAGTTCCAATCCCGCAGCGGGATCCGCAAATTTGAAATTTCCGGTCTCTATTAAATACTTTATAATTTTTTTTTATTTTAGTAAAAAATATTGTCTAAAATGGCTTTTTTCTTCAGCATTCCACGTCGAAAAACAATTCAAATTTTCTTATTTATTATTTTATTTAAAATTACGCTTCTACAAGGTGATTAATTTTTTGATTTTTGGCATTATAATCTCATTTTTATGATGCGACATTCCGTAAATTTGACCAAGCAAACATTTTGTTTAACCAAGTAAAAGAGTGCAAATTTGATGCCGATTCGGCCACCGAATGGATGCATGAAAATGTGATTGGCCTTTTGTGTCATGGCGAATTTGAATTAGAAATGGGTAAAATTTTGAACAAATTGCAAAAGGCATTCTGTGACGCATTGAAAAATGGAAATTTTCAAAATTTGAAAGAAATATTACAAACGACAAAAATTGAGAAGAAAACATTTGACAAAAGCCGAATGGACACAGCCATAGCAAAAGACCAAATTCTCAATGAAAACAACAAAGGAATGTTTAAACAACTATTAAATAATTCCAGCAACCTTCTTGGAATTTATGAAAATTAATTGAAGGTAAAAGTTGAAGTTTAATATTTTGAAAAAAACAATTAATCGTTTCGTAATTAGTGCCAACTTGGTCAGTCCCGACAAAATTCCTTTTAAGTTTGGCACAAAATGTCCTTCATAAGACTTAAAAATACATTGCTACAATTAAACTGATAAAAATAAATTCAAAATTTTATTTTTTCAATAATACTAATAAAAACACATGCAGCACCGAAACATGCTACACTATGCCAGGGCTTGACGCAATTACGGATTACGGATTTTGCTTTTTATTTTTTTTGTTCTTTTGTATGATCATTTGCTCTCCTATCGCTGTTACCCAGCCCATTCTTCGGTTGTCACGAATATTGTTGAATGGACAATTCTATTAGCCATTGGGCTGATTTTTGCACTGATATTTTGTTCTTGTGTCCGTTGATCCTATAATTACTGTATGCTTACAATTACGGTACATACGACCTTGGTGCTGCTTTCAGTTCAGTCTCGTCACAAGTGTTTCGTTTGGATATGGAGAAGTGCAATTAGTTTTTGTTTTGTTTTTTGCTAATTTTTATGGCTATAAGTTTTCTTACACAAAATTTTAAACATCAAAATGATATGATCAAAATTATATTTAGACTTTTCATTTTCAGATTTTTTTTTCATAGCGAAAAACAAAAGTTTATATAATTTACAAAATTTCATTTTCCGAATTGAAACATTTGTTTAAGGATTTCTCTATTCTGTGCTTCTTCTTTATCAATCTCCATTTATCAGGCTTTTATCTTTTCTGTCTTTTATCTGAAATACTTTTTGTTTTCATTAAAAAATTCGGTAGTTACTGTCAATAATACAACATTTCCTATTTATTTGTTGTCCTATTTATTGTTCCATAATTGTCCCATTTCCTTTGTTTTCCAATTATTATTTTTTTCAATTTTTCTGTCTGTCAGTAAAAATTTTGCCTTTAGCTTTTCCGTTTGTTCTTTAATAAATTATTTAATTTTTTTCTCAAAAATTTCTCCTTTCTCCACCAATTTATCTACCTAATTTTCACCCAGACCCGTTTCTTACCAGTGTTTATTTTGTTCCGAAACCCGACACAAAATCATCGGGTCGGGATTCGGGTTTCGGGTAACCCGGAACAACCCTGTTGCGGACACTTGCGGACAGACATTTGCGGACGGACACTTGCGGACGGACATTTGCGGACAATTTTGGAAAAAAAATTAAAAAAATTTCTGAAAACATGGAATGAAAGATTTGGCACCGTGCATCATATTATAATTTCATATAAAATCCTACTGGTAACGCAATGTGAAATTTTAATAATTATTATTTAGTGGATTACCTCGAACTCTTAAAAAATTTTTTAGAAATAGCTGAGAATCTTTTCAAAATATATTAAGCTTTTAATTGATACAATTAACAATTGCCTTCAAAATTTTGGAAAAATTTTTCTTAAAAATGGCTCATTTCTTTAACATTCCCCGTCAAAAATTAATTCAATTTTTATTATTTATGGTTTTATTTAAAATGACACTTCAACAAGGTGAGGTGGGTGCAGGGCTGGAGGTAATGACGGATTACGGGAATTACGGCCTTTTTGGAGTTACGGATTACGGGTTACGGATTTTTGAGATTATTCCGTAATTTTATCCGTAACTGGCTTTTTTGGATTATTTTTCAAGACGATTTCTTGTAAGATTATTTTTTATAAATGAATTTTTTTCTATTTTTAATAAAAGGCTACCCATATTTCGATTTCATCTGACTTATTCTTGGTAATTTGTAGTATTATTAGCATACATAAAAGGGGGGGGGCGGCGGGAGGCTATCAAAGGGGAAAAGAGGAAATGCCTAAAAATTGGCTATTTTTTTTTTACAAAATTCGTTAAAAATCTGAAAATTTTTCCTCTGCGGCGCTTATCGGCACCGCCCGTCCCAAAAGCTCCTAATTATTTTTAAATATTAGCTCCTAATCTTAGTCATTTTTAGACAAAATCTTTTAACAAATTTAATAAAAATTTTCATAATTTTTCCCGGCGGCGCCTTTCGGGCGGCCTGACCCACCCCCCTAATGTTGCGCAGTTTTTTTCGAAAAAGCACGCCGCGAAATAAGCTGTTTTAAAAATCAAAAAAATGATCGTCAATTAACAATGGCCGGGACGGGGCCCCTAAAAATTCAAAAAGAATGAATTTTTACGACCCAAATTGTAATTTATTTTCCTTTCGGCACCGCCAAACCAGGACAATCTTTTTACATGCAAAGCTTTATTCAGATCCTAAATTACTCTTAACCAATTTTTAGATTGGATTTTTTTAAATAAAAATTTTTATAATTAATTTTTTTTTAAATTACGGATTACGGATTACGCCAAATTACGGCCTTTTTGGACCTCCGTAATGGCTGATTACGGATGGGCCTAACTGAAAAAATCGCCGTAATGACGGATTACGGATGGCCGTAACTGAAAATCAGTTACGTCCAGCCCTGATGACCATACACATGAATTTCATATTTAATTCAATTTATTTTTTGCATAAACTCACATTACTTATTAAAAATATGATGATTAATTCAATGTGCATCAGTTAGAATGCTGTTTTTGAACTTGTCATGCGATAAAAATTCGCAAAAAAAAAAAATGTTTGAAAATATAAATCCGGGCCCTACAAATTAAGCTAAAATTTTGAATTTCCCTACGGAGCCTGTCGGCACCATTCAATATTTAATTTCTGCTTCCTCGTATTTTCGTGTTACCCCTCTTCTAAATGTATTATGTCGTTAAATTGATATATTATTATATTTAAGTTAATAACAAAAATATGTTTACTATAAATATAAATCAATTCCTTAAAAAACAGCACATTTATGATATGCGTTACCCAAGACACGATCAAAATAAAAAATTTACTTGTAACTTTGCTCAAAAACACCAAATTTTATTGCATGATATCTTTATAACGCTAACAAATAAGTAGGGCTGCTAATTTTATCTAAGAAAATTTGCGAATTATGTAAATAAAAAATGCTAAAATATGTATGAAATATGTACAAAAATCCTCAAATATGTAGGAAAATATGTAAATAAAATTTTTTTAATGGTTATTTTTTGGAAAAAAATTCTTCGTAAAAAGTGAAATAGGCACAAAATGCCATAAAAATGACCAAAATAGGCTTAGAATCACATTTGAACATTTTACAAATTAATTTTTGATATATCATTTTTTGAAAAAATCGATTTTTTAGGGATACATTTTCAAAAAAAATTTTTATATTTTTTACAAAAATTTTCTATAAATTCTCAAAAATCCTCAAAATATGTAAAAAAAAATGAAAAATATGTACGAAAAATTGCGAAATATGTACGAAAAAGTCCAAAATATGTATAAAAATATGTGCATATTTAATATGTAGAAAAATCCCAAAATATGTAAATAAAAGTCCCAACTTTTGTTCGCAAACACAAAAAAGAAAGTGTTTTTCCTACTAATTAGAGCATGGAGAATCTAGGAAAAAAATATGTATTTACATAAAATTAGCAGCCCTACAAATAAGTATTTATATTAGCATGCAAATTCAAATAACTTTCAAAAAAGTTTTGGGCTAACAATTTTCAGAATTCGTTATTTTTGAGTTGTTCTGTTCTAATTTTCTAATTTAATGAAATTTTTTGGACTTTGCTTCAGTCATATTAAAAATTTATTTTAAAAACGTATTTTAGTAAAAATTGGGCGACATAAGTTACATGTAAATAAAAAAAGAATTAAAATATTGATTATTTAAATCATGGATGTCGAATAAAAACAAAAAATACTAAAGATATTCAGGATACATAAACATAAACTGAACAATTGTCGCTGTCGTTGAAAATTTTGTTTTTTTTACTGAAAATTAGCATCTTAGCCGTCAGCGGAAATTGTGCCAAAGGAAGACTCAAGACACACACAAATCAATAAATTAACATTAATAGCTAAATTAATTTTTAAAAATAGGGTAATTAATCAAATTGATAGTATGGTGATGATCAATTTAAATGATCCACAAAAATTCATCACATGAATGATGATGAAGCATTGGCATAGTGCGGAACCCGTCAGTTGGGCGCCGGCACGTTTGAGCGCCAGCATTTTTTGGTTATAACTTTTTTCGCTGTCAACCAAATCCAATATTGTTGGTATCATTCGAAAGCCCTAAGTGTCTTCTATTAGCATGTAACATTTTGAAAAATTTCATTAAGGTTCAAAAAATTTATGGTCAATTTAAAAAGCCAAATTTTCCAACTTTTTTGGCTCGAACTTTTTTTAAGCATAACGAAAATTTTAGATTTTTGCAGGTTAATAGAGCATGTGAAGGGCTCTCGAATAATTGGATCAACGCTTTCAAGGAGGTGTGTTTGGCATAGTGCTGTTCGAGACCGAAAATTCCCCGAGACCGAGACCAAAAAACTCTGGACCGAGACTTGACCCCGAAACTCGAGACCGAGCCAAAAAATTCGGGACCGAGACTTGACCCCGAAACTCGAGACCGAGCCAAAAAATTCGGGACCGTGACTTGACCCCGAGACCGAGTCTCGAGTAGCACTAGTTTGGTCACATTCTCATTCAAATATTTGGATTTGATTTTCAATTTTCATTTCCAATTTTTATTTAGGAATTTATTTGTGCCACCACTTCTGTCAGCCGCCATTTGAATTGGCCAACGAACGGACCAACGAGAAGCTGACACTGACAAATGGAGGCTCTTTCGGCTCAATTAGTTGTCGTCGTTGGCTGTTGAAGCGATGCCCAATTTTTGGGGAGACGGCGGCGGTTCAATGGAAAAACGACGGAAATTCGGCGGACACTAATTTGAACAATATCTTTTTTGATTTGAGTGGCTGCAACAATTACAGTTGGTGAGCAACAAATACATCATCATTTGGAATTAAATTGCATGAAAATTGTTGCTTTGAATAAATGTGTCCATTTATTTAATGAATGTTATTTTGTTTTTATAGAAAATACCGTTATTTTGGGAACAGGACAAAATTTCGGTAACGACCCAATTCGTACTGTTTTTCGACTAAAAAATTGTCATAACTTTTGTTAAAGTCAACCCAATTAAACATTCTTGGTATCATTCAATAGGCCTTAAAATTCTCTATCTATCCACCAAGTTTCGAAAATTTAGCGCAGGGCTCTCTTCTGCTTATAAGGATGAAGAAGAAGCCTCAAAATTATTTTCATTTAATCTGCGCGTCTGTGAGGAACTAAAAGTTTTCGAGGGTTTTTTTCCTTAGCCCCCCTAAACCGAGTTAATGAAAAAATAACATTCAAAAATTTCTGAATTTAAGGTTTTCTTCCGCGTAAAATGATGAAGGAAGCAATAAAAATTGTGATACATGTGTGGGCAGTGATTTATGAAGAAAATTCAGCAAATGGCACGTCTTTTAAAGGCAAAAAATTAACCCATCCCTTTATCTTTGGTAAATCTCTACTAATGATAATGATAATTAACACAAAAAAAAAATTCCCATCATTGTACATATTTCATTGACATGGGCCACCCGCCCGCGATGAGAACGTTCGCGCCGAATTTACTCTTCGGTCAAAAATTTGGCAATTTTGCCCCTGCGGGTGATTCCTCGTTCGCCAAAGCTGACGGTCAATTTAAGGGCATACAGCAAATCGGATCCAAGGCTGTGTTTAAAAATTTGGACAAAATTTTAATATATATATTTTTTATTTTTTTTAGAAAATTTGGCTGAAAAATTGGGTAAATCAGTGCCGTTTCGGCGCTGCCATTTTGGCGCCAGACCCATAATATAACCCAAGGAATAGCACAAAGAAATTCACTCCCTTCCCTACCGAAGGAAAAATTTTAAGAAAAAAGGTGTATTTTGAAAATATTAATTTTCATAAAATTTGCAAAAAACAATCCCAAACAAAGCATATTGCAAATTACCGAACGACTAAATACCTTAAATTTTTTGAAATTTTGAGCAAAAAATTCATGAAAAACTCATCATTTTTTTTTACAAAAAAAAGATATTTTTACGAATTATGCAAATAATTTTTGGAAAAATTTTTGGGGGCTTGAATTAATTAATTCTCCAATTCTTATAATTGCTTGGAAAATAAAAATTAATTGCTTTTTGAACTTACAGCATGTCGAATTTCTCCTGCACCAAGGTCGTATGTACCGTAATTGTAAGCATACAGTAATTATAGGATCAACGGACACAAGAACAAAATATCAGTGCAAAAATCAGCCCAATGGCTAATAGAATTGTCCATTCAACAATATTCGTGACAACCGAAGAATGGGCTGGGTAACAGCGATAGGAGAGCAAATGATCGTAACATTCAGTGTATTCAATTTGGACATTGCCCTCGTGGGCATATTTATATGAATAATAACCCAAATAGGGAGCAGAGAGCAATGTTAAAAGCACTGAAATGATGCAGCCCTTAATTGCATTGTCGTCGGCACGCTTTGTTCTTCTGCCCAATAAATCGTTTGGTTTTTGTTGGAACACGGCAAGCTTTTTTGCTGAAAAACACATCTGATTAGACAACAAATCAATAATTTTATTTTATTTGCAAATTTAATCGGCGATTTCCGACAAGGTGAAACGGGGATAACAAATTTGGAATTTTATTTAGGAAAATAATAATTTTGCCGGCGGGAACTTTTTACGAAGTTTTGATGTGACTTATTAACAGATTTTGTCAAAAAATCATCAATTTTGGAGAATTTATTAAATAATTTTGAAAAAATTATATTGGATAAGACATTTTTAAAACACGAAAAAATATTATGTTGGAGTTGAACCCAGCAAAAAAATTTTTAAAAAATTCATTCAAAAATAAGTAGTCGAGCCCATATTTAGAAATATCCCCATGTCCAGGATTTAATTTTAAGAATTTTAAAAAACTAAAAGGGGGAAAAAATTAGACGAGGCGACGAAAAAGGACGTCCCTTATTTTGGAAAACCCAAATTATGGTGTATCCTAAAAAATACCACAAATCATAAAGAAAATAATACGGGTAATACTTTAAAGATAGAAAATATTGTTGGTTTTAAAAAATCTTGCAAATAAATCATCTCTAAAAATAATCCAAAATTTCAGTAACATATCAAAAGAACAAAAAAAAAAAAAAAGCAAAATCCGTAATCCGTAATTGCGTCAAGCCCTGGCATAGTGTAGCATGTTTCGGTGCTGCATGTGTTTTTATTAGTATTATTGAAAAAATAAAATTTTGAATTTATTTTTATCAGTTTAATTGTAGCAATGTATTTTTTAAGTCTTATGAAGGACATTTTGTGCCAAACTTAAAAGGAATTTTGTCGGGACTGACCAAGTTGGCACTAATTACGAAACGATTAATTGTTTTTTTCAAAATATTAAACTTCAACTTTTACCTTCAATTAATTTTCATAAATTCCAAGAAGGTTGCTGGAATTATTTAATAGTTGTTTAAACATTCCTTTGTTGTTTTCATTGAGAATTTGGTCTTTTGCTATGGCTGTGTCCATTCGGCTTTTGTCAAATGTTTTCTTCTCAATTTTTGTCGTTTGTAATATTTCTTTCAAATTTTGAAAATTTCCATTTTTCAATGCGTCACAGAATGCCTTTTGCAATTTGTTCAAAATTTTACCCATTTCTAATTCAAATTCGCCATGACACAAAAGGCCAATCACATTTTCATGCATCCATTCGGTGGCCAAATCGGCATCAAATTTGCACTCTTTTACTTGGTTAAACAAAATGTTTGCTTGGTCAAATTTACGGAATGTCGCATCATAAAAATGAGATTATAATGCCAAAAATCAAAAAATAATCACCTTGTAGAAGCGTAATTTTAAATAAAATAATAAATAAGAAAATTTGAATTTTTTTCGACGTGGAATGTTGAAGAAAAAAGCCATTTTAGACAATATTTTTTACTAAAATAAAAAAAAAAATAAAGTATTTAATAGAGACCGGAAATTTCAAATTTGCGGATCCCGCTGCGGGATTGGAACTCAAAATTTTTTGCGGGACGGATCCCGCGGGATTAATCCCGCAAATCCCGCATTTAAAATTAAATTTCGAAAAAATTTCAATTAAATTTCAAAAACAAAAACAAAAAATACCTGACATTTTGAAAAAGAAATTTTTAGGCTGGGGATGCATTTAAAGCTATACTAAATGATTTTGAAAGAGGCATTGACTGGGCCTGGATTCCTTTTGGAATTTTACCAAAACTTTTTTCAAAAAATGCACCCTAAGAATCGACCCGAAAATTTTCAAAAATTCATCTTCAAAATTTATTTCTTTATTTTCTTAACAAGAATTTTTGATTTAAAAATTATTTATCTCAATAATGATTTGGCCTAATTTTTTACTTTTTTGAATACATTTTGTCATTTTACACCCCTAAATTTGAGGATTTTTAGAGCCTAGTTTCTTTTTTTAGTGTCTATTTTTTGGTTTTTTAGAACCTGGACTTGGACTTTTGATCTACAATTCTTAAATAATAAAATTCATTTAAAAAGTAGGAATTTTTATAATCTTTAGCTTTACTTTAAAAAGAAAAAAAAATCAAAAATAATAAAATTGGTTGTAATTTCTTGATATTTGAGTTGCCTTTTATATTGATAGTTTGCTACTTCTGAAATAATAAATTTTCCACGCAAAAATTTTACATCCCTATAAAAATTTATATAGCATTAGCAACTATAGCTAATATAAAATTTATAATTTATTATATCTCTCATCCGTGGAAATTGCCTATTTTGTAAATATATTTTATTATACAACATTACATCCCCTGTAAAAATAGCAACTATAGCTAATATAAAATTTTTAATTTACTTTATCTATCGTCCATTGGCATTGCCTACTTTTTATTTACATTTAAAATAGATAATTCACTAAATGATAATTATTAATGATCACTATTTCCCATTGCGCCACCAGTAGGATTTTATATTGTAAATTTGTAAAAAATCAATGTTTAACTAAAATGATCAAAATTAATATTATACATCATTACATCCCCTGTAAAAATTCTCTTTATGTATACAGCAGATTCACTTCTACGTTCACTTCCCAAATCGGGATTGGAATCCGAGCAAAACCGGGGTATTCATCACGGAATCCTATTACGGCCTTCTGCCAATCCCAAACCCCGATTTTTTTCAAAATTCCGGGCTCTAAGATCAACAAACATTTATTTTTTTTGAATTTCTAATTTAAGGTGACAGAATGAAATATACCTTTTATTATTTTGTCATATTTGCCGTATTTGCCGATTTGCATGTAAAAGCATTGCCGCTAAAAGATGAAGCAGGTAAATCTGTAAATATTTGTTGAACTTTCTCTAAGTTCCTGTTGAAATGTCCAACAATTTAACAATCATTCAACCAGGGCTGTAAATGGCGTTATAAAGAATTTCCTAAAATACGAAAATCCGCTGGCTATGCCCCTTACCCAATTCCATCAAATGATTATGGATATCCATCCTCTTTAATAAATTTCAAATTTAAGGCACCAGCAATGGACAAATTGTCAATTCTTTGGCAGATCAAATGGAGAAAGTGTTGAACAAAGGAGAATATTCGGATGTTCAATTTTTGGTTGGGAAGGGCGACAAAAAGGAGGCGAGTCAAAAAAAGCAAAAACCATATTTTAATGCCCAAGGATAAACAATTACATTTTTAGAACATATTTTTATGGAAATCTTGTAAATTCTCGAAAAATTTTCTGCAAAATCTAAAAGCAAATGCAAATAAATTTTGAATATAGTTTAATGATCAATATAAGATCAAAATTTCAATGTTGATAAGACCAATAAATATGCCTCGGTAGCTCAATGGTCGGATGCCCACGGATTGGGTTTAGGGTGGGTTCGATTCCCACCCGAGTCCTAACATATTATCATTATTTATTTGTAGGAAAAATTACTTTAATTCTCTAAATTTTTCCGTCAGCCTTTTAAATTGAATTTTTTGACCTTTTTTAAGATTGTAACAGCTCATAGAGCGATTCTCTCCAGTGCTTCCGATGTTTTTGAAGCAATGTTCCGTTACAATGAAGGTCAAATTGAGATCCCCGACATTGAAATTGGCGCGTTCAAAACGATGCTAAGATTTATTAATACGAAGAGTTTTGATGGATTGGATGCCAATAATTTGTTGGAAGTTTTAAAAGCTGGTGAAAATTTATTAATTGAATTTTAAATAAATTGGAATTTTAATTATAGCAGACAAATATAACATCACTGGCCTGGTAAAAGAATGTGCCAACTTTTGTGCCAATGTTTCAATTCAAAAGTTGCCAAATGTTTTTGTGGCTTTTGAACAGGCTTTGTTGCTGATGATGGAGGTGAGGAAAGAATTTTAATTATTAATCTCATTAACACTAATTAATGGGACTTGAAAGTTTGGGGTGAGAAAACAAAAAAATGTGATTAATAATAAGAGCCCGGACAGGAAAGATCAAGTACAGAGAGAGAGACCCACAGATTCTCATGAAAAATTTGATTCGAAAAATATACCCCTAAAGAAAGAAAAATTTTTGAAAACATGCCATTAAACCGAAAAAATTGGAAAAATACCATAATTGTGAAAAACAAAAATTTATGACCGAAATTCGAGTAAAAATATCTAATTTTGCAAATAATAAACTCTAATATCCTATAATTCATGTATCTAAAATTATCATTGCTGACAAAATGACAAAAAATTTACGGGTGTTCGAGTTTTTTCAAAAATTCATGACAATTTTCATAAATTTATTGTCCATACGCGACCGGGACCTGGCATTTCAGCTTTTTGTCTATATTTTTCGTTTTTTCGCTATATTATAATCTATATTTTTGGTGTGTGTTTTTTTTGCCAATATAAATCCGGGTCCTATAAATAACCTAAGGATAAATTCTCAACCGAAAACATCGGTAAAATTCTATGGTACGATCCCCGACGAGTTAAAGTAATAATTAGGGATTGTTTTTTTATGTAAGAAAAATCGTGAAATATGTATGTAAATAAAATATGTATAAAAAATGTTAAAATATGTAAGAAAAATGTACAAAAAACCCAAAATATGTACCAAATATGTAAATAAATTTTTTTTAATGGTTATTTTTGGAAAAAAATTCCTAGTAAAGGGTGAAGCAGGACAAAATGCCTTAAAATTATCTAAATTGGCTTAAAATCAGTTTTTATTATTTTAAAAATTATTTTTAATATCTCATTTTTTGAAAAAAAAAGTTTTTTTAGGAATACATTTTCAAAAAAATTTTTTAATTTTTCACAAAAAATTTTCTATAAATTCTCAAAAATCCTCAAAATATTCAAGAATAATGAAAAATGTACGAAAAATTGCGAAATATAACGAAAAAGTCCAAAATATGTACATATGTAATATGTAGAAAAATCCGAAAATATGTAAATAAAAGTCACAACTTTTGTTCGCAAACACAAAAAAGAAAGAAAGTGATTTTCCTACTATTCAAAGCATGGAGAAACCAGAAAAAAAATATGTATTTACATAAAAGAACAATCCCTAGTAAAAATTATATATTTTTAATTAATTTTTTATGATATTTTTATTTTGGGATTTTGCTCTCCGTTGTTTGCACTACATTGATCGAAATATCAGTGCTTTGATCAAATCAGAAGCCTTTTTACAAATTGATCAAAATTTGTTATGTGTTATTCTCAAGAGAGATCAGCTGAGAATTAGAGAAATCGAAATTTGGAATGCGGTAAATTAAATATTTTAATTACAATTAATTATTTTAAAGTTAGGCACTCCGTTGGGCCGACGAACAGTGCCGTCAAAATGACATTGAATGTTCCGCTGAAAATCGACGCGAAATACTTGGCCCGGCATTGTTAAACATTCGTTTTCCACGGATGCCAAAAGAGGATTTTACAAAAAGCGTTGGTAATAAATAATATTTTGATGATTAGAGAGTTTGTTATCTTGAAAATGCTTGAACCTGGCTTGGATTCCTTGTTGGACCTGGACCTGTAATGGTTCCAAGTCTGGATTAAGGGCTTTTCATAATTATACCGTATTTCCTCGAATAAAACCCCCTTCAAAATGGGGTTATACTCGAGGGTGTGGCTTTAATGTTCAACCCTTTTTTACAAAATTTCAATGTTTTTATGCAAATTTTTCCAATTGCAAATTTTTATTAGTTTTTGAAATAGGTCAAAATTTTTGCTACAATTTAAATCTTAACCTGAAATTTTTAAATTAAAAAGATTTTTCATTTTTTGGAACCTTGGAAATTTAGACGAATGCTTGAAAATTCATAATTCACTTCGAAATGGATCAATTAAAGTGCAAAAAAGCACTAAAAATAGAGAAAAATCTGGAGAATTTATACTTTTTTTAGGATTTTCTAGCTTAAAATGAAGAAGTTAGCTGATAATAAATTTTGGAAAAATTCGTTTTTCGGAAAATAATTAAATCACTGTTATGAAAAGGTATTTTTGAAAGAAATATACGAAAAAAAATCTGCAATTTTTTCCACTATAAGATTGCCTTTATTTCTTATCGAATCGGAATCAAATTTTTATTTTGCACTAATTATAATTCTAATAACCTAATTCCATAGACTTAAAATTTAAAAGACCGTATGTCGTTTTTTTAATATTACAATGCCCCAGGTCAAGGCCAAACTTAATTGATGACTCATTTTATGAATGAATTAATTGTCTAATTAATTATCCATTTCAATCAAATTTCAGTTCCAACTGGTGTGTTAACAATTGAAGAAGTGAACAGCGTGTATCAGCATTATTCCCATCAAAATTTAAGTGATGCCCTGGGCTTTCATTGAAATTTCCCACCGACAACGCTACAAAAACGGAGAAACAATTGAGATGGAAATTGAAAAAGTGTCCGAATTTGTGCTGGAGCCGGTGGGAAGTGGCCGATTTAGCGATGTCATGGACATTGGGGGATTTCCATGGAAAATAAAGATAAAAATCAACACGAAATACGAAAGCAATGAGAAATGGTTGGGCTTTTACCTTTGCTACGATGGCCCTAAAAAAGGTAAAAACAAAGTCATTTTCGTAAATCTGTCAGGGAAAAACAAAAAAAATATTATTTCTTACTCATTGTTTTAAGCGGAGGAATACATTTACTAAATTCTTTTTTCCAGAGGTTTTTAAATATTATTTAAATCATTCGAACTAAATAAACGATTATGTAAAGAATTTTCTACAAAAATAGAAATTCAAAAATTAAAAATGCATGTGAAAAGGACTAGTTAAACTTAATAAGTACTGATTTAAATATAATGCTAATTTTATTAAATATTTATTTATTGTGCAGAAAATTGGTCTTGTAAAAGTTCGGCAAAACTTCGAATTGTTTCTCAAAAGAACGGCACGGAGGATTTAATTGGAAGAATTGGTGATCGCATTTTTAATAAGGAATGGAGCAGTCGTGGATTTACTTATTTCATTAGTTTTGCGGTGAGTGGGATTCAAATAAATTTAATAAACTTCATATTTTGAAATTAAAATTTTAAAAAAGAAAGTGACAAAAAATTGAATAGAATTTTTTGAAATTTTTTGGTTATAACTCTTTGTAAATTTTTTTCTAGATTTTAAAAAATTAAATGATAGGATTTGATAGTATATGTAATGCATCGCGTAATACCAATTTTTATTAATTTAACTAAATTTAAGCTAAGTTATGCTTTCTTATTAGCAATAAAATTAAAACTAATAATAAATTTAAATGTTTCTATCATTGACACTTTTGTAACTTTGGCTCACCATGATTTTATATTACATAATTGATTTAAAATTAAAGTTATAATCGGAAACATTGCTGATTTTAATCTTAAAAAAAAATTAATTACAATATTTGTCAAATTTTTGTATTGCAAAATAAATCACTAAAAATTAAGGAATTGTTGGATCCGGGCAAAGGATTTTACGACAAAGATGAGGACAAAGTCACATTGGCCATTGATGTCATTGTGGATGAGCCAAAAACTGAGAAAATTATTTCCGATCCAAACAAATCCAACGGTACACTTTCTATGGAAATTGAAAAACTATCGGAATTTGCACGAGAAGTCATTAGAAGTGACCGTATAAGCGAAACTGCTGTGTACATAAAGGGAATGCCATGGAAAATATGGGCAGAAATTAATACGAAAAATGAAAGCACTGACAATGAGAAATGGTTGGCCTTTGATCTTTTGTGCGATTCTTCTAAAAAAGGTTTGCTTATCAAATTATATAATAGAAATAATTATTATTTTGTCAATAAAATTGGTGTAATTAATTATTGAAAAGACTTATGTAAACAGTAATTTTTTAACATAAAATTAAAAGTGATTTTTTAAAGGAAATGCGTTAAAATATAAATTTGATTATTATTTAATTTGCTTTAAGATGGAAATTGGAGCCGCAAATGTTCGGCAACACTTCGAATTGTCTCTCAAAAGAGCGGTGTGGAGGATTTTAAGAGAGAATCCAGTGAAAAAATGATTTTTAACAATAAAGCGAAGTCTTGGGGGAACAATTTCATTTCTTTTGCGGTGAGTGGAAATTAATTAGTTAATTTACATTTTAATATTGTAATGGCAAATTAAGGAATTAATGGACCCAAGCAAAGGGTTGTACAACAAAGACGAGGACAACGTCACCTTGGTAATTGATTTTACATGTGAATAGCGTAAATATTTCGAGAATGATTGAAAAGGGAAAGGAAGGAAATCAGCAGGATGAGAAGAGTCTTGGAGGGCACAAAATTTTCTTGGTGCTTAAATTTTATATTTTTTATGTTTTGTAAAGTATTTTGGTTTCATAAAGCAACATATTACAATGGTAGGGATGGATTTTTATGTGCTAAAAATCGAGAAATATATATACCTAAAGAGTTGATAAAAAGAATTCACAAATTTTGAATGAAATTTTCGATGAAAATGAGTTAATTTTAATTAAATTTATTATTTAATTAATTCAAAAATATTTGGCATTTTGTCCATAAAATTTTTCAAAAAAATCAATAAAATCCCGCAGAATCCCGCACAAAAAATCAAATTTGCCGCTACGGGACCGGAACTCAAAATTCTTTGCGGGATAAAATCCCGCGCGGGATCCCGTCCCGAGCCGGTCTCTAGAAATACTGAAAATAATCAGCGGAAGTAAAAAATTATTGTTTATTGTTTATTGTCAGTAAAGAAAAAAGAGTCCACAAAAGGGAAAATCCGCTTACATTGAGGACAAAACATTAATTAAAAATGTCCTCAAGAAAGCGCAAAACAATTAAAACGAGATCACCGCCAAAATAAAATATAATATGAAATCAATACAAATAAATAAATAGCGACCAAATCACTTTTAGTTTTAATGGATTAAAAATTCGACTTTAATTTTTCCGGTCTATTTTACAGGAATGAAATAGTTTTAGTTTTATTTTTAAATTGATTTAATGAGTTTATTTCAATAAGCTTTTTATCGAGTTGGTTCCAAATTTTAGTTACCCGCCCTGCAAAAGGTATAAATTTTTTGAATAAATTTTGACCAATTTTCTACATAATGTCCTTGGATTTCGTGAAATTTGCCCGTTATGTCCTTGTAAATCAGTATATCCGTCCTTGGAAAGAGAGAGTTTAAACGATACGAGCACTGAATAATATAATATTAATTTGCTTTAAGCACCGAATTGGAGTCGCAAATGTTCGGCAACTTTTCGAATTGTTTCGGGTGCACCTAGGGAATGGTTCGAACGCCGCATTGTTAGCAATGAAACACCCATTCACGGATTTGATTATTTCGTTACATTTTCGTATTTGGTAAGAAAATATTTTCTTTTTGGTAGAGTGCCACGGGACCGGGACCGGGCCGGGAATTTTAAATGAAAATCCTACCAATTGAGCTTAATAATCGCAAAAACCAACCTTTTTTTGTTGAAAATCTGTTAATAAATTGTACCCAAATTTTTAAAATTTCCCCCGGCGGCGCCTATCGGCACCGCCGGACCCCTTCTTTCCCAAAAGTTTTTTGAAAAAGCGCTCCGAAAAAAGTGATGTGAAAATCAAATCTGAATTTCTATTAATATTCGATGATTTAGTCCAAAAATGATTAATTGTTTGAAATAATTGAAGAAAATTTGTTTGAAAATTTTCATTAATTTAATTTATTAAATAAAAAACCAAATAATTTTGTATTATTTTCACTTGATATAAATTAAAATTTGAATTTTTTTTAAATTTTTAAAATTTTTTTGAATTTTTAAAATTTCCCGGTTGGTCCCGGTTTTTCTTGCGGTCCCGGTCCCGAAAAAAAATCGAGGTCCCGGTCCCGGTCCCGGCTTCTCAGGTCCCGGCAAGTCCCGGTCCCGGTTTTGGCAAAAATTCCCGGTCCCGTGGCACTCTAATTTTTTCCGATGAGCAGCTGCCGATTTTATAAAAAACGAATTTATTTTATTATAATTTTTTATAAGTTTTAAAATCCAGTTTTTTAGTTCCATCTGGTGTTTTATCAAAAGATGAACTGATCGCCGTTAATCACTTCCATTCCCTTCCAAATTGTCATGGGATATCTGATGGATTTTTCCCAATGCCATTTCCGACTAATGGACGAATTTCCGATCGAAAAAAGGGCAGACTTTTGATGGACATTAAAAAAATGTTGGAATTTGCTCGAGAGGAGATTAAGAGCAGTCGGTACAGCGAAAAAATATACATAAATGGATTTTCGTGGAAAATACAGGCACAAATTGAAAAGAAAAATGGAAGCACTGAAAATAATGAGAAATGGTTGGCCATTTACCTTTTGTACGATGGTCCAAAAGAAGGTGCAAATTAATAACTGTTAATTAATCTAATTAACAACAATGATTAATTATCACTAAGATTCGAATTGGCGCTGCTGCGTTCATTCGGCCACTTTTCGAATTGTCTCGCAAAAAAATGGGGCAGAGAATTCGATTGGGACACTGACCGTGTTTTTGACAATAAATCTTACAACGGAGGATTCGAAAATTTCATTTCCGTTACGGTAAGAGACAATTAAATAAATGACCAATTAATAATTTATAAAATTTTATTTGAATAAATTAAATAATTAAAATTAAGGAATTGATGGACCCGAACAATGGTTTTTACAACAAAAGCGAAGACAAAGTGACATTGGCCATTGATGTCACTATGAAAGAAGCACAAATGGAAAAATTAATTTTGTACCAATGCAAATCGAAAGGCCATTTTTTACGGAAATTGAAAAAGTGTCGGAATTTGCGCGAGAAATCTTTTGGAGTCAACGTATAAGCGAAACTGTGCACATCAAAGGATTTTCGTGGAAAATATTGGCACAAATTAGAAAGAATTGGCTTGGCACTGACAATGAGAAATGGATGGGCTTTCGCCTTTTGTGCGATGCTCCAAAAGAAGGTGCAAATTAAAAGCTAATTGATAAAAAATCATAATTAATTGCCATTAAGCCAAGAATTGTTGCTTCGAATGTTCGGCAACCTTTCGAATTGTCTCGCAAAAGAAAGATGTGCCGGATTTCAAGGATGAATTCAATGACTAAGTGATTTGCTTGATTAATTGAAGCAAGACTTGGTGCCAAAATCGAGTGCGGCGCTCGATTTAATTGAAACAGAATTTTTGCAGTCGATGTCGCAAAAATCAAGTCGAGGTTTTGAAAAAATAAAAAATATAATCAAATATTCTAAATATTTTAATAAGCTAAATTTTATATTATTATTCACAAAGATTAACTCAGGGTTTTTTGGACAAAAATCTGTTAACAAATCGCATTAAAAATTACAAAATTTTTCCCGGCGGCGCCTATCGGCACCGCCGGACCCCCCTCCCCTCGCCCGTTCACCAAAAGTTTTTTGGAAAAAGCGCCGCAAAAAATTTGTTAAAAATCTGCTTTTTGATCCCGAACGCACTGAAATTTACGATTTGCTTATTTCCTACCCAAAATTGTTAAAATCGCTCATGAGTAATGAAAAATATGAAATTTGATACTATATTAATTGATTCAATTGTTATACAAGCGATTTAAAGAAATTTAGCAAAATGTTCTTATTTTTGACCCCAAAAGCTTATTTTTTGGCCTTGATATTCTTATTTTGAAAATTTTGAGATCGAAACCCTGGATTAACTATAAAAGGTATTTATCCCATTCACAGCTATTACATTTGACATGGGTTTCATCCGTTCGGATAAAATAGTACCACCAACTGCAAGCATCATCAAAAAATTTTTGGGACATTGAGCTAAAAATAGTTTATTTTAGAGTGAAGCGGGACCGGGAATTTTGGGCAAAACCGGGACCGGGACTTGCCGGGACCTGAGAAGCCGGGACCGGGAACTCGATTTTCGTCCGGGACCGGGAACCGGGACCAACCGGGAATTTTTGAAAATTCAAAAAAAAAATTTAAAAAAAATTCAAATTTTAATTTATTTCAAGTGTAAATAATACAAAATTAATTTTTATATTGCTATTTCTTTGACTTCAATTTTCATCAGTAATTTTTCACTCAGACCCCCATTCTTACCAGTGCTTGTTTTTCCCGGTTCCCGGTTGCCCTACCGGGACCGAGACCTGAGCTTTTCAATATCCGGGACCGGGAACTGGGACCGGGACCTCGGATGACCGGGAATTCCCGGCCCGGTCCCGCTTCACTCTAGTTTATTTCATTTAAAACAAAATAAAATAGAAAATGCATATAAAAATTAATAATTTGACACCGAAAAATAAATCTTTTGAATTGGCAAAACGTTTTATGTAATTTAAAAAATAAAATTTAAAAAAAAGAAATTTCCGACTTTTTATCAAAAATTTCGGAAATCGGAATTCCGACGTACAAAATTTTTTCGGAAGTCGGAATTCCGACATCCAAAATTTTTTCGGAACTCGGAAATCGGAATTCCGTGCCATCCCTGACTCAGACCAAAATTAATTTTCAAATTGAAACCAAAATTATGCCAAATTGGCATGAAAAGCACTACGCGCATTCATAGAGACAATTTCTGAAAGCAAAACGTTGTTCTGCCTAATTTAAATCATTAGACACAACAAATTAATAATTTTAGAACATGAATTCGGCTTTCGCTCTGCTCTCGACAAATAGCAGCCCCCTTGCGCATACCTACAACTGTTTCCCGAAACGGGTGTATTGTACACTGATTTAAAACATAAGAATAAAGGTGTGTTGTAATGTGGGTGGTCCTGATTAAAAAATCTTAATTAATTTCTACAAAACTTGGTCACCCGGGCGGCCTCAGATTCGGAACCAGCGCACTTCATTACCCCTTTCTGCAAAGTTTCAGCTCCACTGGACTGCTTGGTACACCAGCATTTTCTGCTTGAAAAAGTTGCTATTTGCCACGAAAAGCAGCAGAGCAAAAGCCGAGATGCTGGCGTTAAGCCAGATCAGTATTGAGATAAATTATTTTTAAAATCAAAAATTATTACCAAGAAAATAAATAGCTAAATTTTGGAGATTAATTTTTGAGAAACATTTTTCATTCTTCTTACAAATTAGAGGTATATTTTTGAAAACTTTAGGGGCCGATTTTTAAGGGTGTGTTTTCTGAAATTTTTCATTGTAAAAAATGTAAAAATCGTATCCCTAGTAATAATGATTTAACAATACATTTTAGTCGAAAAGTCCTTTGCTGTCGAAAAGTCCGGGAGCACACCGAACACAATCGAAGGCTTAAAGTTGATTTTTATCTAATATTTTTTGTCAACTAATTGATTTTTTTCGATTTTAAATTTTTTTTTTAAAGTTTAACAATTTTTGGCATTTTGCCGTTTTGGTGCCTTTTTTTACCGAAAAATTCACTAAAAATGCCAAAAAAAATCGGGAAAATACACTCCTAAGAAATACCCGAAAACAATTTCAGAAAATTTTTATGCGGTGTAAACTGTACAAGCACCTAAAAAAATAAACCGCAGCCAAGCGGACTCGAACCCCAGACCCCCGTCTCATACGACCCCTAGGGATTAATAATTAAATTTCAAAAAATCGTAAAAAATTGAAAAATAATAATTCCATTTATCCCCCGGGGGATAAATAGAGACGGGGGATTATTTTTCAAACCCTCAGAAAGGGGAACATAATTGGAGACAGGGCATTTAATGGAGACAGGGCCTTAATTAGAGAATATACGGTATACGCGAAAAGTTATGAATTTCGGGTTTCTCATTGCAAATTTTTTCTTAATATAAGTATTTGTTTTTTCGTGTATTAATAAATACCCTAAACATTAAGCTTTCGAATGATACCAAGAATGTTTGAATTGACCAAGTAAAAGAAAATTATGATCTAAAAAAGTGAGGATGTTCACTCATTGGACGCGTAAACTAGAACAGAACCGAAAATTAGATATATTCAAATACCATTGGATAATGTGAAACTATAACAGATTTTGCGCCAAAAATAGACACTTTTATCAATTTTTGACAAAAAAGTGCCATTTTTTTGTTATTATTATCAAAATCAGACAAATAAAAAAAAGTCCGCCGTTTTTGCTTCTTTTACAATGAAATCAACAGTTAGTGTCACTTTGTCCTCGCTTTTGTTGTAAAAGCCTTTGCTTGGGTCCAACAATTCCTTAATTACCCCATAATTTGAACAATTAAGCAAAAAATATGAATTATTCCTCACCGAAAATTTAATGAAATTTTTGAATCCCCAGTCATATAATTCACCGTTAAAAACATGGTCTTTAAATTCCTTCCTGAAATCCCAAACACCGCCCATTTGCGGCACAATTCGAATGTTTGCCGAACATTCGCAGCTCCAATTTTTGTCTTAATGCAAATTGGATAATTATTTTTATTAATTAGCATTTAATTTGCACCTTTTTTTGGCGTGTCACACAAAAGGTAAAAACCCAACCATTTCTCATTATTGTCAGTGCTTCCATTTTTTGTTTCGATTTTTGCCAATATTTTCCATGGAAATCCTTTGATGTACACAGTTTCACTTTTACGTTCACTCCGATTGATTTCTCTCGCAAATTCCGACACTTTTTCAATTTCCATTGAAATTGTCCCGTTGGATTTGTTTGGATCAGAAATGAATTTCTCCGTTTTTTCATCTTTCACTATTAAATCAATGGCCAATGTCACTTTGTCCTCTTCTCTGTTATAAAAACCATTGCTTTGGTCCATCAATTCCTTAATTACCCATAATTATGTCAATTAAGAAAATTTGTTTAATTACCGCAAACGAAATGAAATTTCCGAATCCCCAGCTATTTAATTCATTGTCAAAAACATGGTCATAAGTAGGGCATCCAATTATATGGAAATCCATATTTTTTTCCTGGACTGTGGGAGGCCTGAAACGCACGAAAAACATGTTTTTAGCTTGGTTTGAAGCTTCTAGGAAGGATTTCTATATCCATATTTTCCATATTTTTCCATATTTCGCGATTTATGTCCATATTTCCATATTTTTCCATATTTTGGCATTTTTCAAAAAAACCTCTATTAGAACGGCTCCCAGCAGCTAAATTAGCCTTTTTGAGCCCAAAACCCGAAAAATTTTTCAAAAAATCATTTTTTCGCCAAAATTTCTCGAGAATATTGAATAAATTTAAATTTTCTTAAAAATTAATAAATTATGTCAAAATAAGCAAAAAAGCGAAAATTTCGCTTTTGTTGTTGATTTTGCGCTAAAAAAAATAATAAATTTTAGCTTTTATGTTTTTTTTCTTTTAAAATGATTGCACGTAATTGCCGAAAAAATTCGAGACCAATTTCCGAATGTTGACCGACTAATTGCAAAACGAAAGCCGTCTTTGTCAAAGCGCCTTACCGAGTCAAAAAATTTGGAAATGTATCTCATATGCAATTTCAACCAACAAATTTGAAGAAATTTTGCACTCAATTTTGAAAAATTTATGTCCATATTTTGACATTTTTGCCATTTATTTCCATATTTTGAGATTTTTGCCATTTTATGTCCATATTTTGCGATTTTTGGTCCATATTTTATGGCCATATTTCGCGATTTTATATCCATATTTTTGGATGCCCTAGTCATAAGTGTGCCAATGGAATTCTCGGTGCCATTTTTTTGTGAAATAATTCGAAATATCGCCAAAAATTTGCAGCGCCATTTCATTTCTTAAACTCAATTTATTAGTCAAATTAATTGAACACTTTCACCTTCTTTTGGACCGTACAACGGATGGAAAATGGACCCGAGCAAAGGCTTTTACAACAAAAGCGAGGACAAAGTGACATTGGCCATTGATGTCACAGTGAAAGAATCAAAAAAGGAGCACAAATACATAATTTTGTAAAGTAAATTTTTCGATCGAAACTTACTCGAATACATTTTTATTCTTAAAGCCAATAGAGTAAATATTCTCACATTTTGATGGCTTATTTTATTTGACAGTAAATAAATAAATTTATACCTGTTCGATTTGGTCAAGCCCGGCCCCGACCCCCGATGACACCGAAATTCCATCTCCGACGTCGAAGTCACAAAACTCCGCGTGTTGTCAGCGAATATGGCCAATGTCCCGCTTATTTTTTGGGAAATGGTTTTTCTATTTTTTTAAATTTAAATTTTTGTCCCCTATTTTAATGTTCCACAGATCGAGAAAAACAGTTTATTTAATTATGAAATTTTTTCTAAATAAATTCTCTTTATGTTAATAAATATTTAGAAAATCATATGTACTTTTCAAATAGTGTTGTAAAAGATTATTATTTTTTGCAAAATTTAAAAATTCAAAGGCGGGCAAATTATGTGTCATTAGTAGTGGGACAACAATGGCACAAAGAATGGCGGCGTTTTCATCGCGGCAAAATGGCGGCGGGCGGACGGGTGACCTATGGCAATGCCAATGTCAGTTATCAGACCCAAATACAATCATGGGATTTTCTTTTTTATTTTGTTTCCTTCATTATCATTATCATTAGTAGAGATTATAACCAAAGATAAAGGGATGGGATTAATTTTTTGCCTTTAAAAGGGGTCCACTGCGTTTCGGCGCCGGCGTTTCGGCGCTGGCGTTTCGGCGCTGGCGTTTCGGCGCTGGCGTTTCGGCGCCAGCATGTTTTTGGCTATAACTTTTTTCTATGTAATCCAAATCCAACATTGTTGATATCATTCGAAAGCTTAACATGTTTAGAAGCTTTTTCTAAGCGATTGCTTCGCGATTAGACAATTACCAAAAAAGTTATAAATGAAAATTTCGAAATCGAAATTTTTGAGGTTTTTTCTTAATAAAATTTTTTACAGGCTTGAAAATCTATCCGCTTTTTGTAAGGCTAATAGAGCATGATCAGAGCTTTCGAATGATACCAAGATTGTTGGATTTGGATGCCAAAGAAAAAAGCTTAAGTGGAAAAACGAGCTGGCGCCGAAACGCCAGCGCAGAAACACCGGCGCCGAAACGCCAGCGCCGAAACGCGTGGTCCCTTTAAAAGACGTGCCATTTTTTGAATTTGTTTCATAAATCAGTGCCCACATATATCACAATTTTTATTCCCTTCTTTTACCCTTTTATTCAGAAGAGTCAATTTTCAGAATTTTTTCTTTTTTTAAAATTATTAACTCGGTTTGGGGGAGGGGGGGGGGTTAAGAAAAAAATAAAAAAATTTCCGAAAATCTTTTATTTCAACAAAAAATCGTCCTTAAATGAAATTTTTTTTGAATTGTGGAGCTCTCTTTCTCTAGAGACCCAACATTCAAAAGCCAATTCGGTAGAATTTTTGAGCTCTTTTGGGAAATTTCCTCCCCGAATCCCCGAATGTCGGGGGAGGGGGGGGGGGGGGGGGTAAAATTGTAATTATTTTTCTATCTTTTTTGGCAGAGAGAGATAGCGTTGGATGTTCAGTCGCGGGGTGGGGGGGGGGGCACTACCGTATCAATTACCACACTGTATACATTTTCTGTGTATTGTAATACTGCATTTTAGCCCTAAATTACTAAAAAGCATTCTCAAACATAATGGCCCACTTACAGTACATTCGAATGAAAGCTAACGACTGTCCTGGGGTCGCTTTTGTTCGATCCGGTGGGTGCTTTTTTAATTGCTGAAAAAATGCCTGGGGCATACTGTAAAATGCCGATTTGGTATGTGTCGGACTGAAACTATTAATGTATGCACGCTATTTTATTTTTCGCGCTATTTTAACGGCACAGGATGTGACATCTCATTCATTTCGGAGTCATTTACGCGCAAGGCCAACCTTTTGGGCAATATTGACCGTTCCAATTGTCAGACAATATACGTGCCGGCTTTTGGAGGTGGCAAATTGCTTGGCTGGTGAGTGGTGTCAAAAACAGAATCATTGCTTTTTAGGAAGGGACAGAAGTCGACCAGGAATGGTCCCAGGATTTCGGCTTGGAGAGGTTAACCCCACCCACGAAAATTTTTTTTTGAAAAATTTCAATGATTTTTTCAAAGTTTTATGATGAACTACTAAGTTTTTTCAAAATTTTCCAAAAAATCGCTGAAAAATTTTAAAATAATTTTTTTTTTGTTGAATTTTTTTTATGAAAAAGACATTTGCGCCTTTGTCCCCCCAAATCGTGTTCAAAATTAACTTCTTTTTTTTCCAAGCTTTGATAGCCTAAACAGCTTTAAGTAAGCGATAGAAAGGATTGTAAAAATTAAAAAAAATTTTTCGAAGGCATGACTTAAAAAATTGGGCAATTAATTCTCTTATTTTTACACTTATTTTCTTTGCACGTTTTGCAGGGTCAACGATGTTGAAATTAGAATTGATGAGCTCAAATTGAAATTTGGGCACCGTTTGGGGGTGATGGAGGACAAGCATTTGCCGATGTGAGTTTGGCGTATTTTTTTTTAATTTTGTAAAATTCAATTAATTAAAAAATGCCCTTTTTTGTTTAAACATTTTTCTATTTTAAGGTATTGCCAGGAGAAATTCGACATGCTGTAAGTTCAAACATCAATTAATTTTTATTTTCCAATCAATTATAAGAAATTTGACAATTAATTAATTCAAGCCCCCAAAAATTTTTCAAGATTATTTTCCAAAAATTATTTGTATAATTGGTAAAAATATCTTTTTTGCAAAAAAAAAAATTGATGATTTTTTCATGAATTTTTGGATCAAAATTTCAAGAAATTTGAGGTCTTAGAGATTGTTTTTTGCAAATTTTATGAAAATTAATATTTTCAAAATACACATTTTTTTCTTAAAATTTTTTCCTTCTGTGAAGGGAGGGAGTGAATTTCTTAGTGCTATTCCTTGGATTATATTATGGTTTCTGGCGCCAAAATGGCAGCGCCGAAACGGCACTGATTTACCCAATTTTTCAGCCAAATTTTCTAAAAAAAATATATATTAAAATTTTGTCCAAATTTTTAAACACAGCCTTGGAACCGATTTGCTGTATACCCATGAATTGAACGTCGACTATGGCCGAGGAATCACCCGCAGGGGCAAAATTGCCAAATTTTTGACCGAAGAGGAAATTCGGCGCATACGTTCTCATCGCGGGCGGGTGGCCCGTGCCATATGTGCAATGATGGGAATTTTTTTTGTTGTGTTCATTATCATTATCATTAGTAGTGATTATTAACCAAATGATAAAGGGATGAGATTAATTTTTGCGTTCAAAAGACGTGTCATTTTTTGAATTTTCTTGATAAATCACTCACTGCCTACACATATGTATCCACAATTTTTATTGCTTCCTTCAACATTTTACGCGGAAGAAATCTTAGATTCAGAAATTTTTGAGTGTTATTTTTTCATTAACCCGGCTTATGGAGGCAAAGGGAAAAAAATCTTTCGAAAATTTTTTTATTTCCTCACAGACGCGCAGATTAAATGAAAAAAAATTTCGAGGCTTGGCGAAAGCTGTTCCAAACTGTGGAATCAATTAGATAAAGAACTTGCAAAAATAAATTCATTAAATCAATTAAAACAAAAATCAAAAATTCTTTAGAGTAATTAAATATGCCATTCGATAATTTTGATAAATTTGAGCCGCTTTGAAATATGGAAATATAAAGTCGTAATGCTTCAGCGTCAAATTTTAATTTTAAAATGGTGCTTAAAATATCAAAATTTATTAACCGACAAAATCATTTTGCTATTTAATTATATTGAACCCAATTTATTAATTACCCTGATCAGCTGTAAATGTATCATTTGTTAAATGGTTAAAAAAAGACATTAATTGTTTAATTTATTGCTAAATAAAGACAAAAATTAAATTTTACATATTTTTATACATTTCTATCTTGCTTTTTTGGCACATATTTAAGGTTTTTGAATTTCATATTTTTTGCATATGCGGCCAAATTCTCTAACAAAAATTAAAAAATAGTTTTTTTTTCAAAAATACAGATTTATTCTAATCATAATAAAAAAATTGATATTTATAAATGTATTTTTTCGAAATATCTTTTGTCATTTTTTTTGGACCTTCACCATATGTATATGTTTTTTCCACGCATAATAATACCAAAAAATAAAGTCAAAAAGAAAAATTGCGGAAGAGTTCAATGCATAAATGAAACTTCTGTTGTCCCAATTAGATAATAATTTATGATTGATGGCGAGGGCAAATAATTCACGGCAAAAAGATGACCAAAAAAATGAAATAAATTTGAATTGGATTTTTCATTATTGCTAAAGATTTATACGATTGTGGGGGGACAAAAACATAACGTCAAAAAATGACCCAAAAAATTAAACTAATTTCAATTGATTTGTGGATCATCTTTATCCACTATTTTTATTTGAGCAAAGTACTGAGCTAAAACTTTGTCATAAATTCTAAATGGTTTTAAAATTTGAAAATTTAGAATGATTTGCGTCATATTTTGATCAAAAACAACTTTTTGGTCGAAGTTTTTATAGCCAAATTCAGACTCGATTTTTTAAAACGTCAAAAATCAATTTAGATTAACAGTAAATTGTTTCTGTTTGAATGTCATTGTCCTCCACCCATCCCTCTGGTCTACAGTTCTGTTCAAATTATTCTGTATCAATGCTTATTAACTTGGCAAGATGAACACATCGTCGTTTAAAAAAAGTCTGTCTCTTGCGCAGTTTTCTCAGCCATTTTAGCTATTTAAGTTGCTAAAAATTAAAAATTATTAAAAAAAGAAGAAGAAGATAAGCAAAACCCAATTCAAATTCTTATTTTTTATTTTTGGGTCAGCATTTTGCCGTGAATTATTTATCCTCCCCACCTTATAATAAATAAAAGTGAACCATCTCATCAGTAACAGAAGGCACTTCTTCTCTTTATCTTTATTAATTGCCTCTACAATTTTTTTTTCAATAAGAAGTGCCCGAACTTAACACCAAAAAAGTGCTGCTTAAAAAAATAAAATTTTTTCTTTTAAAATTAAAAAAAGAAATTAAAAAATATAAAAAAAATTAACTTAATACTTTAAAGATAGAAAAAATTGTTGGTTTTAAAAAATCTTGCAAATAAATCATCTCTAAAAATAATCCAAAATTTCAGTAACATATCAAAAGAACAAAAAAAAAAAGCAAAATCCGTAACCCGTAATCCGTAATTGCGTCAAGCCCTGGCATAGTGTAGCATCTTTTGGTGCTGCATGTGTTTTTATTAGTATTATTGAAAAAATAAAATTTTGAATTTATTTTTATCAGTTTAATTGTAGCAATGTATTTTTTAAGTCTTATGAAGGACATTTTGTGCCAAACTTAAAAGGAATTTTGTCGGGACTGACCAAGTTGGCACTAATTACGAAACGATTAATTGTTTTTTTCAAAATATTAAACTTCAACTTTTACCTTCAATTAATTTTCATAAATTCCAAGAAGGTTGCTGGAATTATTTAATAGTTGTTTAAACATTCCTTTGTTGTTTTCATTGAGAATTTGGTCTTTTGCTATGGCTGTGTCCATTCGGCTTTTGTCAAATGTTTTCTTCTCAATTTTTGTCGTTTGTAATATTTCTTTCAAATTTTGAAAATTTCCATTTTTCAATGCGTCACAGAATGCCTTTTGCAATTTGTTCAAAATTTTACCCATTTCTAATTCAAATTCGCCATGACACAAAAGGCCAATCACATTTTCATGCATCCATTCGGTGGCCAAATCGGCATCAAATTTGCACTCTTTTACTTGGTTAAACAAAATGTTTGCTTGGTCAAATTTACGGAATGTCGCATCATAAAAATGAGAGTATAATGCCAAAAATCAAAAAATTAATCACCTTGTAGAAGCGTAATTTTAAATAAAATAATAAATAAGAAAATTTGAATTGTTTTTCGACGTGGAATGTTGAAGAAAAAAGCCATTTTAGACAATATTTTTTACTAAAATAAAAAAAAATTATAAAGTATTTAATAGAGACCGGAAATTTCAAATTTGCGGATCCCGCTGCGGGATTGGAACTCAAAATTTTTTGCGGGACGGGATCCCGCGGGATTAATCCCGCAAATCCCGCATTTAAAATTTGCGGGATCCCGCGCGGGATTGCGGGATTTGGAAATTTCGAAAAAATATCAATTAAATTTCAAAAACAAAAACAAAAAATACCTGACATTTTGAAAAAGAAATTTTTAGGGCTGGGGGATGCATTTAAAGCTATACTAAATGATTTTGAAAGAGGCATTGACTGGGCCTGGATTCCATTTGGAATTTTACCAGTATTTTCTGGGCAATAATCCAGGAAAACCCAGACTCAGGGAAGAACAGGGTCGTCAAGGCCTTAATCCAGGCCTAAACAGGAAATGGGGGGTCGGGTCGGTTCGCCGCGGCCGGTCGCCGCGGGTTTTACGCCGCGGGGCTTTTTTCGTCGCGGACTTTTTCGCTGCGGCCAGCTCGCCGCCCGTAAAAAATGTCCCTTTCGCGGTCATAATTTAAAAACCACAAAAAATTTTTGCAATTATATTTAAAAAAACCGCTAAATAGTGGTACAACTACTGATTTAGGGGCTGGGATTTTTAGGCAAAATTTCGAGTTATTTGTGCCTATTTTCTAGGCTTTTATTTTTAGAGCCTAAAAGCCAAAAATTTTTGAAAGAACCTATTTTTGCCTATTTGGCATTTTGCCCAAAATTACGAACAAAATGCAATAAAACGAAAAATACACCTCTAAGAATAGACATAAAACTTTTTTCAAAAAATGCACCCTAAGAATCGACCCGAAAATTTTCAAAAATTCATCTCCAAAATTTATTTCTTTATTTTCTTAACAAGAATTTTTGATTTAAAAATTATTTATCTCAATAATGATTTGGCCTAATTTTTTACTTTTTTGAATACATTTTGTCATTTTACACCCCTAAATTTGAGGATTTTTAGAGCCTAGTTTCTTTTTTTTAGTGCCTATTTTTTGGTTTTTTAGAACCTGGACTTGGACTTTTGATCTACAATTCTTAAACTATAAAATTCATTAAAAAAGTAGGAATTTTTATAATCTTTAGCTTTACTTTAAAAAGAAAAAAAAATCAAAAATAATAAAATTGGTTGTAATTTCTTGATATTTGAGTTGCCTTTTATATTGATAGTTTGCTACTTCTGAAATAATAAATTTTCCACGCAAAAATTTTACATCCCTATAAAAATTTATATAGCATTAGCAACTATAGCTAATATAAAATTTATAATTTATTATATCTCTCATCCGTGGAAATTGCCTATTTTGTAAATATATTTTATTATACAACATTACATCCCCTGTAAAAATAGCAACTATAGCTAATATAAAATTTATAATTTACTTTATCTATCGTCCATTGACATTGCCTACTTTTTATTTACATTTAAAATAGATAATTCACTAAATGATAATTATTAATGATCACTATTTCCCATTGCGCCACCAGTAGGATTTTATATTGTAAATTTGTAAAAAATCAATGTTTAACTAAAATGATCAAAATTAATATTATACATCATTACATCCCCTGTAAAAATTCTCTTTATGTATACAGCAGATTCACTTCTACGTTCACTTCCCTCGGTTTCTCTTGCAAATTCCGAAAATTTCCAATGAAAATGTGCCGTTGGATTTGTTCGGATCGGAAATAATTTTCCCCGTTTTTGGTTCGAACACAATTAAATCAATTGCCAATTTCACTTTATCCTCCTTTTTGTTGTACAAGCCATTTCTCGGATCCAACAATTTCTTAATTTTGATGATTTTATTTGGAGATGCAAAAATTTGTGTAGGTTTTGCGACAAATTTGTAGTTAATGTTTTTTAAATATGATATTTGGTGCTGTTAGTTTTCGATAGTGATTGATTTCGAAAGTAAAGTTTGTTTATAAAAAAACTCTATAATAGTATAATAAGTCTCGTTATTTTAAAATTAAATTGATAAGCACAGGCTCTTAGGCATTGAAGAGGGGTTTGTGATTTTTGAATTTGCTAAATTAATGAATAAATGCAGAATAGACGCAATTTTTTATCCGAAATCCGAGAAAAATCTTTAAGTCGAGTTTCGGGCAGGAAAAAAGGTATCGAATTGAGTTTCTGGTCGGTTCGACCGAGAAAGTTTGATTTCTGGTCGAGAAAAAAAACTTTCATGTCTCGGGTTTGGGCGGCAACATGTTAAAAATGAAAAGAATTTACTTGGTAACCAACCATAAACATTAATGAATAAATGCAGAATAGACGCAAAAACCATTAATAAATTGGTTAAGTAAGCATCGATTTTTTTCTTAATGATAAAGAATAATTCAAATCATTTCCATAGTTAAAGATCGATTTATTTTTATATAATATTAAATAATAAATATTTTTAATATCCTTTGGTTAAACATTGATTTAAAAATCAGAATAAAAGGCAAAGCAACTACTGTGAATGTAGTATTAATATCTTCACAACTTAAATTTCCATTTATTTGTTTTTTTTTAATTCTTACTTTATTATTATCTTTAAAATATTTTATTAATTTTATTGCAAAAATAATAATTATTAGGCATTTTTGGTGATCCATTTTACGAATTATTCACTTCCGATCACCCGGAAACGGACGCCCATCTGAAAAGAAAAGAAATCTTTTAAACAACAACTCATCATTTGTTCTATGCGCTACCAATTTTAATGAAAATGCTACATAAATACGCAAATTCTAAGATTTTAACTCAAAAATAAGATTTTTCTAAAAAACTAGCCGACGATTTTTTTGTTTTTCACACAGATTTTTTGCATGCGTTTATTCCAAAAAGCTTCTTGGGAACAGGACGGGTCTGAGGGTACCAATGGGCGATGCCATGGAAGAAGTTGAAAACTTTGACATACTTTAGCTACTGATTTTGCATTTGATTTTTTTGCGGCTATTAAATTACTCAAAAAAATGGAAATTTTGCATTGAAGGAAGACAAAAAGTTTCAGCACAGGTTATTTACACTTTTTCCATTGCATCATTAAAAGAATACACTATATTTATTTATTTTTTAAAAACATAAATGTCAATCGCTTATTTGTTAGCTGACGGTGCCAGCGGCGTCATTCGCTTTGACCTCAAAGCACGCCTCAAATTAGCCAAATCATTTTTAATTTTTGGCGGATTTCCAAACATATTTTTTGTGAAAATTTTAATCTTTAGATAAGTTTTCCAAATGATTAGGCCACCACTTTGTTGGACAAGCCTTTTCTTTGTCCATCATTCCTTAATTCTGACAATTTTATTCGTTTTTTTCTTATTGTTGGCTTTTATTGAGCAAACAAATTTATTTAAATTTCCATTCACCGTAAAACTAAAATAATGAAATCAAAAAAATGTGATATTATCGAAAGCTTTAAATGAGAATTATTTATCTAGGAACTGTTTAATATTCTAATTTAAGTTGTCAAAATGAATTACATATTTTATTATTTTGCTATATTATCAATCTTGGCCAATTTATATTTGAAAATAGTAAATGCAGCTCCTCCAAAAAATGAAACAGGTAATTCTGTAATTAATTTATTTAAATTACTGTAGGTTTAAAGGTCATTTAGGGATAGGCAAGATCAAAGAAACAAATCCCAATAAAGCAATTAGTCATTTTCACACCAGACGAAGAAGCCATTAGATTAACTTGTAAGGCGGGCAAAATAGTACCATTGCCGTAACCTAAGGCTAAAAAAATTCGCATTTAGCTTTTCGCATTTAAGATTTCGCGTATTTGCATTCATTTATTATTTTTTTCGGTTTAATCCTGACCTCATTATTAGGGATGCGATTTTTAGGCACAAAAAATCGCGAAATAGGCACCTAAAAAGGCATAAAAAAATCGCAAAATAGGCATTAAATAGGCACAAAAAAGCCCGAATAGGCACAAAAATAGGCAAATAAAATTTTTTATTAACGCTTTTTAGGTAACAAAACACGTTAAAACTTTAAATATTTCAATTGTAAATGGATGTTGCTCTGTAACTTTTAGGAGAGTCATTGTCAGGAAGTTAACGAAAATAAACTTGTGCCTCACCTCATAAATCTGTTTTGTAAGCCAAGAAATTGCCATATGGAATGCCGTAAATCTTTGCATTTTGTAAAAATTTAAAATTTTGCTTTTTGGGTCGATTCTTAGGGGTCTATTTTTTGAAAAAAATTTTTAGGTCGATTCTTAGGGGTGTATTTTTCGTTTTTATTGCATTTTTATTATAATTTTGGACAAAAGGCAAAAATAGGTTCTTTCAAAAAATTTTTAGGCTTTTAGGCTCTAAAAATAAAAACCTAGAAAATAGGCTCTAATAACTCGAAAAGTAGCTTAACAACATCCCAAAAAACCATGTTTTTAGTGCGTTTCAGGCCACGGGGAGCTCAGGAAAAATAGGCTTTTGCCTAAAAATCCCAGCCCTAGTGAGGACCCTGGAACCAAGCTACTTTAAGACCAATTAATTGTTGCTGTCTGATTGTGAGATCGAAAAACCCTTGTCTTTAGAGACTTTTTTTTGTATGAAAATGCCAACACTTTGCTCACGGAGGAATTTTTACAAATTGACCAAAAACATTGTGTGAAATTTTGTCGCGTGACGAATTGCAAATCAATGGAGAAATTTCAATTTGGAACGCTGTAATTATTTTACAAATAAATTAAAACTCTAAATTTTATTATTCATTTATTTATTTTTTAAATTAACCATTATTTCCTATTTATTTTTCGGCACTCCGTTGGGCCGATGCAAAATGCCATCAAAATGGAATTGAATGCTCGGCAAAGAATCGTCGGTCTGAAGCAAAACGCAAACAATAATTTACTGAGTTAAAAGAGGACAAAGTGACATTGGCAATTTATTAAAGAGCGAAGTGGCGGATTTGAATAGAGATTTTAGATTTTAATGGCGAAGTTTTTAACAACACGTCGAACAGCTCGGGATTCCCACACTTTACCACTTTTACGGCGTGTGACAATTAAATGACCAGAAGCATTAATTGACCAATCAATTTGTGCAATTAAGGAATTGATGGACCCAAGCAAAGGCTTTTATGACAAAGACGAGGGAGTACAAATAGCCTGTAACTTTTTAAGGTACATAGCAGGGATGGCATTCCGAGGCCCCAAAAATTTTCGGAAATCGGAATTCCGGGGGTCCAAAATTTTTCGGAAATCGGAATTCCGAGGCCCAAAAATTTTTCGGAAGTCGGAAATCGCAATTCGGAACTCAGAAATTTTTCAAAAAACATAAAACATAATAAAAATTTCTAAATATTTTAATAGGCTAAATTTTAAATTCTTAACCAAGTAAAAGGTGACTCAAAAATTTTTTGATCTATTTAAAAGCATATTTGCTTTAAAAAATTATTCAATGATTTTCATCAAAAATTTTACCTTTTTTTGCGGCGCGTTTTTTCAAAATTTTTGAAAACATGGCGGGGGAGGGTTCTTTTCTGTTTTGTGACCCCCCCTGAAATTTTCAAATAAAAAGTCATTTCTAGGGTAATTTGGGGCGCTGATCACGAATATGACATTTATTTTTCATAATTCCGAATCCCGAACCCGAATTCGAACCAAAATTCGAAATTCATAAATTACAAGGAAAACATATTTTTATGGGTTTTCGAGGTCGCTGAAAACGGTTATGACATCCATTTTGACCAATTAAATAACCTTAACTCGAGAAATCGGAGTTTTTTTTCAGCAAACACAAAATCATCAAAATATTGGCCAAACTGCCGAGAAATGCGTAATAAAATTTGCGCTAATTTGGTGGCATGTATCTAGGCTTAGGCTTCAGCTTAGGCTTAGGGTTCAGCTTAGGCCTAGGCTTAGGCTTCAGCTTAGGCTTAGGCTTCAGCTTAGGCTTAGGGTTCAGCTTAGGCCTAGGCTTAGGCTTCAGCTTGCCTAGGCCTAGGCTTAGGCTTCAGCTTAGGCTTAGGCTTCAGCTTAGGCTTAGGGTTCAGCTTAGGCCTAGGCTTAGGCTTCAGCTTAGGCTTAGGCTTAGGCTTCAGCTTAGGCTTAAGCTTATGCTTAAGCTTAGGCTTAGGCTTCAGCTTAGGCTTAGGCATAGGCCCAGTACGTATTCAGCGACCTCGAAAACCCATAAAAATATGTTTTCCTTGTAATTTATGAATTTCAAATTTATGTTCGAATTCGGGTTCGGGATTCGGAATTTTGAAAAATAAATGCCATATTCGTGATCAGCGCCCCAAATTACCCTAGAAATGACTTTTTATTTGAAAATTTCAGGGGGGGTCACAAAACAGAAAAGTACCCGGGGGAGGTCCGGCGGTGCCGATAGGCGCCGCCGGGGAAAATTTGTATAATTTTAATGCAAAATTCTTAACAAATTTTGTCCAAAAATGACCAAATTTAGCGATTTAAGTCATTTTTAATAAAACCATAAGCAATAAAAATTGAATTGTTCTTTGATTGGAAATGATGGAGAAAAAAGACATTTTAGCAAATTTTATTAAAAAAGAAGTGAATTAATGGATTCTGTTTAAAAATAAGATAAAATAAATGTGATTTTATTCAGATTTTGTTTTATTTAAATCCAAATCAAATTATTAATACTAACTAAAAATTCAAAAAAAAAAAATTATTAACTCTTTGTTACTCATCTTTTTTAGGTCATTACTTTGCCGTAATGTTTTATGACCTTAATCATTAATATTTAAAAGTGAACCATCACCAGCAAATTGTTCATTTTATCCGTTCTCATTACAATGCATATATGTTCATTACTCGAATTCTTAATGAGTTCGAATTGTTAAGGAATTTCCTATGTTTCCCAAATTCTTATGGAGAATAAAAAAAAAATTCTTTTGAGAGTTTGTAGAAATTCCCTTCATTTTTTCCAACGATTTATCATATTTTGCAGTGCTCACTCATAACAATTCTTTGGTCAAGGCTTAATGGGCGTTTTCACCACCAAATCTTTGGATATGATAGGGAATAACTCCCCATTTGCGCCTCCCATTTTTGCGTCTCGCATTAATTTGTTTAAAAATGAACTGTATCACATTTCAATCGAGAAATAAAATTTAATTTGTCCCAACATTTTCATTCTTATTATTGAGTTGCCATGTCCAATTCGATCCAACCGATTAGTGTTCGGATGAAGCATTTGTTGAGCACGGGAGAGTACGCGGATGTGAAATTTTTGGTTGGGGACGGAGACGCAAAAGAGGCGAGTTTTAATTTTTAATTAATTATTTAAAATTTGTATGGTACAGTACGGTGCATAATTTAAGACCACTTTATTTAAATGCATAAATTAGATTTCAAGTAGATTTAAAAACCTTAAAAATTCTTATTAATATAATTTTTGATGATGATCAAAAATATTTTGTTGTGACTGAGTCGTAACCATTCGGCAAAATGGTCTACGACTCAGTCACAACATATCTTAAACGAAACTTGGTCAGATCACTCTTTCATGGTGATGGTCTGGACACAGCAAAAAAATCCATCAATGATTTGATGGCTACTTGCATTTTTTGTTGATTAGTTTATTAGACAATCATTTAGAGTAATTAGTCCAAAAATACACCACCAAATTGCGACTAGACAATGAGTTCTAGGATTTTTTTATTAGAAAATGTATTGTTTTCTTTTTTTTTACCTTTTATGAAATTTACTCCCTGAGGAGGGTGTTTTTGCTCTAAATTTTACAAATTTCTCCAACAATTTCCTGACAAAATTTGTCACTGGACTTTCCTCTCCCGATTCCCGAATTTGCTCTCCCCGAGTGTCAGGGATGAACAGTATATACCCGCTATAAATTCCTCTGAATTTTTGTACTGATTTTTTTAAATCTTTAATTATTTTAATCCTTTTAGATTATTTTGGCCCATCAAATCGTTTTGAAATCTGCTTCCAAAGTATTTGAAGCAATGTTCCGCTTTGATTCAAAGAATGCAAAAGCGGATAATGGTAAAGGTTAACTATTATGGAAAATTAATATATTAATTAGAAATTAATATAAACCGGCATTTTATAGGATTTCCTTTTTTTCCAATTTATTTCGATTTAAAATTAAATAATAATATTTTTGGCTTAATTTTAAGCTTCATTTTGCCTATGTTTCGATTTAAATCCATATTTTGACATTTTCATTTTTACAAAAAAATAAAAAATAAAAATACACTCCAAAGATGAAATTTTTTCAAGAAATAGATATTCCTATTGAAATTTTAATATATTTTTAGTAAATTAAATAATTTTTTGCATTCATCTAAAAAATTTAATGGTTTAACGATTTTTCAAAAATTTGAGCTCGATTTAATTTGTTTCAATTAGCCTTTGCAAATTGCCCTGTTGTTGTGGAAATCCCTGACGTTGAAGCAGCAGCGTTAAAAATAATGTTGAGCTTCATTTACGCGGACGATTTAAGCGAATTGAATGGAGACAATGCAATGGCAGTGCTTTGCGCCGGTGAATTTTTTTTTCTAAAATAAATGCTTTAATTATTGGATTTACTAATTAGCCGATAAATACAATATCCCTGATTTGGTCCTTCCATCTTTGCAAATTCCCTTCTCCGAATTGCGCAATGTTTTCCTTGCTTATGCCCAGGCTCGTCTTTTCGACTTTGAGGTGGGAGAGAAATAATTAAAAATGAATTAAAGAGAATTTTAAATGCAATTATTATTCAAAACATTTTTAATTTTAGGAATATTGCAATGATTGTTTGGATTATATTGACAAAAATGCGGACGCTTTGCTTAAAACGGAGGAATTTTTGCAAATTGACCAAAAATTGTTGTGTGAAATTTTGGGACGTGACCAATTGCAAATCAGTGGAGAAATTTCAATTTGGAATGCAGTAATTCTACTTAAAAATAAATTAATTTCATTTTTTTAAATATTGCATTAATTTTAATTGTTTTTTTAAAGGCACTCCGTTGGGCCGATGAAAAATGCCGTGAAAATGGCATTGAATGCTCCTCGGGAAATCGTCGTTCCGTACTTGGTCATGCACTGTTCAAAATTCGTTTTCCTAATATCCATGAGGAGGATTTTGCAAAATGCGTCGGTAAAATTTTTGAAATCGGGAATTAAATTGAAATTGTTTTGGTTGATATGAAATTTTACCTTTAATGCTTGAATTTCATACATGGACAAGGAGGGTCAGAAATTTTTACATAAAATTTATGGGAAAACTGGACAAAGAGAACTGATGCCTACAGGGTAATAAATTTTGAAATTTTACAGTTCCATCCGGTGTGTTAACAATGGAAGAAGTGATCAGCGTTTATCAGTTCAATTCCCATCCGTTTCTGTATCTTCGTGGAGTGCCCGGGCTGTACTCGTTGAAATTCCCAAGCCATGGACGAATTTTTAATTGGAACAAAGCCAGGGGCAACCGAAGAGGGACACTTGCATTTCAAATTGAAAAAGTATCGGAATATGCGAAAGAGGGTTTCAGGAGTTGCCGATTCAGTGATGCCGTGTATATAAATGGATTTCCATGGAAAATTCAAGCAGAAATTACGAAAGGCATTGATGAGAAGAAATATTTGGGGTTTTACTTATGGTGCGATGCAAAAGAAGGTCCAATTTTAATTACTATTTTAAAAATATAATCATTATTAAAATAGGAGGACCACCGAACTGCGTTATTTCGGCAACCTTTCGAATTGTGTCAGAAAAGACCGAAGCGGAGAATTCAATTTGGACATTGTGTGACCGGGTTATCAACAGATCAAACATCGGCCGGGGATTTGGATTTTTCATTACTTTTGCTGTGAGTAATAATTTAACATATTTACTTAATTGATATAATTATGGTTAATCAAGGAATTGATGGACTCGAACAAGAGCTTTTACAACAAAGCAGAGGACAAATTGGCATTGGCCATTGATGTCATAACTGTTGATGAGCCAAAAATGGAGAAATTCATTTCCGATCCCAACAAATCCAACGGCACACTTTCAATGGAAATTGAAAAAGTGTCGGAATTTGCGCGAGAAATAATTGGGAGTCAACGTAAAAGCGAAACTGTGCACATCAAAGGATTTCCATGGAAAGTATGGGCGCAAATAAAAACGAAAATTGGAAGCACTGACAAAAATGAGAAATGGTTGGGCTTTTATTTTTGGTGCGATGCTTCTGAAGAAGGTGCAAAATTACTAATAATTAATATATATATTAACAACAATTAATTAATTGATATTGAGCAGAAAATTGGAGTTGCAAATGTTCGGCAACTCTTCGAATTGTCTCTCTAAAGAGCGGAGTGTCGGATTTCGGAATGGAATTCGATGACCATGTTATTGACAATAAAGGGAACAACAGGGGATACAATTACATTTCATTTGATGTGAGTGCCAACAAATAAATAGTGCCCAATTAAATTTAACATAATTAAGGAACTGATGGACCCGAGCAATGGATTGTATGACAAAAGCGAGGACAAAGTGACATTGGCCATTGATGTCAGTGTGAAAGAAGCGAATATTGAGGAGAATTCATAAATACCCAAAATGATCTGGCAAAAATCTCATCATTGAATTATCATCCTATGGACCTGCTGTTTTTAGCTTCTTTCTTATTGTTTATCTTTTGGGTTTTACAATATTGATTTATGGATTATTAAAGCGGCTTTTTTAAGCATTGAAATGAAATTGGCATAGGTGGGGGAGGGGGAAGATAGCAAATCCAATTCAATTCTCACTGAAGCGAAAACAGAAATAAAAAAACTCTCATTTCCCTTTCTTTTATTAAAATAAAAAATGGGATGTAAATAAGGAAGAGATGCGAGACAAATTTTCAATTGTTCTCTCCCTTTCATTTCTTTTCTCTTATTTCTTTTACTTTTCCACTTAATCTCTCTTTTTCCCCACTCCCTCCCTCCCACACACCACGCACGCGTCCAACAGACTGCTGCTGCACAGCAGCCACAGCAGCACGCGTCTGTTCACTGTCTGCCCCTCCCATCTGCCGCTGCCCGCATAGACAGAAGTCATACAGTGCACTATTTCCCACCATCCCTCCCTCTAACCTCTACATCCTAGGAGGAGAAATCTTTTACCTTCTTTTTCTGTGCTATTTCTTTTGCCTTCTTCTTCTTCTTAACTATTTATTTTCGTCTCTTTTCTTTATATTCTCTTCTTTTTCAAAACAATTTCTTTTCATCTCTTTTCAAACTCATTTTTAACGCAAAAACAAAACATAACGCCTCACAAATTCAAAAATCCGTACATACAGACACTCAACTTTATTATATAGGATTTTCATTTTAATAAAGATTTTAACTTCCCGATTATTATAAATAATGTAAAGTGATTAATCTCAAAGCATTGTATGAATATAACATTTGGCCATTTTATTCACAAGCTGTAGATGGTTGGAAATGATGACTAATCCTTTTTCGACACTTTGGTTTAACAAAATGTTGAAATGGCATTAAAAAGGACGAAAAGCGATCAGCTTTACCATTTTGATACACAAAAAATGGAATACATTAATTTAATTTCAACAATTAGTATTCCTATTTTTTCTTTTTCATTGTTTGACCCAAATTTTTATACTCCAAGGTGATTATTATTATTATTATTTAATTTATCACCATAAATTTTATATAATTATAGTGATGCCACCGAAGAGGAACAATTGGCAATGAAATGCAGGCAGAGATGCGGCATACGGAATTTGAATTTTGTTTTGAACGACGATGATGATGCTACGGCAAGGGTAAAAATCATAAATTTAATCACAAATTGAAGCCGTAAAGCTGTTATAAGGGGAGGGGAGGTGAGGGAGGGTGTTATAGCCAAAAAACCGAAAAAATTAAATTAAATAGACTAAATCCGGAGCGGGATTGGCCCCGGTTTTTTTAATTACCGGCAGTACTCTCAACTCCCGGATTCCTACCGGAAAACCGTACCCACCCCCTCCCCCCCAAAAAAAACTACAGTACCATTTTAAATAGTTTTATTTAAATAATTAATACCTACCTTTGTCCACAGACATTCGGCGGAACAACAATGGCATCAAACGTTTACCCATGGGTTGTCTTTTTACATGCCGAAAAGCAGTGCACTCGAACGAACAGCCCAATTTTTGTCAAATGCACTGGTGTTTTAATTGATTACAATTATGTTGTGGCGGCAGCGCATTGTGTTCATTGGAACGCACTGCAAACCAAGATTTGTCTTGGAGACGACCCTGGGTAATTTAAGCTAATTCGAAAATGAAACATTTAAATTAAACAAAATTAATTTGAAAATTTAAATTAAATTAAAAATGCAGGTTTCAACTGGTCGTTAAAAGCCAACTCAAAGTTTTTTACGGTTCAAATGACATTACAAGAGCAAATGTTGTAGCGGTGAGCAAAATTTCAGTGCCATCATTTTTTGATTACGACAAACCAGAACCTAGAGAGAACGACATAGCAGTTATCAGAGTAATAAAAAATTCAATTTTTTATTTCATTAATATATTTTTAATTGTAAATTAGTCAGTTTGATAAATTAAATAATTCTTTCTGAAAATTATAATTAAATATAAAAAGATATTACTAAATTAAATAATTTTTAAATAAATTAAAATTCATTTATAGAAATACAATTTATATTTTAAATTAAATCAAAATTATTAATTGATTTTTTAAAATTATAAATTAAATTGAAAATTATTTGAATTTATTTAAAAATAAATGTTATTATTTTAAAACAAAAATCAATTTGATCATCTAAGATTTCATTTGTTTTTATTCTTATAAAATTAATAATTAAAAAAACATGTAAATTCTTTTTAAAATTTAGTTGCAACACCGCTTAACAATTGAACGTGATTTTGTTGTGCCAATATGCCTATTAAACAATCCAACATTTTTACAAGGACAAACTGTAACGGCAGTTGGACGCGCATTGGCTGACCGTTTGTTTTTTAAATTGAATAATTCAATTAATATATTTCATAATGACATGTGCTGTAAATTATTAAATAAAAATTTATTTATTAATTAATTAAGAAATTAAAGAATTTAAAACTAATTATTATATAAATTGCTTTTACTTTTTTAAATTATCATCACTGATTAAAATTTTAAACTTTAAGCGACTGCTTTTTTTGGAATGTCCGGCAACGATTTAAATCATCTGAATGAAATTCAAACTGAAGTGGTGTCCAACAGTTATTGCCAACGACTCTACAGCGACTTGCGCATGAGCTACAACAAAAGCTCCATGATTTGTGGTGGAGTAAGCAAAAAAGGCGTTTTAAAGGCAAGTCACCCCTAATGAGTCTGTCTTTGGCATGTTCGTGATTGTGGTTTTATTCCACGGCACGTTCATGTACCCACATGATTTTTAACGCAAATTATGATTAAGGGCGATTGTGGAGGGCCATTACAAGTGGAAAAAAATGGCGTTTATTACTTAATCGGACTCACCATTACAAGTTTCAGCGCCGTGGAATACCGCGACATAATGCCAGGCATTTTTTTTTAATTTGACTAACAGTTTTTGCTTAGATTTCATACATTTTGTGGATCTTCGTGAAAATTTTGTTCCAACCGAAAATGAGTAAATTTTTCAGTGTTGTTTTGGTGACAAAATTTTTTATTTCCTTTTTAAAATTTATAATTTTTTCACATTCTTTTTTCAAATTCTTATGGGGATTGGTTAAGGATTGAGTCCAATTGAGACCAATTTTATTAAAATTTTTTAAACACCTCTCAGCGTAATTAATTAATTTATTTTTATTTCAACCGTTTGAAATTGTAAATTTTTTAGATGCATTCACCAAAGTTTCGCAACATTGTCCATTCATTGCAGCTCATACCCAAAACAAAGTGCATTGTCTCACCCACCAGTATTCGGTTGAAGAGTTGGAAAACTGCACCCAATTTTATGACAAAATTCTGTTTGAAAAATACCAAAAAAATTGCCTTTTCACCGACTTTGTTGACGGTTCAACAAAAAACCTTTGCCGTTATCCGTAAATTCAGAATGAAAGTCGAATTTGTTGCTTATTCTCCACATAATAAAGCGACGACAATTTGTCATACATAATACAAATATTTATTATGCAATTGAATAAAAATTTAATTAAAAAAACAATCGTCCTCATTTATTCATTCGCTTTTCCTAATTTTTCTGTGCTTATTTTGCCATTTAATAAGAAATTAAAATGCTAATAAAATAATCTCTTCCCACTCCTTATTTTTTCTTGCAGCGAATAAATCTGATCATTTCGAGCAAAAGTTCGGGGGGGGGGGAATGGGAATTTATCCTTTTTATCCTTTTTTATCATTGGTTTATCATTTGCATATGTTTTAACTCTAAAAATGAAATATTTGTGTAAAATTTTTTAAAAAACTTCATTCCCTCAAAAACGACTTTTGCATCTGTTTTTTATCTGACAATGAATCACTGGGACAAAAATTAAATATTTTATGTAAAATAAATTAATTGAATTATCAAAATTTTTTAAATTTCTTAAAAAAAAAAAAAATAAAATTATTCGGTTAAATGTGTTGGTTGGGTAACATGTTCTGTCCGTTTCCTACATTAATGAAAGTGTTGATTTGTCCTATTTTTGGCGCGGGATGAAGTGGGTTCGGTAAAATGTGCCAATGCCAATTTTAAGCATTGGCATTTCAATTTAAAATTTTATTCTGATTAAATTATAAAAAATGCTTTTGAATATTAATGATAGATGAAGCGCATTACATTTTTTCATTTTTATTTATTGGATTAAATTGGGCTGAACAACATTTAGAAAAACATATCAATTATTCTAATTAGCGAATTAACTGGATTAATTTTAATTTTCGCACAAATACCTAAGACTAAAATTGTTCCATCAAAGGTGCCGACAATATTTAATCGGTACAAAATAAAAAATTCAAAATAATTTAGCCTAATTAATATATTTACCCAAAATTTAAGTATTAATTCGCTTTCTCTCTTCTGAGTGGATCCATCTGTCATCTCTGTTTTGCTTGAAGCCAATCAGAAATTGTCTATTTAAAGAGACAAAATTTATTAAATATTCATTTTTATAAGAATTACAAAAACAATTTATGAATCACTTACCATAATTCTCTCCCCTCCATATTTCCCATTACAATAAGGTCAAATTAATTATTATTTTTTTATTATTTTAAATATTTAATCGAATTTTCATTTACTAATTAAACCTTCACAAAAATTCCAACAAATTGCTAAATAAGCAGCAGCTGCCAAAAAATGATCAGAAGCAGTAAAATATGTGAAATACCTTTTAATTGGTTAAGAATTAAAAAATTTAGCCTATTAAAATATTTAGAAATTTTTTTATTATATTGTATATTTTTGAAAAATTTCCGACATTCTTCTTATTGAGTTGCCATGTCCAATTCGATCCAACCGATTAGTGTTCGGATGAAGCATTTGTTGAGCACGGGAGAGTACGCGGATGTGAAATTTTTGGTTGGGGACGGAGACGCAAAAGAGGCGAGTTTTAATTTTTAATTAATTATTTAAAATTTGTATGGTACAGTACGGTACATAATTTAAGACCACTTTATTTAAATGCATAAATTAGATTTCAAGTAAATTTAAAAACCTTAAAAATTCTTATTAATATAATTTTTGTTGCATTTTTTGTTGATTAGTTTATTAGACAATCATTTAGAGTAATTAGTCCAAAAATACACCATCAAATTGCGACTAGACAATGAGTTCTAGGATTTTTTTATTAGAAAATGTATTGTTTTCTTTTTTTTACCTTTTATGAAATTTACTCCCTGAGGAGGGTGTTTTTGCTCTAAATTTTACAAATTTCTCCAACAATTTCCTGACAAAATTTGTCACTGGACTTTCCTCTCCCGATTCCCGAATTTGCTCTCCCCGAGTGTCAGGGATGAACAGTATATACCCGCTATAAATTCCTCTGAATTTTTGTACTGATTTTTTTAAATCTTTAATTATTTTAATCCTTTTAGATTATTTTGGCCCATCAAATCGTTTTGAAATCTGCTTCCAAAGTATTTGAAGCAATGTTCCGCTTTGATTCAAAGAATGCAAAAGCGGATAATGGTAAAGGTTAACTATTATGGAAAATTAATATATTAATTAGAAATTAATATAAACCGGCATTTTATAGGATTTCCTTTTTTTCCAATTTATTTCGATTTAAAATTAAATAATAATATTTTTGGCTTAATTTTAAGCTTCTAGGTTGTCTTTTATTTACATATTTTCACATTTTGCCTATGTTTCGATTTAAATCCATATTTTGACAATTTCATTTTTACAAAAAAATAAAAAAACACTCCAAAGATGAAATTTTTTCAAGAAATAGATATTCCTAATGAAATTTTAATATATTTTTAGTAAATTAAATAATTTTTTGCATTCATCTAAAAAATTTAATGGTTTAACGATTTTTCAAAAATTTGAGCTCGATTTAATTTGTTTCAATTAGCCTTTGCAAATTGCCCTGTTGTTGTGGAAATCCCTGACGTTGAAGCAGCAGCGTTCAAAGTGATATTCAGCTTCATTTACGCGGACGATTTAAGCGAATTGAATGGAGACAATGCAATGGGAGTGCTTTGCGCCGGTGAATTTTTTTTTCTAAAATAAATGCTTTAATTATTGGATTTACTAATTAGCCGATAAATACAATATCCCTGATTTGGTCCTTCCATCTTTGCAAATTCCCTTCTCCGAATTGCGCAATGTTTTCCTTGCTTATGCCCAGGCTCGTCTTTTCGACTTTGAGGTGGGAGAGAAATAATTAAAAATGAATTAAAGAGAATTTTAAATGCAATTATTATTCAAAACATTTTTAATTTTAGGAATATTGCAATAATTGTTTGGATTATATTGACAAAAATGCGGACGCTTTGCTTAAAACGGAGGAATTTTTGCAAATTGACCAAAAATTGTTGTGTGAAATTTTGGGACGTGACCAATTGCAAATCAGTGGAGAAATTTCAATTTGGAATGCAGTAATTCTACTTAAAAATAAATTAATTTCATTTTTTTAAATATTGCATTAATTTTAATTGTTTTTTTAAAGGCACTCCGTTGGGCCGATGAAAAATGCCGTGAAAATGGCATTGAATGCTCCTCGGGAAATCGTCGTTCCGTACTTGGTCCGGCACTGTTCAAAATTCGTTTTCCTAATATCCATGAGGAGGATTTTGCAAAATGCGTCGGTAAAATTTTTGAAATCGGGAATTAAATTGAAATTGTTTTGGTTGATATGAAATTTTACCTTTAATGCTTGAATTTCATACATGGACAAGGAGGGTCAGAAATTTTTACATAAAATTTATGGGAAAACTGGACAAAGAGAACTGATGCCTACAGGGTAATAAATTTTGAAATTTTACAGTTCCATCCGGTGTGTTAACAATGGAAGAAGTGCTCGGCGTTTATCAGTTCAATTCCCATCCGTTTCTGTATCTTCGTGGAGTGCCCGGGCTGTACTCGTTGAAATTCCCAAGCCATGGACGAATTTTTAATTGGAACAAAGCCAGGGGCAACCGAAGAGGGACACTTTCGATGGAAATTGAAAAAGTGTCGGAATTTGCGGGAGAGTCTGTCGGGAGAAGCAGATTCAGTGATGCCGTGTATATAAATGGATTTCCATGGAAAATTGAAGCAAAAATTACGAAAGGCATTGATGAGAAGAAATATTTGGGATTTTACTTATGGTGCGATGCAAAAAAAGGTCCAATTTTAATAAATATTAAAAAAAAAATAATCATTATTAAAATAGGAGGACCATGGAACTGCGTTATTTCGGCAACCTATCGAATTGTGTCAGAAAAGACCGAAGCGGAGAATTCAATTTGGACATTGTGTGACCGGGTTATCAACAGATCAAACATCAGCCGGGGATTTGGATTTTTAATTACTTTTGCTGTGAGTAATAATTTAACATATTTACTTAATTGATATAATTATGGTTAATCAAGGAATTGATGGACTCGAACAAGAGCTTTTACAACAAAGCAGAGGACAAATTGGCATTGGCCATTGATGTCACAACTGTTGATGAGCCAAAAATGGAGAAATTCATTTCCGATCCCAACAAATCCAACGGCACACTTTCAATGGAAATTGAAAAAGTGTCGGAATTTGCGCGAGAAATCTTTGAGAGTCAACGTAAAAGCGAAACTGTGCACATCAAAGGAATGCCATGGAAAGTATGGGCGCAAATAAAAATGAAAATTGGAAGCACTGACAAAAATGAGAAATGGTTGGGCATTTTCCTTTTGTGCGATGCATCAGAAGAAGGTGAAAAATTACTAATAGTCAATATATATATTAACAACAATTAATTAATTGATATTGAGCAGAAAATTGGAGTTGCAAATGTTCGGCAAACCTTCGAATTGTCTCTCTAAAGAGCGGCGTAAAGGATTTCAGAGAAAAACTCGATGACCATGTTTTTAACAATAAATCGAACAGCTGGGGATATGCCAATGTCATTTCATTTGCTGTGAGTGCCAATTCAAATAAATAGTGCCCAATTAAATTTTAACATAATTAAGGAACTGATGGACCCGAGCAAAGGCTTTTACGACAAAAGCGAGGACAAAGTGACATTGGCCATTGATGTCAGTGTGAAAGAAGCGAATATTGAGGACAATTCATAAATACCCAATATGATCTGGCAAAAATCTCGTCATTGAATTATCATCCTATGGACATTTTTTATCATATTTCTTAACTGTTTACATTTTTTTTTGATTTTATAAAAAATGGATTGGCTTAAATTATAGATTAAATGTTGTATCAGCGCAATTGAAAATGCAAAAAGACGTTTGTCCTTTTTCTTGCCTGGATTTTTAGGTTTTAAGCTATTTTTTTTGCGGAGAGTACTTGATGAGAGGAGCACGATAAACACATTTTCTCCGAACAATTTCTTATTTAAAGCGACTTATTAGCACCTAAAAAACCTAAAACGGGTGGGTTAGCACTTTAATAATAATTGCATTTATGTAAAATTCTCTTAAATTCACTATTAATTATTTCTCTTCCACCTCCAAGTCGAAAAGATGAGCCTGGGCATAAGCAAGAAAACATTGCGTAATTCGGAGAAGTGAATTTGCAAAGATGGAAGGACCAAATCAGGGATATTGTATTTATCGGCTAATTAGAAATTTATTATTATTTTTATATAATTTTTCAAAATAAATCCACCGGCGTAAAGCACTGCCATTGATCAATTCACATAAATCGTCCGCGTAAATGAAGCTTAACATCACTTTGAACGCTGCTGCTTCAATGTCGGGGATCTCCACAACAGCAGGGCAATAAGCAGAGACTAATTTGAAACAAATAAAATCGAGTTTAAATTTTGAAAAATCGTTAAACATTAAAGTTTTTTGACAAATGCAAAAAATTATTTAATTTACTAAAAATATCTTTTACCATTATCCGCTTTTGCATTCTTTGAATCAAAGCGGAACATTGCTTCAAATACTTTGGAAGCAGATTTCAAAACGATTTGATGGGCCTTTCGAATTTTTTTTGTACAAAATATTTATATTAATTTATCTTAGATTTTTTCAACGAAATATTTTATTTATCATCAGTTTTTCCATATTTACAGTTCCGTCCGGAATTTTAACTACAAATGAAGTGATCAGCGTTCAACAATACCATGTCAATCCGAATTTTTATGGGAATTCCGATGGCTTACTGTACCCACTGCAATTTCCGTGTCACCGCAGAATTTGGACATTTGGAACATTATTAATTGACATTGAAAAAGTGTCGGAATTTATGGGAGAAATAGTCGGGAGTAACCGATACAGCAAAACTGTGTACATAAATGGACTTCCATGGAAAATATTGGCAGAAATCAACACGAAGACGGGAAACACTGACGACAATGAGAAATGGTTGGGCATTTGTCTTGAGTGTGATGCTTCAGAAGAAGGTGCAAATTTAATGCTAATTAATGTTAGTTGATAGCAATAATTAACACCCATTAAGACTCGAATTGGCGCTGCTACGTTCATTTGGCAACTTTTCAAATTATCTCACCAAAAAATGTGCTGGACAATTCGATTGGGACAATTTTTGATCATGTTTGTGACAATAAATCGACAAACTGGGGAATCCCTAATTTCATTTCATTTGCGGTGAGTCCCAATTCCAAAAAATGACCAAATGAGATTCAGAATTTTTTATTGAAAAAATTAAATGATTGTATGTAATTAAGCAATTGATGGACTCGAGCAATGGCTTTTACAACAGAGAAGAGGACAAAGTGACATTGGCCATTGATGTCACAGAAAAAGATGAAAAAACGGAGAAATTCATTTTGGTCAAAACAAATCCAACGGGACAATTTCAATGGAAATTGAAAAATTGTCGGAATTTGCGCGAGAAATTATTGGGAGTGAACGTAAAAGTGAATCTGTTCATATCAAAGGATTTCCATGGAGAATTTTGGCAGAAATTAGAACGAAAACTGAAAGCACTGATAATAATGAGAAATGGTTGAGCATTTTCCTTTTGTGTGACGCGCCAAAAAAAGGTGCAAATTAAATGCTAATTAATGTTAAATTGAGTAATTAATTGCCAATAAGACAAAAATTGGAAATGTTCGGCGGCAATTCTCCGAATTGTGCCGCAAATGTGCGGTGTTTGGGATTTCAGGAAGGAATTTAAAGACCATGTTTTTAACGGTGAATTATATGACTGGGGATTCAAAAATTTTATGAAATTTTCGGTGAGGAATAATTCAATTTTTTTTTTTTTGCTTAATTCTTCCAATTATGAGGTAATTAAGGAATTGATGGACCCGAGCAAAGGCTTTTTCAACAAAAGCGAGGACAAAGTGACATTAACTGTTGATTTCATTGTAAAAGAAGCAAAAACGGCGGAAGACAAATCATAAACAATTGAACAAAAAAAGACCCATTAATTGTCATAGATCGCATTTTGTCTTATTTAATTTTGAGCAGATTTTTATAGGTGGAATTTGATGGACGGGGGGAGATTAACCACAAAACCAAATATAATTTCGATTGTGGTAACAACAACAACAATTTTTTTTTTCCAACAAAAAAACGAAACACAAATCAAAATGTTTTTTTTAAAAAACATAATCAAATTTCTGGCCATTTTCCTGCTCTTCTTCCTCCTCTTCTTCCTCGTCTTCCTCCTCTTCCCCTTCTTCCTCTCCTTCCCCACTTCCCACCGCCGCGCCGCCATCATCCTCTTCCCCCTCTTCCTCATCTTCCCCCTCTTCCTCATCTTCCCCCTCTTCCTCTTCATCCCCTGGCTGCTCGTCTGCCAATTCATACTCGTACAAGGCGTCCACTGGGTGGTTTAATTCCCATTCTGAGTTGCCAAGTACCCTTAACCAAAAATAAATATGTACATATGTAAGCATTAATTTTGTTTTTTTACAAGGTGGCGCCAGTAGGGACTTGCCCGGGGCACACCCCAAATTGTCGCCGCTGTACATCGCCAGCCGAAACGTCGCCAAAGCATAATAAAATCGTAAACAAAATTTTTTCAAAATTTTTGGAAATTAAAAATTCAGCATTTTAGAAATAAAGCTTTTCTCGTTCGAAAAGAAAAATTTTTTCGATTTGGCTATTACGGGGGTGACGTTTCGCTTGTGACGTTATTCCTGCTTCCAGGGCAACCCCTCTCCTGTCCGTGTGACGGACAGCCTTTTTTCTTTTCGGTCTCATTTTCCCCACATTCCAAAAATTTACATAGAATTTAGCGGCATTTAAACAGAAATGAACAAACCTTCTGAGGTCCCTTGGCCGAATGGTCTCCTGCCTAACAATTAGCTCACATAGCTGAATTTTAAACATTATAATTTAAATGCTTTGAGTTTTTTTTGTCACATACCTCCAACTTAAATTATAAAAATTTGTAGGGACGGGACAAAATAAATTTTTCAAGAAAAAACGTAGAAAATTTTTTATAAGAAAATTTCAAGAAAAAAATTTTCTGAAGAATTTTCAGCGATTTTTTTTTTGATATTTAATGATAAATTACTGTTTTTTGATTTTTTTTTCTTGAAATTTTAGCGATATTTTGTCCTGGCGATATTTCGGGCGGCGATATTTTGGGGTGCACCCAATTTGTACTTATTTCATATTAAATATGTCATTTAATTGTTTAGACTTTTCTTGATTTTTTGCAGCTAATTAAAACCCCCATTTTTCTGTTTTTCAGTTACCGTGGTGGGCGCGCGGCGCCAATCCTTCTGGTCCGATTCCCAGCCGCTGGAATGGCCCACGGCGCGCTCCTCGGCGACCTTCCCGGCAGCTGCGACCACCATCAGGTGCTTCAGCTCCGTCCTGGTGTAGGAGGAGGGGCCGAAATGCAGCGTGAAGCCCAGGTCGTGCCTTTCTTCTTAATGGTGGCCTGAACAAAGCGGGGGATTTGCCGTTTTTTTGCCATTCTGATACAGGCATAAGCCTCGCCCTAAACAAACCTTTAAAAATTTCCTCGTGCTAAGCAACCAGACAATAACTCCGTGGCCCACCTCATGCGACGCGGTGCCGCTTATATTGAGGCGGCCCGATTTTCGGGACACCTTGGCCAACCGCTCAAACTTGCGCTCCCAAACTCTGCGCATATGGCGCTGATATTTCCTATTAATAATACGGCCAGTATATTTTGCCATTGTGCCGTTTGTGCTAATTGCTTTACAGTATAATTAATTAATAATACAATGAAACTATTGTTCTTCAAGTGGCATAAAACAATTAATTCCTGCTTAAAAGAATTAAGCATTTTAATAAATAATGTAAATTTTTTTGGCGTTTTGTTAATTGTTTTTCAAATTCGGATGCTGCAACGATGGGAAATGGTCAACTGCGTGCCGTCAAGACGGCGTGCCAGCCAATTCAAGGAGCCGTAACGGAATGATTCTGATCAGCGTGGTATGCGTAAGTTTGTATTTGAGTAAATCGATTGATCGTTTGTAAATTACTTTTTAATTATGTGCCATTTTAATTATTTTGCTTACATTTTTAGGTTTGATCACATTTGGAGCACATTTTTTTGTTTTATTTGATTGTGTCTGCAGACAGGGCCGAAACACATTTTAGCATTTTTCTTTAGCATTCTGACAGGGTCTGTACTGACGAGGCCCGCCCTGTCATAATTCAATTGTTTTTCAATTTAAAAGCATTTTTTTTAATTTTGCCGAAATCAAGCTATCCAATTGCTGTCATATTCAACAAAATGCGCCCGTTTGATTGGCGTCAATTACTTTCGGCAATTGATCAGATATGCCATTAATTTTTGACCTTTTTTGAAATTTATTTTCTTAGTTTTGGGTCGTATTATTAAAAAATCTGTACATCATTTTATTTTTTTATTAAAAAAATTAATTTGAAATCATTTTATTTTTTTATTAAAAAAAATTAATTTGAAAATAGCGCTTTATTAAATACGGCTGCGCCTTATAGCACTTATTGCAACACGTTTATAATAAAGCTTATGCAAAAAAGGGCAATGCTCAAGAATGGGGGTCCCTAATTTAACTTCTTTTTTTTGGCTCAAAATCAATTTTTCGAAAAACGAAAATGAACGGGGCGGGATTCCCGAACGGGATTCCCGCCTTTTTCCCGTTCCCGTAAAAATCCCATCAATTTTAACGGGAATCCCGGGCGGGAACGGGAAAAATTTTTTTTTCGAAAAAATATTGATTTTTTTTACAAAATTTTAATTTACTTATTTTTTAAGTAAAATTTTTTATTTTAAACAATTAAAAAAATTTCTTGCTATGTAAATGATTAAATATTGCTTTATTAATGAAGAAAATTTAAAACTTGAGTTTTTGAAATTAAGCCGGTAATAATATTTTTGAGGGTACCGGCAAAAACTGGTAATTTTTCTGTTCTAAAATCCTAGAAAATTTTTTTATATATGTACAATAATTTTCATTAAAATTGGCTATTATTTTTAAAATTCCAAAATATAAAAAATTTTTTAAAGTTAGACAAAGTTTCTTATTAATTAAATTTCAAATAAAATAATTTAAAGAAAATATGAAAAATCCCCTATCCTAATGGGGAATTGAACTCAGGAGAAAAATAATGAAAGACCAGAAGTATTAACCACTAGGCTACATAAATATGTACGCTAATGAATTAAAATGAATTTATATTTATTTTTTCACAAAAAAATCTCTCTTTTCCCACCAATTTCCTTCAAATTATTTCACTCAGACCCCCATTCTTACCAGTGTACTTTTATTCCCGTCTGTTTATCCAAAAAGCAACAAAATTAACCAAATCAGTATTGAAATACATATAAAATCAAAATTCTTGTCACGAAAATTAAAAAAATATTTTTTAAAAATGCATTTTGATAAATTGGTAGCTTTTTGGTTCTAACAATAAAATCTAGAAAATATGCACTAATAATAAAAAATAGCTTAACAAGCACATAAAAATATATGTCCAAATTAAATATTTTATTGTATTCCCAAAAAGAAAATATTTTCTTACCAAATACGAAAATGTAACGAAATAATCAAATCCGTGAATGGGTGTTTCATTGCTAACAATGCGGCGTTCGAACCATTCCCTAGGTGCACCCGAAACAATTTGAAAAGTTGCCGAACATTTGCGACTCCAATTCGGTGCTTAAAGCAAATTAATATTATATTATTCAGTGCTCGTATCGTTTAAACTCTCTCTTTCCAAGGACGGATATACTGATTTACAAGGACATAACGGGCAAATTTCACGAAATCCAAGGACATTATGTAGAAAATTGGTCAAAATTTATTCAAAAAATTTATACCTTTTGCAGGGCGGGTAACTAAAATTTGGAACCAACTCGATAAAAAGCTTATTGAAAATAAACTCATTAAATCAATTTAAAAATAAAACTAAAACTATTTCATTCCTGTAAAATAGACCGGAAAAATTAAAGTCGAATTTTTAATCCATTAAAACTAAAAGTGATTTGGTCATTATTTTTATTTTTTATTGATTTCACATTATATTTTGTTTTTTGGCGGCGATCTCGTTTTAATTGTTTTGCGCTTTCTTGAGGACATTTTTAATTAATGTTTTGTCCTCAATGTAAGCGGATTTTCCCTTTTGTGGACTCTTTTTTCTTTACTGACAATAAACAATAAACAATAATTTTTTGCTTCCGCTGATTATTTTCAGTATTCCTAGAGACCGGCTCGGGACGGATCCCGCGCGGGATTTTGCAGGATCCCAGTCCGCAATCCCGCATTTTTTGGAAAATGCGGGATTAATCCACCGGGATCCCATCCCGCAAAGAATTTTGAGTTCCGGTCCCGTAGCGGCAAATTTGATTTTTTGTGCGGGATTCTGCGGGATTTTATTGATTTTTTGGAAAAATTTTATGGACAAAATGCCAATAATTTTTGAATTAATTAAATAATAAATTTAATTAAAATTAACTCATTTTCATCGAAAATTTCATTCAAAATTTGTGAAATTTTCCCGGCGGCGCCTATCGGCACCGCCGGATAGGCTTTTACTTAATAATCCTGTAGAAATTGAGTCAAAAAGTGCGACATTTGGTTTTCATGGCATCTGGTGATTCATATCATACCAAGTTGTTGATGCCTATTTTGGCTTTTTGTGATAAAACTTTTTTTATTGTTGGCAAAAGGCCACAATCGGACCCTGACGGAGCACATTTTCAAAATTGGCATTTTGCAAAAAATCTTCTACCAAATCTCATAAAAACAAAAAATATTTCTCTTCTCAATTAGTTTTTTAAATCAAGCCTTAAATCAGCAATAAGTTACATCTTTTTATATTCTTCATAAATTTATTTAGCAAAGGAACATAAATTTTCAGAGTTTTCCCGGAGCGCCTATTGGCCCTCCGGACGCTTGCTTTGTAAATTGGTTTTTGACGAGAATTCGTTCTTTCTCAGATTTTTAATTTTAATTTTTGAATTTTTTTTTTGCAGTAAAATTAAACGATAGTAATGTGTTTTACTGGTCCCGAAATTTTTAAAACGTTTCAAGGCGCGTTTTAGAGTGCTGAATAAGAATTAGGCTTTCTTTTTCTGCCAATTCCGAGCCCCGCATCCGAACATATTTTCAAAAAAATTATTCTTACAAAAATCATGAAAGCGTATTTCGAATGGTTTTCAGGGTAGCTGATCATGAATCCGGGCAATTCTGGAAAACTCACACATTTATTGACATTTTTTCCAATTTTTTGGCAACTATTTTGGCATTTTTCTGCATTTTAGCAACTCTTTAGGTATATATATTTCTCGATTTTTAGCACATAAAAATCCATCCCTACCATTGTAATATGTTGCTTTATGAAACCAAATTTTTTACAAAACATAAAAAATATATAAAATTTAAGCACCAAGAAAATTTTGTGCCCTCCAAGACTCTCTTCTCATCCTGCTGATTTCCTTCCTTTCCCTTTTCAATCATTCTCGAAATGTTTACGCTATTCACATGTAAAATCAATTGCCAAGGTGACGTTGTCCTCGTCTTTGTTGTACAACCCTTTGCTTGGGTCCATTAATTCCTTAATTTACCATTACAATATTAAAATGTAAATTAACTAATTAATTTCCACTCACCGCAAAAGAAATGAAATAGATCCAACCCCAACTCGGCTTTGCATTGTTAAAAATTCTTTTTTCACTGAATTCTCTCTTAAAATCCTCCACACCGCTCTTTTGCGAGACAATTCGAAGTGTTGCCGAACATTTGCGGCTCCAATTTCCATCTTAAAGCAAAAAAATAATAAAAATTTATATTTTAACGCATTTCCTTTAAAAAAATCACTTCTAATTTTATGTTAAAAAATTACTGTTTACATAAGTTTTTTCAATAATTAATTACACCAATTTTATAGACAAAATAATTATTATTTCTATTATATAATTTGATAAGCAAACCTTTTTTAGAAGCATCGCACGAAAGATAAAAGCCCAACCATTTCTCAGTGCTTTCATTTTTCATTTTGATATATGCCAATATTTTCCATGGCATTCCCTTTATGTACACAGCAGTTTCACTTATACGGTCACTTTCTTCGATTTCTCGTGCAAATTCCGATAGTTTTTCAATTTCCATCGAAATTGTGCCGTTGGATTTGTTTGGATCGGAAATAATTTTCTCAGTTTTTGGCTCATCCACAATGACATCAATGGCCAATGTGACTTTGTCCTCATCTTTGTCGTAAAATCCTTTGCCCGGATCCAACAATTCCTTAATTTGCATTCTTTTATTGTTTACACTTTGTCTAATTTGTCTGCATAATCGTTTATTATACATATTTAGTTTTGGTGAATTTAAATTCGGACAGATTTATGAAAAAGACTTTTTTTTTTACCATTTTCAAGGCCATCGTTGGAAAGGTAAAAGCCCAACCATTTCTCATTGCTTTCGTTTTTCGTTTTGATTTGTGCCATTATTTTCCATGGAAATCCCCCAATTTCCATGGCATCGCTAAATCGGCCACTTACCACCGGCTCCAGCACAAATTCAGACACTTTTTCAATTTCCATCTCAATTGTGCCTTCGTTTTTGTTCCGTCGGTGCGTTGGAAATTTCAATGGGAAAAAGCCCAGTGGCATCACTTAAATTTTGATGGGAATAATGCTGATACACGCTGTTCACTTCTTCCATTGTTAACACACCAGTTGAAACTGAAATTTGATTGAAATGGATAATTAATTAGACAATAATTCATTCATAAAATGAGTCATCAATTAAGTTTGGCCTTGACCTGGGGCATTGTAATATTAAAAAAACGACATATGGTCTTTTAAATTTTAAGTCTATGGAATTAGGTTATTAGAATTATAATTAGTGCAAAATAAAAATTTGATTCCGATTCGATAAGAAATAAAGGCAATCTTATAGTGGAAAAAATTGCAGATTTTTTTTCGTATATTTCTTTCAAAAATACCTTTTCATAACAGTGATTTAATTATTTTCCGAAAAACGAATTTTCCAAAATTTATTATCAGCTAACTTCTTCATTTTAAGCTAGAAAATCCTAAAAAAAGTATAAATTCTCCAGATTTTTCTCTATTTTTAGTGCTTTTTTGCACTTTTATTGATCCTTTTCGAAGTGAATTATGAATTTTCAAGCATTCGCCTAAATTTCCAAGGTTCCAAAAAATGAAAAATCTTTTTAATTTAAAAATTTCAGGTTAAAATTAAATTGTAGCAAAAATTTTGACCTATTTCAAAAACTAATAAAAATTTGCTATTGGAAAAATTTGCATAAAAACATTGAAATTTTGTAAAAAAGGGTTGAACATTAAAGCCCCACCCTCGAGTATAACCCCATTTTGAAGGGGGTTTTATTCGAGGAAATACGGTATAATTATGAAAAGCCCTTAATCCAGACTTGGAACCATTACAGGTCCAGGTCCAACAAGGAATCCAAGCCAGGTTCAAGCATTTTCAAGATAGCAAACTCTCTAATCATCAAAATATTTATTACCAACGCTTTTTGTAAAATCCTCTTTTGGTATGAGTGGAAAACGAATGTTGGACAAAACTGGGTCAAGCATTTTTCGTCGATTTTCAGCGGAACATTCGATGCCTTTTTGACGGCACTGTTCGTCGGACCAACGGAGTGCCTTAATTTTAGAAAATAAATAATTGTAATTTATAATATTTAATTTACCGCATTCCAAATTTCGATTTCACTGCTTCTCAGCTCATCTCTTTCGAGAATTACACACAACAAATTTTGATCAATTTGCAAAAAGGATTCTGATTTGATCAAAGCACTGATATTTCGATCAATGTAGTGCAAACAACGGAGAGAAAAATCCCAAAAATAAAAATATTATAAAAAATTATATAATTATTACTTTAACTCGTCGGGGACCGTACCATAGAATTTTACCGATGTTTTCGGTTGAGAATTTATCCTTAGATTATTTATAGGGCCCGGATTTATATTGACAAAAAAAACTCCAAAATATGCATTATATTATAGACGAAAAACGAAAAATATAGACAAAAAGCTAAAATATGGACAACAAATTAGAGTTGTACGGGACCGGGAATTTTAAGAAAAACCGGGACCAGTACTTTTCGGGTTGAAAAACCGGGAATTTTTGGCTGGCAAAACAGGGAAAAAACCGAGACTTTTCCCGGTCCCGGTCAAAACCGGGACGTAGGTACTCAGTTGTACGTTCTTTCAGTATCAGGTCCCGGTCGCGTACAACTCCATAAAAATAAAATAACTGGACAAAAAATTTATGAAAATTGTCTTGAATTTTTGAAAAAACGAACACCCGTAAATTTTTTGTCAGTAATGAAGAATAATTTTAGATACATGAATAATGAGTTTAATAATTAAAATTCTTTCCTCACCTCCATATTCAGCAACAAAGCCTGTTCAAAAGCCACAAAAACATTTGGCAACTTTTGAATTGAAACTTTGGCACATTCTTTTACCAGGTCAGCGATGTTATATTTGTGTGCTATAATTAAAATTCCAATTTATTTAAAATTCAATTAATAAATTTTCACCAGCTTTTAAAACTTCCAACAAATTATTGGCATCAATCCGTTAAAACGCTTCGTGTAAGCAAATGTTAGCATCACTTTGAACGCACCAATTTCAATGTCGGGGATCTCAATTTGACCTTCATTGTAACGGAACATTGCTTTGAAAACATCGGAAGCACTGGAGAGAATCGCTCTATGAGCTGTTACAATCTTAAAAAAGATCAAAAAATTCAATTTAAAATACTGACGGAAAAATTTAGAGAATTAAAGTAATTTTTCCTACAAATAAATAATGATAATATGTTAGGACTCGGGTGGGAATCGAACCCACCCTAAATCCCAATCCGTGGGCATCCGACCATTGAGCTACCGAGGCATATTTATTGGTCTTATCAACATTGAAATTTTGATCTTATATTGATCATTAAACTATATTCAAAATTTATATGCATTTGCTTATAGATTTTGCAGAAAATTTTTCGAGAATTTAAAGATTTCCATAAAAATATGTTCTAAAAATGTAATTGTTTATCCTTGGGCATTAAAATATGGTTTTTGCTTTTTTTGACTCGCCTCCTTTTTGTCATCCTTCCCAACCAAAAATTGAACATCCGAATATTCTCCTTTCTTCATCACTTTCTCCATTTGATCTGCCAAAGAATTGACAATTTTTCCATTACTGGTGCCTTAAATTTGAAATTTATTAAGAGGAGGAATATATATAAGCATTTCATGGAATTGGCTAAGGGGCATAGCCAGCGGAATTTCGTATTTTAGGAATACAACAGGAACTTAGAGAAAGTTCAATATATTTACAGATTTACCTTCTTTATCTTTTGGCGGGAATGCTTTTACATGCAAATTGGCAAAGGCGGAAAATATAATAGAATAATAGAATGCATATTTCATTCTGTCACCTTAAATTAGAAATTTAAAAAAAATTTGAAATTTATTAAAGAGGATGGATATCCATAATCATTTGATGGAATTGGGTAAGGGGCATAGCCAGCGGATTTTCGTATTTTAGGAAATTCTTTATAACGCCATTTACAGCCCTGGTTGAATGATTGTTAAATTGTTGGACATTTCAACAGGAACTTAGAGAAAGTTCAACAAATATTTACAGATTTACCTGCTTCATCTTTTGGCGGGAATGCTTTTACATGCAAATCGGAAAATACAGCAAATATGACAAAATAATAAAAGGTATATTTCATTCTGTCACCTTAAATTAGAAATTTAAAAAAAAAATGTTTGTTGGTCTTAGAGCCCGGAATTTTGAAAAAAATCGGGATTTGGGATTGGCAGAAGGCCGTAATAGGATTCCGTGATGAATACCCCGGTTTTGCTCGGATTCCAATCCCGATTTTGCCATGGTCCCGATCCGGGAGTCTTTTAGTGCTGGGATTCCAGCCGGGATATCTCACTATTTTTTCGAATTTAGCCTGAGTATTTTTTAGGTCAATTAGGTTTTTGTGTATAAAAAACAGAATCATTAATTTAAAAAGCGACGGACTTAACTCATCAATGTTAGATTGGGTTCTACCTAAAAGTTATCCTAGTGTAAGGCCTTGACCGGAAATGGCATTTTCCCACGCCCATTTATTACTCCGATAACTCCTCCCATCCCGAGGGGCGCTTAAAAGGCAATGGAGAGCCAGCCAACGGGATCAGTCGAGTCAGTTGGGAGCCATCTAAGAGACTTGGCCAATCGATCCCCGCCTGGGAGACGTCCCCAGGCATCCATCATCATCCCTTCCCTTCCAAGCCCTGAGGGGCCTAATTACGGACGCGTAAGCAGGTCTCCTGGAATTAATTCCCCTATTAGCACTGGGTAATGGGACCTCACGGCTTTATTCTAGCAAATTTATTTAATTTAAAAATTGAAAAAAAAATTAATGTTAACTGTAAAGAATTAATGAAATTTTTTGTTTAATCATCAAATGAATTAAATGAAAAGTATTCAATGGAAATGACCAAAATGAGTGAAATTTGCTTTTTTATTAGCCAAAGAATTTAAAACGCCATAATTATTGCCACCCCCCCCCCAAATTAGAAGCCCCTGAAAAGGAGCCCCTTGGAGAGGAATTAAAAAACAGCAGAAGCCCAGGGGGTTTATTTTAGGAAATACCGTATATGTATTATTTTAATTAAAATAATTTATTAATTAAGGCTTCACGTCGCCTCCAGTTGTATTTTCCATCTCTGGAAATTGAGTGAATGATTGTCAGCATAAACAAATGCGCTTATAAAGGCTGAATTTATAATTTGTATTTTATGCATAAAAATGATTGTAAAATAAATGCTCTGCTCAAATGATCATTGTGATAATCATTTAGAAATTCACAAAATTCTGCCAAAGAATAATGAAAAAAGGTTATTTAATAATTATTCTTCACAAATAAGCATTTTCTAAATGTTTCTATAGTTTAATTTTCATAGTTTTAAACCTAAAATGGAAATTTTCCATATTCATAAAATTGTTTGCGTCATCAAAATATTGAAAAAATTGATTAAAAACATTGAGAAATAAATCCAAAAATAATAAATATTCATAAAAAATGAGTAAATTAAATGAAATTATTAATAAAACTAAAAAAATTATTAAAATATTATTATAGTTAAAGTAAGTTTAAAAAATATTTGGATTAGCAAATTCTTCTTTAATACTCCTTTCAATTGGATGTTGCTCTGTAACTTTTAGGAGAGTCATTGTCAGGAAGTTAACGAAGATAAACTTGTGCCTCACCTCATAAATCTGTTTTACCCCAACCATTGGTCAAAGCGTGTGTTGGCATTCCTATTGCGAAGCTGGGCAATTTGTTCATCTCTTTTGCCAAAGCTCGCTTCTGACCGAAAAAGTATAACATAAACTAACAAATTTACAGTTCAATTTTTTCCCTCATTTCATGATTTTGCCGACCGTTGTTTGGCTTACATTGATCGGAATGCGGACACCTTGTTCAAATCAGAGGCATTTTTGCAAATTGACCAGAAATTATTGTTCAAAATTCTGTGCCGGGATCTAAACTTCGATATATGCCATAAATTAATCTAATATTTGTACATTTATTGGAAATATACGGTAAAAATTAGGAAAATACGAAAAAATTAAAATTACTAAAAAGGTCATTTTATTGTTTTAAGATTCGAATTTGTGCTGCGTTTGTTCGGCAACCTTTCGAATTGTTCCGCAAAAGAATGGGGTTGACAATTTGGCAATTCGACTGGGACATTTTGTGACCATGTCATTAACAAGAAAAAGAGCTGGTTCGGTTTCAACAATTTCATTACCATTGCGGTAAGTTGGCCATTTCATTTCTATTCCTTAATTGCTCTAATTATGGTTAATTAAGAAATTGATGGACCAAAACAATGGTTTTTACAACCAAAATGAGGACAAAGTGACACTGGCCATCGATTTAACCGAGACAGATAAAAAAATTGAGAAATTCGTTTCCGATCCCAACAAATCCAACAGGACAATTTCGATGGACATTAAAAAAGTGTCGGAATTTGCGCGAGAAATCATTTTTGAGTGACCGTATAAGTGAAACTGTGTACATCGGAGGATTTCCATGGAAAATTGTGGCAGAAATAAATCCGAAAAAAGGAAGCACTGACAATGAGAAATGGTTGGGCATTTTCCTTTTGTGCAATGCTCCAAAAGAAGGTGCAAATTAAATGCTATTAGCAATAATTATGATAATTAATGTCATTAGATGAATATTGGGGTTGCAAATGTTTGTCATCCTTTCGAATTGTCTCGCAAAAGAGCGGCGTTGCGGATTACAAGATAGGAGAATTTACTGACGAAGTCACTTTGCTAATAACTGGGGATTCTCTAATTGCATTTCATTTTTGGTGAGTGCCAATCTAATGAATATGCCGAATTAAATTTTAACATAATTAAGGAACTGATAGACCCGGAAAAAGGCTTTTATGACCAAAGCAAGGACAAAGTGACATTGGCCATTGATGTCACCGTGAAAGAAACAAAAATGGAGGACAGATCATAAACAATTTATATTTTTTGTTGATGATTGAAATTAACCTAATTTTTATTCACTTTATTATTTCAAAAAATAGAAATTTTAAGTAAAATTATATTTGAGATTGTTTTAGAAAAAAGAATATGTGCATTTGCATTTTTTGCACATTGTCATTTTGGGCGAGTGTCGGCATTTATCCGTCGTTACACCAAAAAGCCCACAATAAAGAAACTGTAACAAAAATTGTCTTTATCCATCTCTTTCTTTGTAACTAAATTCTACAACGATTTTTTATGCTTTAATAAACCAAAAAAAATGTTGGAAATTTGGAAATATTTTAACAAAAAGTCTATATGTATTATTGCACGTGTAATATCTGTGCCAAAAAAAATTGTTCGAAATGATGGTTCGATGATGGACATGTGGAAGCAGTCTGAAGGGCTCCCGGACAATCGGACAGTGGACAATCCGACAGTGAGGACAATCGGACAGAAGTGGACAATTGGACAGTGGACAATCCGACAGTGGACAATCCGACAGTGAGGACAATCGGACAGAAGTGGACAATTGGACAGTGGACAATCCGACAGTTGACAATCCGACAGTGAGGACAATCGGACAGAAGTGGACAATCGGACAGTGGACAATCCGACAGTGAGGACAATCGGACAGAAGTGGACAATTGGACAGTGGACAATCCGACAGTGGACAATCCGACAGTGAGGACAATCGGACAGAAGTGGACAATTGGACAGTGGACAATCCGACAGTTGACAATCCGACAGTGAGGACAATCGGACAGAAGTGGACAATTGGACAGTGGACAATCCGACAGTGAGGACAATCGGACAGAAGTGGACAATTGGACAGTGGACAATCCGACAGTTGACAATCCGACAGTGAGGACAATCAGACAGAAGTGGACAATCGGACAGAAGTGGACAATCGGACAGTGGACAATCGGACAGTCAAATATAAAATAGATAAGAAAATACCGGTCGCCGCAATGGACCGATTGTGTCATATCAAGAAAAAACAAAATAGGCAAATAAACTAATGTTCTGGGAATGACCTAGAAAATGTAAAATGATGTGAATATGAGCTGATAAAAATGTTTGCCAAATTACTTACAAGTAGAAATGACCATTCATTCCCGTGCACTGCCCAAATTGACCACTTCCTTTTCCTTCCCAAATTTTCACTTGTTTCCTCACAAAATTAATTCCTCATCTTCCGAAGAAGGCGAAATTCATGAGCATCCCCAGCCAAATCCCCCAGTTCAAGAATTGCATCCAAATCCACAAGCCCATGACCCCCTCCCGAACCTTCAACCAAATGAAAAAATGTTTTTTGTTGCTGAAACAACACAGCGCCGGGATGTTCTTTTGGCGGACGGTTTTGAGTACAAGGCGACCGGTATTTTCTTATCTATTTTATATTTGACTGTCCGATTGTCCACTGCCGGATTGTCCACTTCTGTCCGATTGTCCTCACTGTCGGATTGTCCACTGTCCGATTGTCTACTGTCCGATTGTCCACTGTCCGATTGTCCAGTCACCGTCTGAAGCAAAACGCAAACAATAATTTACTGAGTTAAAAAGAGGACAAAGTGACATTGGCAATTTATTAAAGAGCGAAGTGGCGGATTTGAGTAGAGATTTTAATGGCGAAGTTTTTAACAACACGTCGAACAGCTCGGGATTCCCACACTTTACCACTTTTACGGCGTGTGACAATTAATTGACCAGAAGCATTAATTGACCAATCAATTTGTGCAATTAAGGAATTGATGGACCCAAGCAAAGGCTTTTAGGACAAAGACGAGGGAGTAGAAATAGCCTGTAACTTTTTAAGGTACATAGCAGGGATGGCATTCCGAGGCCCCAAAAATTTTCGGAAATCGGAATTCCGGGGGTCCAAAATTTTTCGGAAATCGGAATTCCGAGGCCCAAAAATTTTTCGGAAGTCGGAAATCGGAATTCGGAACTCGGAAATTTTTCAAAAAACATAAAACATAATAAAAATTTTCTAAATATTTTAATAGGCTAAATTTTAAATTCTTAACCAAGTAAAAGGTGACTCAAAAATTTTTTGATCTATTTAAAAGCATATTTGCTTTAAAAAATTATTCAATGATTTTCATCAAAAATTTTACCTTTTTTTGCGGCGCGTTTTTTCAAAATTTTTGAAAACATGGCGGGGGAGGTCCGGCGGTGCCGATAGGCGCCGCCGGGGAAATTTGTATAATTTTAATGCAAATTCTTAACAAATTTGTCCAAAAATGACCAAATTTAGCGATTTAAGTCATTTTTAATAAAACCATAAGCAATAAAAATTGAATTGTTCTTTGATTGGAAATGATGGAGAAAAAAACATTTTAGCAATCCTCTCTTTTTTAATAATACAAGTTGCTTCTCAGTCTTTATATTTTTGATTGGTTGAAAACTTTACGTTTTAACGATATGATGACAACAGTGATGTGCAGAAAAAAGAAAAATTTAAATAAAAGTATTAATAATTTTTATTTTCATATATAATTTTAAATGGGAATTTTTGTCATATGACGAACCTTTTGGTATTATTAATATTTTTATTATTTAATAACTTTTAAAATAAATGTTAGACGACGAGCTGTTTTTTGAGTTGAACACCGGCGCATTTTTTCAATAAAACTTTTGGAAAACAGGAGGGTCCGGCAGTGCTGGTAGGTGCCGCTGAAAATTTTTTGAAATTAGACTTGAAGATGAGACCGTCACTGAAAGCTGGCAACGCCGGGACTCCTCCCCCTGGGGCCAATCACAATTACGAACGACAAACGCAAAAACGGCTTATTCAAACGACATAATTTTTTGTCGTAATGACATATGCCAAATTTGTCGTTTGTCGTCCGTTTTGTCGCTTGTCGTTCGTAATGTGATTGGCCCCTGCTGTTCCCAATAGTTTTTAGGAAAAAATGCGTCCGTAAAAAAACAGTGTGAAGAGAGCAAAGAAAGGTCGTCGCCTAATGGGGGGGGGGTGTCAGATTTGTTCATTCAAATTAGTTACTTTTCCTTTTCATATTTTCAGCGCTATTTTTTAAAACTTTTGAGAAATTGATAGTCGAGTTGGAAGAAATCTCTTAAACTTTTATTAAAACAATTCACTTTCTTAAGCGGTTATTTATAAAATTTAAATTTTTCCAAAGTCGGGCTTATTTGAACTCATAATAATTAATCTGTTATAAATTTGTGAGGAAAATTTTGGAAATTTTTCAAATTTTATATGTATTTCCGGATATTTTTTCTGATCACTTTTAACACTTAAATATCAAGTCGACTGACACTACGGTCGTACTCCGATCAAACAAGTCTGATCAATGGTGATGCGGTGATCAAATGCTGCAGGACGGATATTCCGCAAAATCTCGCTTGGGATTCCGTACTGTGCCTTTCACTCGAGCAATAATTGGCGTTTGGTCAACAATTTTATGTAGCAGGCGAAGAGGTTTACAATTAACCTCAATTTAGCTGAAGATTCATTTTCCAATAATTTTATGTTATGTCATTTTTCTGTTACAGTAAATCATTGTATAATTTAGGATAAAAAATCTTTTATGTTATCTTTATTAGGCGGAGAGATAAATTCACTAAAGAGCTCCAAAGAATTTATTTATCACCCAAAAAAAAAAAAGATTAAAGCATTCATCAGGCGAAGAGACCAAATTAAAAAACAGATACTGGAAATATTATTATTTTTTTCCATTCACAAATCCATTAAATCATAAACGTAAATATAAACTTTATTCATCACCGTTTATAGTAGTGAATATTTTCAATATTTCTTTTTTTTGCATTTAACCAAAACAAATGCAAATTAGTCACTCTAAAAATCCGCAAAATACTAAACAAATGTGCTTTATGTTTGTGGAGATTAAAAGATAAAGGACCAAATAACAAATGGACAATAAACAACGCCAAAAGTCCAATGTGAGAAGGCAATAAAAGTGTTAGCCGACCGGATTCTAAGCGAGACTATGATCTTTTGGAATACCTTGTCTCTGAGGATAAAACATAATTTTATTAGTTATTTTCCCATAAATAAAGGTCTTTCCACTCATCAAATCGTTGTTGGGCATTGGAATCGGCCTGAAATAAATTTTATAGTGAATAGATTACTCCAATAACAAAAAAATTAAAAATTATTTTTACTTCATTTTCATAATAATACCCAAAGTTGAAAAAGCATTGTAGGCCAAAATAAGTAAAAATCTTAGAAATTCGCATGAATGCGACCGCTGCAAATTGTGGAAGAGCAAAAAATAATAATTCAACTGGTTTAGAATTTTAATGATAAATAAAAAGCTGTTAGTTTTCAACAGTGGTGATGTATTTCGATACGACTAAATTATATCTTAATTCATATTTAATATCTTAATGAACCCTTAGTGCTTGCTAATTTGTCCTTATTCATCATTAAAGTCGGATTTTAATGAGGAAATAGGGTCAAGGGTGGGACTGCGGAGGGTAAACACCTTAAAGCGGAGTTCATTTTTTAAATTAATTAAAAGGCATTTTTAAGATAAAAAAAATAACTATAAATATATTTCACAAAATTTAGAGGTTTTTGGAAAAATGCAAAAATATGGACATAAAATATGGATAAAAATTCCAAAATATGGACAAATATGGAAATACTGACATATATCGCTAAATAAATTTTATAATTGTTTTCAAAAGAGTTTCCTAATAGATCCATCAAAAAATAAATGTTTTAAATATAAATTTTATTTTGAAGAAGCAAATAGATTAAAAACGAACGCTGAGGCGCCGCTCCGCTGCGCTAAACGTTCGGTTTATTTTTAAATATTTAAAAATAAATTTTAATAGTTTATTAATATTTTTCATCCAAGTTTCATTTCTCTCCTCTCCCCTTTATCCCTCTCTCTCTCTCCATCTCTCTTTATCTCTCTCTCTCTCCCCATCTCTCTTTGTCTCTCTCTCTCACCCTCCCTCTTTCTCTCCCTCTATGACTTTTCTTTTTCTCTCTCTCTCATTCCCCCTCACTCTCTCTCCCTCTCTTTCTCTCTCTATCTCCCTCCTTCTCTTTCTCTCTCCGTCACTCATCTCTTTCTCAACTCTCTCGCCTTTCACTCTCTCTCTCTTTTTTTCTCTCTCTCACTCTCTCCATCTCTTTCTTCCTTTCTCTCCAACTTCTCTCTCTCTCTCTCTTCTCCTTTTCCCCTGTCTCTCTCTCTCCATCTCTCTTTATCTCTCTCTCTCTCTCTCTCTATCTCTCTCTCTCCATCTCTTTTTCTTTCTGAATCACTCTTCTCTCTCTCTCCCTCCCTCTTTCTCTCTGAATCACTCTTCTCTCTCTCTCTCTCATCCCACCTCTCTCTCCCTCCTTCTCTTTCTCACTATAATTCTTTTCTCCATCTCTTTCCCTCTCTCTCTCGATCCATCTCTCTTTATCTCTTTCTCCCTCACTCTCTCTCTATCATTATCTCTCATTCCCCCTCTCTCAACCCTCCACTTTTCTCTCTCTATCACTCTTCTCTCTCTTTCTCAACTCTCTCCCGTTTCCCTCTCTCACTCTCTGTTTCTCTCTCCCCATCTCTTCAATCCTTTCTCTCCAACTTCTCTCTCTCTCTCTTCTCCTTTCCCTCCCTCTATCTCCCTTTCTCCCTCACTCTCTCTCTATCATTACCTCTCATTGCCCCTCTCTCAACCCTCCACTTTTCTCTCTCTATCACTCTTCTCTCTCTCGCTCTCTCTTTCTCAATTCTCTCCCATTTCCCTCTCTCTCTCTCTCACTCTCTCCATCTCTTTCTTCCTTTCTCTCCAACTTCTCTCTCTCTCTCTCTTTTCTCCTTTCCCTCTCTCTCTATCTCTTTCTCTCTGTTTCTCTCTCTCCATCTCTCCTTATCTCTCTCTCTACACCTCCCTCTTTCTCTCTCTATCACTCTTCTCTCTTTTTTTTCTCAACCCTCTCCCCTTTCCCTTTCTCTCTTTCTCTCTTTCTCTATCCATCTCTCCGTCTCTCTATCTCTCTCACTCCCACTCTGTCTATCTCTCTCTCTCCATCTCTTTTTATCTCTCTCTCTCCCTCCCTCTTTCTCTCTGAATCACTCTTCTCTCTCTCTCTCTCTCTCTCTCTCCATCTCTCTTTATGTCTCTCTCTTTCTTTCTTCCCTTGTTTCCATATTTGTTTTTGCAAAGGTTTTTATTTCAAAAAATAACTTAAGAAAAGAAATCAAAAAAACAAATACATTCATTAAAATAAAAAGACAAAAATTTAAAATCAAATTGAAAAGAATTAGAATAAATAATATATTCTTGGTTTAGAAAATAAAAACAAAAATTTGATAAAGTATTAATTAAACTAAAACAAAAACGAAATTACTAACAAAAAACAAAATTAAAAAAATTGGCATTATGTTATTTGTCGCGGTTCATTAAAATTAGAGTAGAGCGGGACCGGGAATTTTGGGCAAAACCGGGACCGGGACTTGCCGGGACCTGAGAAGCCGGGACCGGGACCTCGGTTTTTGTCCGGGACCGGGAACCGGGACCAACCGGGAAATTTTAAAAATTCAAAAAAATTTTAAAAATTTAAAAAAAAATTCAAATTTTAATTTATATCAAGTGAAAATAATACAAAATTATTTGGTTTTTTATAATAAATTAAATTAATGAAAATTTTCAAACAAATTTTCTTCAATTATTTCAAACAATTAATCATTTTTGGACTAAATCATCGAATATTAATAGAAATTCAGATTTGATTTTCACATCACTTTTTTTCGGAGCGCTTTTTCAAAAAACTTTGGGAAAGAAGGGGTCCGGCGGTGCCGATAGGCGCCGCCGGGGGAAATTTTAAAAATTTGGGTGCAATTTGTTAACAGATTTTCAACAAAAAAAAGGTTGGTTTTTACGATTATTAAGCTCAATTGGTAGGATTTTCATTTAAAAAATGATAAAATATGTATCAATTTAAAAAAAACTATGAGGAATCATATTTTCTTTATAGGAAACCCACGAGTATACAAAAAAAAAAAACCAGTGCTTGTTTTTCCCGGTTCCCGGTTGCCCTACCGGGACCGGGACCTGAGATTTTCAAAACCCGGGACCGGGAACCGGGACCGGGACCTCGGAGGACCGGGAATTCCCGGCCCGGTCCCGGTCCCGCTCTACTTAATTAAAATGACTCTTTTTGTAACGGAATGACGCGCTCAAATAATCGCGCTCAAATAATATAATAGACGAGCGCTTGGCGCCGCTTCGCGGCGCCAACCGCTCGGGGTTTTTCAGATAATTAAAAAAATTTATAGAGTTAAATTAATAAATCGTTTTTCATCCACGTCTCGTTTCTCTCATCCTTGTCTCCTTCTTCATATTTCTCTTTTATCTCTCTCTCTCTTTCTCTTCTCTTCTTAGCTCTCTCTCTCCCAGTCTCTCGCTCTTCTTTTTTCTCTCTTTTCTCTCCCTCTCCTCTTTTCTCTCCCTCTCTATCTTTCTCCTCTTTTCTCTCTCCCTCTCTCTCTCTCTTCTCGTTTCTCTCTTTTCTATCTCTCTCTCTCTCTTATTCTCTCTCTCTTCTTAGCTCTCTCTATCCCAGTATCTCTCTCTTTTTTTCTCTCTCTCTTTCTTTTCTCTCTCTCTTTTTTCCCTTCTCTTTTCTATCTCCCTCTCTCTTCTCTTTCTTCCTCCCTTCTTCTCCCTCTCTTCTCTTTCTTTCTCTCTCACTTTCCTCTTTCTTTCTCTCTCTCCCTTTCTTTACATCTCTTTCTCTCCCTCTCTATCTCTTTCCTCTTTTCTCTCTCCCTCTCTCTTCTCTTTCTTCCTCCCTTCCTCTCCCTCTCTTCTCTTTCTTTCTCTCTCACTTTCCTCTTTCTTTCTTTCTTTCTTTCTTTCTCTCTCTCCCTTTCTTTACATCTCTTTCTCTCCCTCTCTCTCTCTTTCCTCTTCCATTTTCTCTTTCTTCTCTTTGCTCTTCTCTTTTATCTCTCTCTCTCTTTTCTAGCTCTATTATTTTCTCTCTCTTTCTCTCTCTCTCTTTCCTCTTCTCTTTTCTCTCTCTTCTCTTTGCTCTTCTCTTTTCTCTCTCTCGCCCCCTTTCTCTCTCTCCCTCCATCTCTCTCTTCTCTCTCTCTCTTTACTCGCGCTCTCTATCCCTCTCGTTCTTTCTCACTCTCCCCTCTTTTCTTTTTCTCTTTTTTTCACTTCCTTCTCTTTTACTTTCTCTCTCTCTAACTTTCCCTTTCGCTCTCTTTCTGTCTCTCTCTCTACCGCTCTCTATGTATCTTTCATTCTCTCTCTACGCGTTCTTTCTCTCTTTTTCTCTCTCTCTTTCTCTCTCTCTCTCCATCTCTCTCTTGCTCTCTCGCGCTATCTCTCCCATTTCTTTCTTTCTCACTCTCTCCCTCTCTTTTATTTTTCTCTTTCTCTCTCTCTATCTTTCTTTTCACTTCTTTTTTCTTACTTTCCCTCTCTCTCTCTCTCTTCCCAGTTTCTCTCTCTCTCTCTTCCTCTCTCTCTATCGCACTCGCTACCGCTCTCTCTCTTTCTTTTCACTTCTTTTTTCTTACTTTCGCTCTCTTTCTCTCTCTCTCTCTTCCCAGTTTCTCTCTCTCTCGCTCTCTCTCTCTTTCTCTCTCGCTCTCTGTCTCTCTCTTTTTTTCTCTCTCGCTCTCTCTCTCTCTCTCGCTCTCTGTCTCTCTCTCGCTCTCTGTCTCTCGCTCTCTCCCTCTTTCTCTCTCGCTCTCTCTCTCTCTCTCGCTCTCTCTCTCTCTCTCTCTTCTCTAACTTTCTCTCTCTCGCTCTCTCTCTTTCTCCCTTTCTTTCTTTCTCATTCTTTCCCTCTCTTTTATTTTTCTCTTTCTCTCTCTCTCTTTCTTTTACTTCCTTCTCTCTTCCTCTCCCTCTATCGCACTCTCTACCGCTCTCTCTTTCTTTCTCTCTATTACCCTCTTTCTCTCACTCTTCCTCTCTATCGCACTCTCTACCGCTCTCTCTTTTTTCTCTCTCTTCCTCTCCCTCTATCGCACTCTACCGCTCTCTCTCTTTTTCTCTCTCTTCCTCTCCCGTTTCCTCTCCCGTTTCCTCTCTCTCTTATCGCACTCTCTACCGCTTTTTGTCTCTCCATCTCTCTCTTCTCTTTCTCTCTCTACACAACCTCTCTCTCTCTCCCTCTCTTTCTTTCTCAATCTCCCTCTCTTTTTTCCTTTCCTCTTTTCTATTCTCTCATCACCTCTCTCTCTCTCTCTCCTTTTCTCTAGCTCTCCTCACTTTTGGTCATATTTTTTGCAGATTTTCATCAAAAATTCCCAATTTTGTAAAATTGTTATTTTTCTGGATTTTAGGAAAAATTTAGCAAAATTGTTTGGAAAATTTGGATGAGGTAAGTCTTGGAGGGGTACCAACAAGAAAAACCGAAATTTTAGCAAAAATACTATTTTCCTTAAAATTTCGGGTGCGGAAGGGTCTTGGGGGGGGTACGTACCAGGGATGTGCCTAGGTTTCGCTTTTCGCATTTCGCCTTTCGCATTATTCGCATTTTTTGGCGTTTCGCATTTCGCTTTTCGCTTTTTGGCGCGAAATGCGACTTTTACACCCCTAAGAATTGGATTAAATTCCCATAAAATTTTTCAAAATTTTACCTATAAATTGGCTAATTTTCAGTGAAAAACTGTTTATAAATGATCAAAATTTCCTATTTTTTTCCCTGGCGGCGCCTATTGGCACCGCCGCGCCCCCAAAACTCCTATTTTTTCTTAGAAAATGGCCCAAAATCGCAAAATTTGGTAATTTGATGAAAAACTGTTCTCAGCGGCGCGCCAAAACTCTTATTTCTCATTAGAAAAATGATACAAAAATCACAAAATTTGATGATTTTTTGGTGAAAATCTGTCAACAAATTTTAATCAAATTTTCAAAAATTTTCCCGGCGGCGCCTGCCGGCGCCGCCTGCCCCCTCTTCCCAAAAAGTTTTTTTGGAAAAAGCGCTCCGAAAAAAAGTGATGTGAAAATCAAATCTGAATTTCTATTAATATTCGATGATTTAGTCCAAAAATGATTAATTGTTTGAAATAATTGAAGAAAATTTGTTTGAAAATTTTCATTAATTTAATTTATTGTAAAAAACCAACTTTATGATTTTAACTATTAAAAAGTTGTAGAAAAAATTTCGCTTTTCGCATTTCGCATTTTCGCATATTTTGGCTTTTCGCATTTCGCTTTCTTTTCATTTCGCATTTTTCAGTTTCGCAAATTTCGCTTTTCGCATTTCGCTTTTTATTTTTCAATTTGGCCCATCCCTGATTTGCGGACAATTCCTGAGAAAAAAAATTAAATGAAAAAAAATTTTTTGTTATAAAATCTCTAATGGAAGAGTGGGCCTCGTCAGTGCGGCTCTTAAAAAGAAAACAAAAAAAGTAAAAAAAGTGTGTTACAAATTAATGTTTTGGCTTTTTAAAAAAATTTTTGGCTTGTATTTTTTAATTTATTGATGTGTGCTTCTTTAGTTTTGTGTGTCTGCGGTAGGGCCGAAACACACTTTTTTTACTTTTTTTGTTTTCTTTTGGAAGAGCCGCACTGACGAGGCCCACTCTTCCATTAGAGATTTTATAACAAAAAAAAATTTTTCATTTAATTTTTTTCTCAGGAATTGTCCGCAAATGTCCGTCCGCAAATGTCCGTAAGGCAGCTATACACTAAAATTTAGAAATAACACCCCAGCAAAATTCGGGTTAATTATATTCAAAAAAAAAACATTTAAACAATTTTAGATACTTACCACTGTCTGCCATTACATACGCCGGCCTTTTATTCAAAAATCCATAAATATAGCTTTTACTTCCCATGAGAGTATTGTTAGGCATTGCGACGGTTCTGAATTAGAATAGTTAAATAAAGATAGGTATCAATATTCAAGTTTCAATATTTTTCTATTGATTTTTTTAAAAACAAAGAATAAATAATTTCTACCCAACAAATTTTTTTTGATATTTAAATTTCTGGTAAGTGCTGCAGGCTTCTCCACGGAGAACGAAATTTTGGTGAAAATTTAAAAATTATTGCCTAACCTTAACACATTTCCTTGAGCCGATGTTGGCCGCCGTTGTTCATACGGCTTCATTGCAAAGCATCCGGAAAGGTCCAAGTCCGTTTCTTTTAAAATGAATTTATAATTGAAAATTATCAAATAATAACTCCATAATTTGGACCGGACCTTCTTTTTTTGGAAGGCATAAAGCTGCGATGGTGAGCAAACAAAGTTTGACAATGTTGATAATACCAAGCAAAATTTCATTATCTTTTGAATAAAATTAAACTAATTACAAATGCTTGTGTGATTTCCCATTCACAATTTTCATATTTTAATATTTTGCTGCGCTCAACTGCCAAAATGCAGAAGCGAAATGCGCTTGTACAAAATATCCCTGGTAAGAATGGGGGTCTGATGAGAAAATAGATGAAAATTGGTGGAGAAATTTTTGAGAAAAAACTAAAATTATTTATTTCAATTACATACATTTATTGCATTCAAATCTGGTTTAGTGGGTAATTGAAATTTTAACCACAAATTAACCAAATATTTGTTCATTTTTTGACAAATTCAGTTAACAAATCTCACTCAAAATTTCAAAATTTTTCCCGGCGGTGCCTATCGGCACCGCCGACCCCACCCATCAATGAAAATTTTTAAAAATTTTCCAGCAAATAATTGAAAATTTTTTCGTATTTCTCCCCCAAACGAAAATTATAAAAATTATGAGTATATTTTTGAATATAGGCAATTTTTAATAAAGTGCATTCAAATTTTCAAATTTTTTTTCAAAAAGTTTTCTCTTGGTAAAATTCCCGTTTGGTCCCGGTCCAGGTTTTTTGCGGTCCCGGTCCAGGTCGAAAAACTTGGTGTTTTAAATATGGCAATAATAATAATTAAAATAAATCGAACCCTTAATTACTTAGTTACAAAAAAGTTAATGCACCATTAACCACAACAAAACCAATCACAAATCAAACGAACTGCTTTTAATACAAAAATTTATTAAAAATTAATCACCTTTCACCCAAAAAATGAAAGCTGAAAAGGCCAAAAAGGTAAAAAACAAACAAAAGTGAAATGAGGAAGCTAAACTCAGCATCAAGATTTGGCCAAACGCCTATGAAGTCTTGATCAATGATGTACCACAGTCTTTTTCATTTTAAATCAAATCTCAATTGTTTTATTAATTTTTTAAATTATACAAATTGATAATTCATTCACAGGATAACCCAAAAAATAGCGACAGAAAATTTATAAAAACGAGACAAAAATGCAGTACTACAAATAATTGGTGTTTAAATAAGTACTTAATGTTGAAGCTAATTGAATCTGCTGCTGATGGTTAACTTCCATTATGGGCATAAAGGTACAATTAAATTTACGGCAAAATAATGACCTAAAGGGGAGAAGAACGGAGAAATAATTCTTCAGCAAAATGCTGACCCTAAAAGATTTTTCTGATAACGAAGAGGCAAAAAAAAAGAGTACAATTCAGGTATACAAAACCATACAGTTTGTTCATTTTTTCCTTGCTTTTAGCCCCGAATAAATGAGCATAAAACAATATGGAAATCCACAAAATCCAGTCGCAAAAATCATTAGCAAAAATTAATTTGCATTAGCAGGAAATTGGAGTTGCTAAGCTTTGTCAAATTGAAACATTTAATTTGCACCTCTTTGCTTGGTTCACAAAAGATAAAGCCTGTACTTTACTGATGAGTGTTTTATTTTTCTAGTTTATTTTACCAATAATTTAAATGTAACTCCTCCATTTATGCTCTTCTTTCACTATTTCAATGTCAATGTCATCACTTTGTCTTCATTTTTAACGTTAAAGTTTTTCTCCTGGTCCTTTAATTGCTTAATTAAGCCAATGATTGGTCAATCAATGAAAAACAAATGACCATCCACTCAAAGAAAGTGAAATGAAACTCGGCTATTCCGCGCTTTCGATTGTTTGTCCAAAGTGCGCTAACAAATCCGTCAAGTTGAATTCTCCTCACATTTATTATAAAAAACAATTTTGACAACTT
>CP049707.1:2332851-2422717 GCA_004148225.2 Heterodera glycines | reverse complement strand
TTTGGGCACCCCTTTTTTATTTCTATTTTTTAAAGGACCTGGAAACATCCGGCACACCGGCACGGATTGTCGAAATCCCAGAAAATGTGACGGTGGTTGAGGGCGAATTGGCCATCATCAAATGCGTCGTGGAGGGCAACCCGGCACCGACAATTGTGTGGAAAAAGGGCGGCCGAAAAATGCCATTGACCGACGACCGAGTGCGGTGCCAAACGGACGGTGACACGGGACATGTAAGTGGCAATTTTTAAATGAAATTTTTAAACACAGAAATTAAAAAAAACTGCTGTTTTTTGGAAAAAACTTTTTTTGTGAAAAAGTCATTTATCATAAAACTGAGAAATCATAAAAAATTTTTTGTTTTAATTTCAATAAAATTACATTTTTCATACCGTAGCCCTCAAATGGAGGACAAGAAAACTTTTTACTGTAGTTCTAATCTTGGAAGGGATTTTTACGGCACTCAATTAATTAATTAATTAATGTAGCTCATTTATTTCTAAACTAAATTCAAAACTTAGCAGCAAATTTAATAAAAAAAATTTTATCAAATCCTAAAATAATGTTAAAAATATTTTATCAAATTAAAATAATGTTAAAAATATTGTCAGGTTTCTCTGATCATTTCCAAATGTCGGCCACAAGATGGGGACGAGTACACATTGGTGGTGAAGAACGCGCATGGCAAGCACAAAGTTGGCGCCAAGCTGCTTGTCACGCCAGCGGCCGAAGTGAAAAAAAATTGCCAGCCAAATTTAAATAATAATATTTACAAAAAAATAAATTTACAGTCAAATTTGGACTTCCGGGCCAAGCAGAAAAAACGTGACACGAGCATTAGCAATTCGGAACAGGAAAAACAGCGCCAACGGAGTGATGCCGAGCCCAAAAGCAAGGCTGAACGACGGTGAGCCAAAAACAGCTACCACCAAAAAATTTTGCACCGAATTTTGGAATGGTGCCAAAAAATCGATGCCAAATTCTGCACTTCGCTTATTTTCTTTTTAATTTGACTGAAATTTCAAAAAAAAATTTCAGTGCCTTTTCTTTTTTTTGATGGTGACAAAAATTTAAAGACATGGCAAAAGAAATTATTGAAATTCAATTTTTTTGATTAAATAAAAATAGTGAACGGAAAATGGGTCAGTGGAAAATGCGTCAGTGAATCAGGATTTCTTTAAATTGAGATACGGTAGTAATATTACCGAAATCACAACTTGTTTTTTAGGGATTTGGGAAAGTTTCAATTATTTTGACTTTTAAAAACTTAATTGATAAAATTCAGAACAAAATTATTAGACAATTTTGTCCTTTTGTAATAATACAATACTTAATGCTACAGTAACTTTATTTTAAAAATACTGTATTATTGACACCTTTTCCACTGACGCATTTGCCAGGAGCCAAAATTATTATTATTTTTAAAAATTAATTTTCATTTAAATTATGGCACAAAAATTTCCAGCAAACGCCAAGTGTATGTGGTGGAGGAGCCCCGTGACACATTTGTTGTGCCGTTGAACTCGCAGCATGCCAACGAAAAGGAAAATGCCACTTTTGAATGCGAAGTGAACGACAAGGAGATCGATGTGAAATGGTTCCATGACGGTGCCGAGATCGGGATGGACGGGCGGCACTTTAAGGTGGGAAGGAGGGGGCAAATCTCTTGCTAATCAAAGAATACATTCATATTTTGTGTTATGAAAGATCAATTTAAAAAATTGAGTAGGAGTTTAAATTACCTATTTTGGGATTCCTTTAATCCCAAAAATCCCTAAGTATGGATATTTCCAAAATTCAAACCAAAACTAGCTCAAATTCTTCAATTCAAATGCCTATCAGAAATTTAAAAAATATATTAGAAAAGTCAGAAACAAAACCATTTTTTTAACAATATTTTTTTTAATTTTATATTTTTTTACATTATCTAAAATTTGTTTTTATGCCAAATTTCATTTTGTTTTTCTATTGTGTATTTTATTGATGCTTCTTGTTTTACAGGAACGGGCTGGATGCCGTCGTCGCCTGCTGATCATCAATGTACTCATTGAAGACCACGGGGAGTACAAATGCACAGCCAAAGACGACGAAACAATGGCCCAACTCATTGTGCACCCCAAATTCGTCAAAAAAAGCGGAGCGCAAGCCGGTGACCTTCTGGTTGGACGATGAGTTGTATTAAATTTTTTTGTTTTTCACTGTTCCTGTTTTATTTGTGCCCATCTCTTTTTTAAACTCTGTGAATTGAAGATAAAATTTTATTTTCCTTTAATTGTCCTATTTTATGGTATATCCCAAATCCCAACCAGGGCTGGCCGTGATTGAATTTCCGGCACTATTTACAAAGAGCACTATTTTGAAAATTTTTTCAACTTTTTTTTGGTCAAATTTTTTTTTTGTTTAAAAAGTCCGAAACCAAGTACCCGGGTTTTTAAAGGTCGCTGATCACGAATATGACAATTATTTGGGCCTATTAAGCAAATATTCATCATTATGTGTAAAAAACAAAAAAAAAATTTGACCAAAAAAAAGTTGAAAAAATTTTCAAAATAGTGCTCTTTGTAAATAGCGCCGAATTTCCAATCACGGAAATCCGTGAGCCGTGATCACGGGGCTTTAAAAAAAATCCGAGATCACGGCACCCCAAAAACTCCGTGAGCCGTGATCCTTGATTAAAAAATTTTTTTCTAATGATTTTTTTAATTTAAATTTATTTAGAAAAACGGAATTTAATCGCTGGAAAAATTCCTAAAAGATATTTTAAAGAAACCAAAACACAATCCGCTTTTTTTGCTGCGTACCTTTTCCAAAAAATGACTAAGTTTACGATTTTGAGCAAATTTTTTGATGAAAATTAGGCCTTTTTGTAGAAATCTCCAAGGAAAAATTTTATTTTTTAACTAAGTTTATTAAGAAAATTTTTCAAATTTTTCTTAAATTTAACCAAAAATCTATTTATATAGAGAAAAAAATCAGAAAAATTTCCTCTAATTTGTAAGCTAACTTTTGATGCTGAACAAATAAATCTTTTGGACCAACATGATCAGATTACTCCTTCATGGCGATCTGAATCTGATAAATTTTATTTACATGTTAATAAGGCTCTCTGATGCTTTTTCTATCAAAAAGGAAGATGATTAAAATTTTTAAAAATTTTTAATTCCTTTTTAAACAGGCCAAAAAGTTTAGGCTTAACTTTTTAGTGAAAATTCAATCACTCATAATTTTATGAGTAGTGATCAGAAATGCACCAGATTTTGCAGGGTAACAGCTGAGAAGAATGCTTATTCATATAATTATTTAACTGTCCCATAATGTTTCTTTAAAAATTTTAAACATTGCAATTTTGCGTACTTTTCCAATTTTTTGCAAAATTAATTCATGAATATTTTTTCAGAAAGTGCTCTGAAACGCACCTAATTTTATTTACACGTTAACAAGGTCCTCTTAGGCTTATATTATGAATAAGGGTGAAGAATAAAAATTTTTAAAAAATTTTTCCTTATATTTTGGTTATTTCGTTCAACTTTCGGTGGGGTGCTTGGAACAGTGGAATCATGCGTACCCGTCCGATATGGTCCACCAGCGGGACGTGGTTGCTCATAACAAACATTCTTGTCCAGGACAAAATTTATGCCAAAATTGGCGATTTTGATCCGTACCATTTCATTTATTCGGTGATGTCAATCAAACGCTTTTCACAAACTGTTTAAAAACACTAAATTATTAACGACTTGAAAATACGACGTGTGATTAGAATTTGGGATTGGGACGAATTGTTGCTGTTGTTCTGATCACTTCTGATTATTGAGAAATGAGCAAAAAAATTAATTATTTTACTAATGTGACACTTAAAAATTGTATAATTTTATTTTATATTATGTGATTGTCTTTACCCTTCAGGCATAATTCCCATGACAATCTAAATTACAGTTGTAGCCAAAGTAAAAATAACCACGATTTAGGTCGGATGAGATTATCTTGGTCAAAAAACTGTACAGTATGCCAGAGAATTTGCTAAAAAACGGTGTGTTTGACGAATAAAATGAATGAATCGTTTTATGGAATAAAATGAATTGTAATTTCACGTTTCTAGTGTACAATTGCACGCAAAAGGGAAATTACAACTGCACGCAAAAGGGAAATATTATTGTAATTCCACATTTTCTAGTGTACAATTGCACGTAAAAGGGAAATATGAATTGTAATTTCACGTTTACAACTGCACGCAAAAGGAAAATATTATTGTAATTCCAGGAAATATTATTGTAATTCCACGTTTTCTAGTGTACAATTGCACGTAAAAGGGAAATATGAATTGTAATTTCACGTTTACAACTGCACGTAAAAGGAAAATATTATTGTAATTCCAGGAAATATGAATTTTTAATTCCACGTTTTTTGTGTACAATTGCACGCAAAATTAATCAACGACAGCTTTTGATAAAATTGTATTAAAAATGAAAAAACAATAAATAAAGTATTGATTGTGTCATTCATAAGATGAAATAAATAGTTTGGCTTACCTTTTACTATATTAATTATGTAAAAGATTTTATATTATACAAATTATTTTTCATTTTAATTTTAAAATAATGAAAATATTATTGCTATTAAAAAGAATCAAACGGACGTTAGCAAAATAAAGCAACAAATAATTTTATTTTTTTATTTTTTTATATTTTTTATTTATATTTTTTTTTTTTAAATTGTATTCATTACTTTGTTTTCCGCTATAAGTGCAATTACATGTTGCCTTGCGGTTTGCTCAAATAAATAAATAATTCACGGACAAATTGCTGTCATAATAAGCATTTTGATCATAATGGTCATTAAAATGATTTAATTTTTGATGAACATTTGGAAGTGATATAATCGCTTACAGAAAAGACAGGTGTGATTTAAAAACAGTTTTTGTTTCGTTTCCATTGATAATAATCATAATTTTATGAAATCATACATGTATGTATGATGAAATTTTAAATTTGTTTTCAAAATTTTCTAATGTAAAAATCGATGCACACGACGTGAGGAAAAGGGCGAACTTTGCAGCTGCACTCGGCAACATATAAAGCCATTGTCTTGGCCTGTGTACAGACATGCAGAATTCTCTGGGCAGGCCTTAAAAATTCAAAAATTCTTGATTTAAAAACGCGTTAAAATAATGTGAAGAAAATAAATAAGAAGAAAGGAATCACTGACCTGTGGGGTACCGGACCTGGCGTATGGATTACAGGTACGGTAGTTACCGGCCAATTCAACGGGAACAAGATTTGCTGGTTGAGGCGGACATACATCTGAAAATTCACTATGCATTCAATTTAAAATACTTAATGAGACAGCTTTTTTTAATTTTTCGCGCATTATTTGCGCCGCAGGCACGGACATTTGCATTGCCAAGCATAATCAACATTTGTACCAAACAATTTACAGGTAATTTGAAAATATTAAGCTTTCCAAGAATACAGCATATTTTTAAAAACAAAATTAAAATTTCTGGTGACAACTTGTTTCAGAAAAAAAAGATGTCCTTTCACTAGAGATTTCTGTTAAATTTTAAAAATTTTAAGTAGAATTTTAAAGAGAATCATTCATTTTCCATTTTTTTTCTTAATTTTCTGTTTATTATTAAAAAATTGGGTCGCTTTACAAAAAAGTTATGGCCAAAAAAACTCAAAAAATTGATTTTACTTGGCTTTTTGGCGCCGCATGTCATAACTTTTTTTAGTCTTGTAAGTCATCAAAGAAAAAAGTTATGGTTTCCTAAAAGCGGAAACCGAATTGCCCCCCCACCGATAAATCCCCCCGGCTACTTGGTAGTCGGACATCGCTCTCAAGTCCGCAACAAATGTAGCGTTCGAGTGTTGTTGAGTATTGGCAATGTCTGTTTATACCGCATCCCTTTTTCAAATATGTATAAAAAATACTATTATAAATATAATATGTCTCGGACCTGAATGCCATCGTTAATTGGTGCCGACGGAGAGCAATATCTGTAGGGTGTAGCGCCTTCGCCAGGCACCGGCACAAGTTGTGGAGGACAATCTAAGTTAATTTTTTCCTAATATTTACTGAAAATGAAATAATTTCATAATGAAAATGAATGTATGGCACTATAAATGTTTTTTTTCAATTTATGATATTAAAAAGAACGTTATAACGATTTCTTTAAAAAAATCTCTATTTAATATATTAGGAAAATGAATTAGGGTATTTGAAATTGATAATTATTCTAAAATTCATTCACTTAATTAACATTGATATAATCATTTTCCTATATGTCACCTATTTACTGTTTTTGTCTATGCTTACAAAACATGGCATAACTTTGCTTAAAGGCAATCAAATTTTACATTCTTGGTACCTTTCGATAGCCCATCTTTTTCTCTATTAGCTTGCTTAAGTTCAAATAAAATTACCAAATTTAACATAGTTATGGCAGAAATAGTACTTTTTTCATGCAACTTTTCCAAAGTTGACCAATTTTTTTTTGAATTATGCAGGCTAAAAGAGAAAAAACTTGGCTATCGAATGATACCAAGAATGTAAAATTTGATTACCTTTAAGCAAAGTTATGCCATTTTTTGTCGAAAAACTAAATTGGCGGATTTATCAAACGACCTAGCACCACATTTTTCCATACATCCCGTGTCGATGCTGCTTTCCGGCGAACGGCAACAATAAAACGCGTTCACTGATGACGTTGTAGTGGAAAACCAACAGAAGAAATTTCCAGGACAAGAGCCATCCACGTCTATCAGAAAAACATTTCATTTTGTTTCGCATAAGACTGCGATTTTATTGTTTTGAGCGAAATTTAAATTCTCTGATCCGGCATTTTTGAAGAATTAATTACCAAAATTCAATTAAAAAATGCACCGATTATGTCCGACCTCTTAAAAAATTCTTCAAAAACTTGGAAAAAGCAACAAAAATTTTGAGATTTTTGGACAAAATACAATTAAAAATTCTTTTTAATGATTGAACTAAAAATGAAAAACAAGTTGAAAGTTGAATTTTGTAATTAAACTCTTTTTTTATTAAAAAAAATGAATTTAAAATTCTTTTGTAATTAAAATATATCACTTGGAGTGCATTGCATAGGCTGTAGTGACAATGCGGAAATGAACGGTGAAGAGCCAGCTGGGCATAAGGCTTAAACAAAAAAATAAGAATTTATTTTTTTTATAAATGTTTTGTGTCTTACATTGTAACTCAGTGCTTGCTCCACAACACACATTTTGGTCAAGAAGTGGGCTATAAAAAAACAAAAATTTGTTATTAAAAAATAAAATTCATATCAATTTTTACAAATTCTCTTGCCACTGTTAATAAATTTCGATCAGACTCTTTAATTCAGTCCAATTCTGATCATAAATTTAAAAAAAAACAATTTTGTCGGCTTTTATATAATAAAATTCGGGTTGAAAAGCAAAAAATGTCATTTGTTAAAAATAAATTTTTTTATGGGAATAATTTTTCATCATATAAATTTTTAAAAAAACTTTTATTTGATGCATTTTTTGAAAAATGTAGCTGAACTATCGGATAGTTGGATTTGAAGAAGGACCTGCTGAAGCATGAGTATCCATCAGGACAACCGCCACTAACCCGTCCTGTTCCACCAGGATTTGTGCATTGAATAAGCCTAATAATTAATTAAATTTTATTTTATGGTTTTTCTAAAAGCTCTACGAAATTTATAAAACTAAAAATTTAGGTTGAAATTTATAAAACAAAAATTTCGGTTTAAAAAAAATGGTTCCCGAATCCACCTGTCTGAGTCTCTGGCCACAACAGTACCCGGAGAGCAAGCTTCACTCAAGCAGTAATTTTGGCACGACTTTTGTGTGGCAAAATTATTCCGATTACCTTTAATTTTTCTTTAATTATTAATTAATTTTTTAATCGATTAAATTTCACGTTAAAAATAATTATTGAATTGTGTGGTTTTTACCCTCGCATCCGTTATACTCAAATGGTTGACAAGTTTTTGTGTCAGCATTGAAAAAATGTCGTGTGATTCGGGTACTGCTACATCTAACACCTTGGTCCTAAAATTTTTGTAAGAATTCCAGTAAAAAAAGTTATTTTCCTTAACCTTTGGTTGTGAGCAAACAAAATTTTTGGATGGACAACACAGTGATTTTGTTTGGTATACGGTGCCCGAAAATACAGTAACAGGGGTACAGTAGTGTGTGGAAGGGCATTGCCGATTTGTTGTGCATGGGCGCACAGCGCCGTTGGGCTCTTTCCAAACCTGGTTTTTTTTTTAAATTTTAATAATGTATTTTTTCAATTTTTTTTTTTTGCCAACTTCGCCACCGTCCGGACAGCTGAAAAGGAAATAATATTTTTAAAGAATTTTTTAACACATTATCTAATTAATTTAAATGCAAAAAAATTCAAAAATTAAGTGTCCCGACATTTGCGGTCCAAAAGTGGATTTTTTCGAGGTCTTGGCCATAAGTCAGACTTTTGATTTCGTTTTTCGTTAACTAATTATCCCGCTCGACAGTGAAACATTTTTTCGCCGGGATAAAAATTTTCTTCTCTTAAATGATGGTAAAATCTACCTCTCAACTCGACAGTAATCCTTGCAGTCCTGTTGTGTAGCAAAATTGTTGGAATTGCCGTCACACCCATTGAATGAAAATGTCTGGCAAGTGCTTAATAAAGCATACGTTTTTATCCTTTTTTAAAAGAAAAATAATTATTAAGGCCAAAATTAAACAATGAATTTGGACCGCAAATTGGCCAAGAAATAAAAGAAAAATGATTGGCATAAAAATACACTATTTGCTTTTTTGTAAAGAAGACAGGGTTTCTATCGCGAAAAATTTCTGATGAGTCACCAACAATTGTCAATTTTATGGATTTTTATATCAAATCTTATGTCTATTAAGTGAAAATAATAATTCAGGCAAACCCAATAAAAACCCGACAATTCAAAAAAACCGGGCACGGGTCCCCAAGTTTTACACTTTTTGCAAATCTCGAAACAGTAATAGTATAAGATGCATTTTGCAAATCCATAAGTAAAATCATTTTATTCATGCTTTTTCTGCAACTCTCTACCGTTGTGTAGAGTCGTAATACCATCGAGTGACCGCCGGACCACATACCGCACCTTAAACAATACTTTTAGATATATACAGTTTCCAGACGAAATCCGGTGCCGCCTAGCTCGGCACGGTAACGCACCGGCGCGGGTTATTGGCCATTTTTAAACATACCGTACTCACAGAAATAGACCTTTCACCCTGAATTAGACGCTCGTCCCTAAAATATAGCCCCTCTCATCCTCAATAGACCTTTCACCCTGAATTAGACGCTCGTCCCTAAAATATAGCCCCTCTCATCCTCCCTTGAGGGCGAGGGAGGGGGGGGGGGGTTGAAAAATAGAGCCCCGGGTGGTTCTAATTCAGTAAATACGGTATATTATTGAAAAATAGAGCCCCCGGATGGTTCTAAAATACGGTATATTATTGAAAAATAGAGCCCCCGGGTGGTTCTAATTCAGTAAATACGGTATATTACCGCAAAGTTTTACCTCCCTTTGCCGGTAGAGAACATGTGTAGGCTGTAAAAGTGTAAAATTGTTTTTTTCCATTAATTTAAAACAATTATTAACCTACCTTGAGTTGGACAACATCCATAAGTGGTTCCATCATAGTAACAGTAATAATTGGCTGGACATGTTGCAGCAAGGGATGAAGCGCCAGCGCCTCCGCAAATGATGAAATTACCGCTGGAATCTGTCAGTGCGGTGCCCTGGATGCACTGGGGTTCGCCTTATTGTTGAAAAATATTTTTTTTATTTTGAATTTTCTTCCAATTGTAAAGAAGAAACTGACACAGCAGTTAAAAAGCAGAAAAACGTGGGTTGCTACCGTAGCCAGAAAACAATTACGGAGATAGGAGGAATCCAAGAACCTTTGTCAAATTAGGGGAAAATTCACATTTTTTTCCTCCAATGTTATTTTTAATTCAGTGCCGGGGAGAAAAAGCAGGAATTTGTAGCGCCGTGTTTTAGTCAAATTTTTACTTTTTGCATCCCGGCAATAATCTTGGCACTCTTTATACGATTCAAAATTGTTGGCATTGCCTTGGCACCCGGAATAGATGAATTCCTCACAGTTGCCTGATTTTGCATTAAACCACCAGCTGTAATAATAATAATAATAATGTTTTAAGGAATTAATTATACATGGTAATATGATATAATTATACTGTACCGGTTACTGTAGGTGCCGCAATTTCCCTACAAAATTTCATAGCGCTTTAATGAATACGGTGTATGTCTTCTCACCTGTTCGCGTGATAGCCTAAATACAGGAACACAACAATTATTAATTGTTTTTTTTCACTCATACTAAAAATATATTTAAGTGTATTTAATTTGGAATTTTTATTAAATTTTTGCCAAAAAGTCAAAAATGTGCAATTTTGTGAGAAAGTAGGCCAAATAATCATTTAAATTTTATTTTATTTAAAATATAAATAAATAAAACTGACTTGCAAACATATTGAGTCCGTGGACAGCAAATTCCACCAAATGTTGTTGAGCCGGTGGTTGACTCGCAACTGTGTGTTGACGGGCACGAATTGGTGCCACTTCCGGTCGGCGAACATTCCATGTTTCGCTCACCGCTACTGTCCTTCAACGGCTCGCCGGCACTGCATAAGACTGAATTTAATTGTCGTTGGCATTAGACTATGATCAGGGCAAAAAAAGACGAAATTTAATTAGTAGTAAATTTTGAATTAGCGAATTTGCCAAATTGATCCGTCCCGCACTTTCCCTTTACAACAAGCACACCCATCGTGCTCTACACTAAGGCTGCTTGAGCCTCAAAATTTTCCGAGACTCTTGAGCCGAGACCGATAAATGACCCAGAGACCCGAGAACGAGAATTGATCAACAACGAGAGTAGAGAGTGAGAGTCTCAAGCAGCTCTAGCGCTAACCTATACCGAAAATATTTTCATGGAATATTTTTGTTTAATGGGAATGATTTAAAAATACTCAATGCCTTTTTACAACTTATTTTAACACATATAACTGAAATACTTCAAAATTTTTTAGTTAATGTAAAATCTTAGTCTAAAAATTTTCTGTACTTCTTGAGCAGAATTTTTCACAATGATCTTGGGACAAGAAATTGTTGAAGTTACCGCCTTGGCCAAGAAACTGAAGCAGTGAAATAAATCCCAAAAAAAACAAAATAACAAAAAAATGAGCAAAACGCACAGAAAATTGAATGCATCTTCCCTCTCTGGCATCATAATAAAATCGTGGATATGTTTGACCGCTTCCTTAGAAAAGTTTAAAAAAATACGAAATTTCATGATTTTTAATTTTATTTTCAATACTGTATTTCCTAAATTAGAGCCCCCTGAATCTCTTTAGAGAGGTTGACAAATAAAGCCCCCCCCCCTCAATTAGTGCTCCCTCCCTGAAATAAAGCCCCCTTCCTGGGGGGAAGGGGGTTCAAAAAATAAAACCCACGGGGGCTTATTATAGGAAATACGGTAACTTTTCGCTACCGTCCGGCACTCCAACATCAAAATATTCTGTAGGAAGGCCACCGGCAGTGTTGTACACTTCGGTTGGAATTGCACCATTTCGTGAACAAATATGCACTTAATAATTTTTGTTTTTTTTATTACACCTAATTAGGTAACTGAAAGTTGGACAGCACTGTTGAAGGGTGCCCATTGCCGTGCAAACCTTCAAATTTTAAAATAATTTTAAATTTTGTATTTCAAATTTGCAAATCCCACATAGTTTGGACTTGTACAACCATTGTCAGCACCCTGACAGTATACTGGCTCTTGTTTAACACCCATGGTACGGTCCCTATACAGAGGAAGGCCTCGGCTGCAAGCTGAAAATTTAATTTTTCTTACTTCAACAAAAAAAGCACTCACTTTGTTTACAATAACTCTAAAAAATTTTAAAATTGGGTAAAATATCGTAAATGAGATAAAAGCTACTTCGCAATGGTCTTTGGTGGCAAAATTGTTCGCATTTCCTCCGTATCCCTGATACTTAAGTTCGCGGCACTCGCCTTAAATTCTATTTTGATAGATTGAATTAGATTTAAAATATAATAATTGGAGGGGTCATTTGACATAAATAAATGGAAAATAATTAAAATAATCGATGTAGAATTCTATTTTATTTTAAAATAAAATTTGGGCTTTGGGATTTCGGCACAATGCTTTTTAGCTTACCTGTGATCGGATCATGGTACCAGTGATTCAAACTTGATCCACCGCCCGGAGGTGTAAAGCCCTCATTAGGTGGTTGAATACAAGCAAAAGCTGAAAATTTAAACAATGAAAACGGCAAAAGGATTCATCCGGGTTAAATTATCCAAAGCCCTGAATTCTCAAAATCTTGATCAGCATCCTTGAAACCCAAAGAAATTTTGAAAATTTTTGACCAATTTTGAGGGGTGGCATAACCCTTAAGTAGCAAAAAATATTAGCATTACCCCTTGACGGACAACAGAAACTGATTGGGTTATTAACCTGAAGAAATTTATTCAACAATTAAATTTAATATTATTTTGTATAAATTATTTTTTAAAGTATTTTTAAAAATTTTGATTTTTATTTTTATTCCATTTTTACAGTGCAATCTTCACTGTCGCATATGCAGTCATATGCCAAGGCACCAATGGCCTCACAAGTAGCATCTGCGCCACCTAAATATTTTACCTACGCGTTAATTAAATCTTAAAATATTTTTTTAAAATTAAAATTGAAATTTAATTTAATTGTATTTACCATAACATTGTTGGACCTGAAAATTTCAAAGCATAAATTCCTTTAGCATAAGAATTGTTCAAATTTTACCTGATTTTCAATTCGAAACTTTGGGTTGTTACCATTCAGGGGACAAAAGCCGTAGTTAAGACAGACAAGGCCATCCCGGGTTCGAAATGGCGGCTGGTTGTTGGCACAACGGCATTCGCCCGACCGACAGTATGAACCAGGCCATACCTTACAGTAAGAAATTTTGAAAAATTATCCATTTAAAATTGATTCCCAAATATGCTTACAGCTTCGCACTGACGGTTCTAAACAAAAGAGGAAGTTGAGTTGTTTCAGATAATAAAATGCTAATTTTTTGATCATTTTAGGCAACGTTTTGGCGGGTCGGGAGTTATTTCGGCTCCAAATGCAATAAAAAAATTTTTAATTGTCCTTCAATAACAAATTATTGTAAAACCAACCTGTGTACAGCCAGACTCGCCAGGATTGATCTCTGTTTGGGAGGAATGGTTTTGCCATAATTTGCCAACAAATTGATCATATAAATTTGGGTTCCTCCCCGATTCGATGCGAGAAATTGCGAATTTTTAGTTTAAAAATTAGTTTCTTAGACTTTTTTTTTAGAAAAATTTCCTCCCCGAAGAGGATGTTGCTCCCCGATACATTTTTTAAATTTCTACAGCAATCCCCAATAATTTGTCGGTGAATTTGCTCACAATTCCCGACTTTTCTCTCCCCAAAGGACGGGGAGGATCCCGAATATAAAAAATAACTAACTTCGCCAACAGTACGAATCAATCTCCACATATGTGGTAAGACATGCACAACGTTTATTTCCTGCACAATAATTCCCGGTGCCACAATCGGTTGAAACCTTTTGTAGGAATTTAATTGAATAAAAATAAATCAAATATTAAAAAATGATCAATTTACAAGCTTCTGAAAATCAACGAAATTTTAATATTTTCTTTTCGATTTTGTTGTTGTGAAAAATTATTATTTTATTTTTGTTTTCGAATTTTTTTAGTTTGCGTGCAGCGCTAATACCACCACAATACCAATAGTTTTGATCATTTTCCAGGATTGATGAGTAAAATTTTTGTTAATCCATTCATTAAATGACTCTATAACTTTTTTCGAAACAGATTTCAATTTTGGTTTTTAAAAGAATAATTTGGTCGAAATATTAGCGTGCTGTTTTTAAGTGTATTTTATTTGTTCGGACTACATTATGTATGATTATTCCTAGAATTAGGACCCTAAATTAAGAAGCGGCTCTTCTCAAAATGTTCGATTCTCGTCAAATTTGGCTCCAAAATTATGTTGTTTTTTTTTCAATATATTTTATTGCTGTGTTAATTAATTATACGATCATCCAACTTCACATGGTCGTCCCACTGTTCCATGGTGTGTTAATGATTCAATGAACCGTATATTCGAGTCCAACATGGCAAAAATGTAGCAAAGAAACAAAAAATGGCATTTTAAATTGCCAAAATTTGTGATAAATGAAGTAATTATAGTCATTAAATAAATATATGAAAGCGAGTAGAAATGAAAATTAAAAAGTATATATATTTATATTTAATTAATTTTAAATATTCCAACATATCCCAGGACGGGACCGTCCGGTATAGTCGAGAACAGCAATCGGAGGATTGGGATGGAATGTAAATATATACGGATTGAGGGTGGTGGATGGACGATGGTGATGATGACACATAAATTGAGCAAAACTAACTTTTTCAATGGGAATGAGACCAAAACGGAGGGAACAAATGCGACTTTAAAAGTACGTACATATAATGTTGTCCATTAAGCAAATATTTTGAATGTTTGAAGAGTGTGTCCAATTTTTTTTTTAATTGTCCTAAAGAATGAACTTTTAAGATAAAATTGAAGTCAGGGGCATACATGAACAAGGGGTGCGCCGGCGCACCCCCCCCCCCCCCCACGTGCGTCGTAAGGGGGGCGGCTGTAAAGGAGGGGGGGGGGGGTCGTAACAAAGGGCAAAAAAGTTAAAATGTGAACAATTTCCGTAGCGAAACCCATAGAAAATTCAAAAATTTTTCCCGGCGGCGCCTATCGGCACCGCCGGACCGCCCCATCCCTTCCCACAAAGTTTTTTGGAAAAAAACGCGCCGCAAAAAAGGTGGCTTGAATAGCAAAAAAAAAAATGTCGCCGGGGAAAAATAGGGGCCGACGTAAGAAAAATTGGTCCTGGCGCACCCCCCCCCCCCCCCCTGCGCCAAACGTCCGATAAATTTTTATTTCCAATTAATTTTTAGTTTTTCTAACAAATCTTACAAATTGTGTGTATGTGTGTATAAATACAATAACTCTTTTCAAAAAAACTGTAAATGACACTCTTAAAAAATATTACCACCATAGCATGAGAGGTGACATGAGTTTTATTCAAATAATTTTAATTTATTTAATTAACCAAACCTAATAATAAAGATAAAAGTTAACAATTAGCACATAACCGTATTTTATACATCTAATACAGGTAATCTTTAAGTTAATAAAGCAATGATGGGAAACAAAAAGAAAAAATATTATTAACACGCATCGCAATTAAAAACCAACAAAAGTTACATACACATGATGACATTACAGAATTGATCAAATCCATGTGTTTAAACCCGAATAAAAATTTTTTTTTGACAGATAAAGAGAGAGCTGCACCAAAGTTAACACATATTGTAGAAGTGTGGCATTTGTGTGGTGGATGAACTGCTTTAATTCAATTCATTGAGAAGGTGGCGGTGGAGGAGGGTAAATGGCATTGAGTAGGAAAGCCGCAAGGTCCATGTTCGTCCTGCAAATTGGATGGTATTGTATTTAGGTATGTTGTACCCAATTGGGAGAAAAATTGATTAAAAATATGATGGTCAATTTTATAGTTAAAGAAATAACCAATAAGAAAAATGTGAACGCAACATTGCCCAATATCCGTTCGGCACAGTGCCCGGTTGAATCTAAAAAAAGACAAATTTTATCATAAGAAAAAAGATTTTTCGAACAATTTTATGGTGAGTTACAAAGTATTTTTCAAAAAAATTTCGAAATTTTTTTTCTTTATAATTTTGTTATGAAATAAATTTCTAGAATTTTTTTCTTAAAAATTTTCTAAATTAGTAATTTAAAAAACAAATTCCCGGGGGAAACGGCGGGGAATGGAGGGGGGGGGGCGTAGTGCAACCAGCAGCAGAGGGTAGGAGTGGCAGTGACAATCTCAGGTGGTGATGTGACAAACTCTGTTCTAGCAAAATTTCGAAGCCTTATTCGAATCCCTGCCTTGGAATTTCTTTTCCAGTTGCGGGCCTGCTTCACCGGCCATTTATCATGGCTCGAAACCGAAAATTTCTCGAGACTAAAAACCAAAAAAAAATCCGAGACTTTTCTCAAGCAGCAACTAGCTACGTCCTTTGATTTGCAAACAGACAAAAATCTGTGCCTGAAAATCGATGCGATGCGGGAGTCTCCGTTCTGTCGGGATCTCTTCAATTAAATGTGCCGCATCGCCAAATTTTGTTTCATCTAATGATGAGGAAGCAGTGGCAGCAGCTGCGGTTGCTGAAGATTGTTCAACTGTAAATAAGGTCGCGGAAATTTTTGTTCTAAGAAAATTAGAAGAAAAATGTTTAAATTGTGCCAGTGAATCGAACAAAGCTTCGAATAATCGATAAAATTATTTAATTTTTAAAAATTCATAAAAATTCCAAACCCTTGCTAGGGCCACAAACTTTTTTTTTAAATAATCAGCAAAAAATTCTCTGTCAAATAGTAGCATAATAAAAAATAAAATAACCGAATAAAAAGATGCTAGATGGAATAATACTTTGAAGAAAAATCAAAATAAATTACATCTGTCGAGCGGGTCCGAACCGTGACAATATGTTTATTTAAATATATGAGGAAAAATAGCATTAAATTAACGTTTTTTGCAAGTACGATTTGAAATAGATTTTTTGTACAAAAAAGACAGGGCCAAAATACACAAAAAAATTTTTATTGGTTATTAACAATTAAAAAGTTGTAAAAAAAATTACAAACATAGAGATTCTCAAGAAAAAAAAAGTTTAAGATTTAATAAGAAAATTTGAAGAAAAATTTTTTTTTGAAGATTTTTCAAATTTTATGAAAAATATTTTGAATGAACTTATTTCTTACAATTAGCAATAATTCATCACAAATTGGGAGAAAAATTTTCAATTTCTTGAAGTTTTCTTATAAAAAAAAAAAAATTTTTTTTTTTCTAAAACTCGCACACCTCCGTTTTGCTGCTGCTGCTGTTCCAGCACAGTGGTAGTGCGTCGAAGCACATCATCCGTTGTCATTGAACATGCCATCGTTGTGGGTGTCGTTTTTGTGGACCGCATAAAACGTTGTTGTTGTTGGTGTTCGTCGCCCAGCCCCAGCCGATGATCACCACCACCACCACCACCGCCATAACTATCTTCGCCAACTTCACATGCACTGTCAATCTTTTATAAAAAAAAAAAATTTTTTTTTTAAATTTATTTGCATTTCTTTTACAGGAGTTAATTCTGAATTTTACTCAATTTTTTTTAATGTCTTAAGATCGACCGATCAAACGCAAAAGTAATTAAATATATAAAATCATTTTGTATGAGATGAGGGAAACCCGGAGTTTTTTTTTGTTGAAATTTTTGACGATAATTTATAAAAAAAATAAAAAACAAAAAAATATATTTGATGGATGGATTCACCATTCACACCTCTTCAGGAGCAGCTAATGTTGCCGCACCGCAAGAATCGTTATCATCTTGGTCAAATGTTGTCATTATTGGCGTGTTTGGCGTTTTGCTAATATTTGTTGGCGGCGATTTTCGCCGTGACGGGCCATGTTGACTACGAATGCTTGCTTTAAAACAAACAAAAAGAAATTCATTTTATTTGGTTGAGTAAACAAAATAAAAAAGAAAGTTTTTTAAGGGGGTTTCCTTTTTTGGGGTTTCCTATTTTTTTTTTGAATTTTTAAGGGTTTTCCTGTTTTTTTTTGAATGATGGCAGTTTGTAAATTGGCAATCGTACAACAATAAGAAAAACCCATTTTTAATGGATTTAAACTTGAAATTGTATTTATTTTCTTAAATTTTAAAAATTCTTATGAAAAATTCGGCGTTAGTTAAAAAGCGTTACATTTTGAAATTTTTTTCACTTTTTTTTGAAATTTTTTTTTTTTTTTTACACATAATGATGAATATTAAGCATTAACAGCACAATTATGGCGAATAAAAGTATATTCACGATTTTTAAGTATCTTTTTGAAATTTTTTTCACTTTTTTTTCAATTATTAAATAACGTGAAATGCGTATCATATATTAAAAAAACAAATTCTGCATCAAAAAAAAAAAAAAAAAATTTTGACCAAAAAGTGCAAAAAACTTTCAAAATGTAACGCTTTTTAACTAGCGCCAAAAATTCTCCATTTTGGTTGTCATCGAAAAAAGCTTTTTCGGGCTGTTACCACCTGTTTTTTAACCTATTTCCGAACAATTATGTTTCATGAATAAATATATATTTTTAATTTCTAAAATAATAAAATTATTTATTTTTGGAGAGGGATTGCAATAAAATGAATAAAAAAATCTTCTTAAAAGAAAAAAAAAACTTTTTCCATTAAAACAAAAAAAAATTTCATTAAATTAAACGCTGGCGCCTTCTCACCATTATTTGCCGACGCTGTCTCCTCATCCGAGTCGGTTTCGGCACAATGCCTGAAGTGGTGTTGCTCGTCGTCCTCGCCATCCGATTGTGGATGTTGTTGTTGTCCAGCTTTGCCATCGCTGCTGTCATCCACTTGTTTGTCCTAGAAACCCATTGGAAATTTAGTTTATGTCCTTGCGAAATTTTAATTTTTGGGCCCAACCACAGGGTCAATGGCAGTTCGTACAATGGCATTTGGTACAAAAAAAAAATTATAATTTCAATTACAATATTTCAGTTGAGGGAACTTCTTCTGATTTTTTTTGAGAAAAAATGTAATTATAATTTAATTAAAAAAATTTTTTTTACTAACGAATTGCCATGAAACAATCCTCTTACAAAAAAAAAAAAGTCAAAGGTCAAAATATTCAAACAAAACTGACTTTATAGTCTTTCATTAACAACTAAAAAATTTATTCCCAATTTTCTCAAATTTTTTAAAAATTTTCTTTGAAAGTTGTAAGAAATTAATAGAAAAAATTAAAAAAAGAAGAATTTGTTTTTTAAAGTATATCCCACCTCAGTGCTTGGCTCGGCATTGCCACTTTTGCCGTCCCCCTTCTTCTTCTTCTTGTTATGCTTACTCAAACTCTTCAAATAGCTGGCATGGCATTCATACACAGCCGATTTGTAACATTGTCGTGCATTTGTTGAAGTTGAACTGTTTGAAAAATTGTTAGTGTTTAAAAACAAAACAAAAAAAAATTTTAATGGTGCAAATCCTCCTGAATTTATTGAGGGGATATTGAGCGGAGCAGGTACCCCCCCACACCGAAATTTTTTTAAATTTTCAAGTCATAAGAATTTTTTGAAAAATTTACAAAATTTGAAATTTTATCTTAAAATTTTTTTTGGGGGGCTGGAGAACGACGCGGCGAGGGGAATGTCAGACTCTGATCAGTGACCCCGGGCCGGGAAAGAAAATAAAAGCGCAAAAATTTAAATGTTTACATAAGAAAAATGTAAATAATTCGTTTTAGATGCAGTTTTTACCTGAACAATTTTAGTGGCCGAATGTGGCGATAATTTTCGTGGAATAACGGCTCCAGCCGATAGGCCACCGGGTCGTAGGGGTGGAAAATGTTGAAAATGCGTTCCAATTTGTCATGGGCTGGGATCACACTTTTGAAGTTGGACCCGCGCATAACGACGAAAATTGCTGGAAAACGTTTAAATTGGACAAATTCTGGCCCCAATAACAAGCGTGAAGGGGAGAGAATTCATAGAACTTCCACGTTTTTTAGCGCGCCAAAATCTCACAAAAGATTCATTTCAGTCCCAAAATTGTAACAATTTTTAAAATTTTTAAACAGATATTTTGAGCGAAAAGCAAAAAAAAAAAAAAAATTCCACCCCTTCCCCAACATAATGTTTTTTAGTAATAGATCTGAATAGTACAATTTTTTGCTTACCAAGCGGTGAACCAAGACAAAACAAATTTTTGACTTTGAATTTAATCTGTTGCTCCTGGCTGATCAGGATTTGTTCCATGAAGCCTGGTATTTCCAAAATTCTGTGTGTAAAATTTAAAAAATTTTTTTTATTTTTTATGAATTTTTTGATTGTATTTTTTTCACCGTTTCCTGCTATTGTGGAAATCCTCAAACAATTTGCGCTGATTGCCCGACACACTGCTGTTCATGTTCTCCTCAATTGCATTTGACACAATTTGGTCGTACAGCAAAAAGGGTGACCAACGCGTGATGATGTCATAGGCAATGACGGAGCCAAGTGAATGGCCAACAATGGAGACGGGGCCTGACAGGTTTGTAAAGCATACAATTTTGCTGTGACCGGTTAAAACCATTGTTTATGGAAATGCATTCATTCATGCAGTTCCCCCCCCCAAAAAAACTATAAAATTTTTTTAAAAGAAAATTTCAAGAAAAAATTTATAGCGATTTCTTACAAAATTTTAGGATGAATTAAAAAAATTGAGTTTGAGAAATCCCTTTCTAAAATAGAATAAAAAGCATGATTGTACTGAAAGGATGCGACATATGTCAGGGAAACATCGCGCATTTGGGCTCGTAAATTAAAAAAAACGAAAATTAGAAAAAACCGGAATTTTGGAATTTTAATTTCGGGGGGAACGAACGACCTGCTCCGGTAAAGGCATCCAACAAAGAGGAAAAAACGCAGTTTTTTTAAATCCATCCATACCATCAAAGTTTGGGTTGTTGGCTTTGAATGTTGTGTAAATTGAATTCAAACATCGAATTACACCGTTCACAATCTCTGTCCGGTACAACGGTGATTGGTAATACATCTATAAGATATCAAAATAAATAAATAAAATAAAATTTAAATAAATGGAAATACGACCGACCAGGTCCATCAAAGTAGAATTGAGCGTGGACCTGGCAAATTCCATCTGAATTTTTTGAATTTTTTTTTGGTGTCAAAAATGTCAAAAAACCGACTTTTGGAAGTGTTGCCACATCAGTGACACCTTAATTTTTGAAAGTAATTATTACAAATTTACAAAATAATTTTTGAAAGTAATTATTACAAATTTACAAAATACATTGCATAATTTAATTCCGATTTTACATAAAAAATCGAATTAAAAATATATACTTTAAAAATGCTTAATATCGAAAAAATGGGGATAAAGGGAAAATGTAGAAGCATAATGTATTTTCCACCTTCATCCAATGTCAAAGCCGAGCGCCATTCCACCGGCAAAACGGCGGGCCGTCTCTTCTCATTTGGATAATTTTTGTCCATTAATTGCAGCATAGCCTCACGAATTTGGGCCGAATTTTTGGCTATCAAATTTTGGTAGCCCTTCTGGCCAATGCCTGAAAATTGTGGAAGCTTTTTTTATAAACATTTACATATATTCAAAAGATTTTCAGTATTTTTGAACTTTTTGCCTCTGAATTTTTTTTTTGTAAAAATATGAAAATTTTCTAAACTTTGCAAATTATGATTTTTTTGTCTTTGTCCAATGAATTCATCCATTTTTACTTGCACTTATTTGTTATTGAAATTCGAAAAAATTTATTATTATTTTAATGCTCAAATTACCGTGCACAACCAAAATGAGATCAGAGAAACTTGGCATTCCTTCCAGCGCATTTGCCTCCTCTTTGAAACCACGGCGCAATGGCGTGTTGCCCTCCGCGCGGGTCACCCAACGCAACACTGTCAAGGGGGAGGGGAGGGGCATAAATTAAAAAAAAAATTAATAATTGATAGTGAAAAGATTGACTAATTACATTCCAAAAAACCAATGGAAACTGGGCAAATCGAAATGTCTAAAACCAAAAAACGGGGCGCCCCAGAATTTAAAAAAAATTGAAAGGGGGGGGGCGAGCTGCTCCCAATTATTTGATGGCTTAAATGTGTCCCACAAATTCTATTTTCTTTTTACAAAGTTATGTTTCCTTACCTCTCATATTCCCCAGTTTCTCCCAAAATTCGGGTCCACGATATAACTTCCCCCCCGCCCCCCCCCTTTGCATTACCTCGACCTTTCCGTCCAGCAATGAAAACGTCCACAACCGAATTCCACTTGACCTCCTTGTCATTCCATCTCAATGTGGTTAAAACTTAAAAAAAAATATTTAGCAAAGGTAATTTTAAAAAAAACTTTCCCAAATTTGATTTTTTGGCATCCCAAATGCCTTAAAAATACTAATAATACTGGAAAAACGTACATTATTGGGGTTTTTTTTTTTTGCTAATTATCCCATAGTTTTGCATGTGCCTGGCTTTTTGCTCGACTCAGCGTCGCTGAACACTGGCGTTTCCGGGATGACGTTGTCCCGAAAACTTTTCAAATGATGCGCCTCAATTTCGTCGGCAAAATCGGCACGGATTGGTTGAAAGGAGTCGGCATAAAACCATGAACCACGCTGGATCTGCACTTTTAAAATCAAATTAATGAATGACAAGTCTCGGTGGAATTTTTTTTTAATATTTTTCGTCTTGCCCCCCCCCCTTCTTCCACTACAATAAGCACCTAAAAATTTAATTCAAAGGGAGAGGAAAGAAGCAAAGCAAAATTTAGGGAACAGTTCTCGCCTCCGCCCAATTTTTAAAAAATTTTCAAACAGAATTTAAAAAACAGAAATTTTTTTTTGATATTTTTAAAGAGAAAAATTTACTATATAAAACTTTCCAAAATATGATCTATTTAATGCATTTCCGGGTTATATAGTATTTTGAAAAATTAAGGGATTTGTATCGTTCGGTGGTGGCGAAAGGCATTGGCGGGTTGAACGTATTAATTAAAAAAAATACAAATTTTCAAAAATTTCTTTTTGCAAGACAAACCTTGAGTGCATCTTCGCCCCAATAGATGGCACTCACTGACTCCATCTGTTCATCGGCACAATAATTGCCGTCCAATACAATCACAGAATTCTGCGGGATGGCCATTTTTTCCACATGCGCTTTTGCCGCTTCGTCCAATGGCATGCCAACTTTTCTTCGATAGGCAATCTCCAACACAGTCGAATCGAAACCTGGAAATTTGGTTAGAAAAGCGCAGTTTTGCGGGGCAGCAAATCGTCCATTCACAAATTTCCTTAGCTAATTTCATTTAAAAATTTCAAAATTTTCACCCCGGAATATCGGCACCGCCGAACCCCCCCCCCTCCACTGTTCCTCAAGAAATTTGGACTTTCGAATGAAAATCGATCCGAGACCCCCCCCCCTGTCTCCAATTGGGCTGAAGAATCCCTTGCACACATATGGTAATTTTCGTTTTTGGCTTGGATTTGAATTTTAAAAAAACAAAGAGCGCGCATAATTGCAAAAACTACGCGCCTAAAATTTTTTGGTGGCATAAATGACCTAATTTGAGCTAAGGATTCTTTAAAATGGATAATGGAACAAATATTTGTGCAATTCTGCGCGGTCTTTTAAAAGAAAAAACAATTAAAATCCGGGCCCCAAAAGTGAAAAACATCTTTTTGTATAGTCAAAATGGTATTTATGGGCACCCAAAATTTAAAAAATTTTAAAGTAGCCAAATTAAAAAACCCAAATTTTTCAAAATTATGTGTTGTAAATTATTCGTGCCTTTGAAAGGTGCCCATTTTGTGTCTTCCTCCTTGTTTTTGTAGAACCATCGAACTTCCGAACACTTCAGCTCAGTGACCCGCTTCTTCACCTTGCCAATTGTGATCACATTCTTTTTTGATGATGCCAACTTTGGACGAACATTTGGAGGTGAAGGGGCACCCCCATTTTGTTGCAGGTCCATCAATGTTAAGCAAATGTAAATGAAAATAAAATATGTATCTAAAAAATTTATTAAAAAAGCCTAATTTAGTCATAAACCGTTGCCAACATCAAAATGATTATTCTATGCAGGTTTTGATATTAAATTAAAATTCGAAAATTTTGAATTTTCGATTTTTTGTTCGAGTTTGGGTCCGGTGTTCGGAATGGCCGAAATGGATGTCAGATTCGTCATCAGCGACCCCGAAAAGCCGAGAAAAAAGGGTTATTTTTTAATTAAAGGTGGGGGGTAAATCGCAAAAATAATTAATGAATTAATAATCTCAAAGAATTATTTAATGAAATGTACAGACATAATATTATATTTCAAATGTGTAAACAACAATCCATTTGAATGTTTACAATTTTACTCGTCCGTCCTTGAAACAAAACAACATTTTTGTTTTTTAGTGATTATGACAAATTAAAACTAATTGCAATTCGAGGTGACGAAACGAGGCTTATAAATAAAAAAAACAAGGACGTCCGCTGACGAAAAATTTTTGGGTAGAAGAGACCAATTTACTGATATTGATATATTAGTATGGGTCAATTTTCTCAGGTCGCTGGACTTTTCGATATCCGCATAAAAAAAATTTAAAAAAGGTTTAAAAACTGTAATTTATTTATTTAAAGGAACTCAAATCAAAATAAAAATTGATTATATTTAGAAAACTTTATATGAATAAAGTTTTTGAAAAAAATATATTCAAGATAATAATTATATTTATCCTATTTTCATCCGGCGCCCTTTCAACAATTAAAAGTCAAATCAAATTTACCATTAAATTTCAAAATACGGAAAAATAATTGAAAAAAAATGAACAATGAAAATAGAGAGAAGACAAACAAAATGAAGAAAGAAATGCACGCACACTCCACAACATCAGCATACACATACATAAATATTGGTTGGTATGTAAAGGGCGGTCGAGTGGTTGTGATGAATAAATAATTTCGGTCGGATTGGAGGGTTATGGGCTCTAATGGAGGGGGGGGGGAGGGTCTCCATAGACGTGGATTGGTTGGTGGTTCATAAGATTAAAATATTTAATTCCTCTTTTTTTTGTTTAAACAAATGCTCAAATCTAAAATGGAGGAGAACACTTGCGAAGGTTGACTCTGGTTTTCTGTTGAAATGTTAAATAAAGGCATGGAAAAGATGCTCACAAATTTACAAAATCAATGGATCAGCAGCATCCCTGATCCCCCCAAAATGTGGCTTAAAATCGGAAAATTTTCCCCCAGGGGGTTAGTAGAGGCTTATTTTGGCGTTGATGCAATATATTTGACCGACCATGACTGTATACTCGGATTCTGGATCGGGCCCAAAGAAATCCGGACCGGGTCCTGATCATGTTCAAGCTCCGGTATCAATCAATAACCATAAAAGAAATTTTTCGGACAAAATAAAAGAAAATAATGAATATTCAAAATAAAACAAGTAAATAATCAAATTTTTAAATAATCAAATCACTTTATTAAACTTTTTTTTTCTGAAGAATGAAAAAATATAAATAGCAAGTGAGTGTATAAATAAAAGTGTGTGTTCAAAAAAAGAATGGAATATACCCGGGGGGATGATCGGGAAAAATTAGGCCATCATTTTCCTGATGAGATAATGAATGAATTATCGATAAAAAACTGGATCAGATAAAAGTCAAAATCCCTCGCTCATCATCATGCATCATTTGATTAATAAGGCCACTCTATCATTGTTTTTCAACATCATCATCAGCAACAGATTGTCGTTTCTGTTGTTCTTTAACAAGTTCAATGTTTTTGCACAGCGATGTCAGAGGAATGTCCTGCAATTAATTATACGGTAAAAAACTCAAACAAATTAAACATTCTTGGTATCATCAATAGTCCTTAGGGTTCTCTATTTATAGGCAAATCATGAAATTTTTTATATACCATATTTCAAAAAAGTCATGACAAAAATTATATCAAAATTTTTTCATCCATAACTTTTTTTTTGGAACATGATAAATTTTCCGAAATTTTACAAGAAAATAGAGAAACCTTAATGATTAATTGAATGATAACAAATTTGTTCCACTTTGACAAAAAAATAAATTAATTTATTTGGTCAAAAAACATTAGTCCGAGTCGGGGCAGCACAATTTGGCCCTTGACGAGTTTTTCGTCCAATTATACACATTTTTTATGTTTTATAAATAGTATAAACAAATTTTTTTTTTTTTTTTCAAAAACTCTGACCAAATGATGGTTGTGTTTATGGAACAGCACCACATTGCGCGTGTCTGAACTGTAGTCACATGCGCTGCACTGGAAAATGCCAGGCCGACTGTTGTCAATGCGATGGTGTTCCCAGTGACGTGTGAATGCTTGAACACTGTCACCTGTGAACGAACAGTCCAATAGAAATGAGCAGTTATAAATGGATCTCAATTTTGAAATTCAGAACATTAATTCACTTTGAACTCAGGACATTAATTCAATACGCTTCCCATTTTTTTTTTGTTCAAGTTAAAAAGTTTTTACGAAATTTATTATGCAATTCTTTCTAATCAAATATAAATTGTGAAAAAATTGAATTTAAAAAAACTTTCCTTAAAATAAATAAAAAGAAAAAAAGAAAGAAATAAATTTAAAATATCTTAATGTCCTTTTTATAAGACAAAACAAACAGCCTTAAATTTAGATTTTGACCCTGTAATGACAAATTACAGTATAGTGTAAAATTTCTAAAAATTTTTAGCGATTTTTTAAAAAAATGTTATCACAATGCCAAATTTCCAAGGAGTAAGTGAATCTCAGCCAATCGACGGTGCTTAATTATACAAAAAAAAAACTCACAACGAAATGAGCAACGGGTACAGTAATGCTGTTTGTCAACCGTTCGTCCATTCCCGGCACCGTTTGCCTTTGGCATTTTGTCCATTTTTATCGTTGTCGCTCCATTCCCAAAACAACAATTTTCCATCACTGCTGCACGTTTGATGATTGTCATTAGACGCTGTTGAATCAGCTGTAAAGGGAATTTATGTATTTGCTAAATAAAAAAATAATTAACTAAATTAAATCAAGAAAAAAATAACAATTACATATTATCACCACTACCTGAACATGTTCCTTGCGATGCGCCAGAAATGGTTCCAATTCAGCGCCTAAAATGTAAATAAAACACATACACGAACGAACACAAGGGGTGTCAGCAGAACCTAACAAATAAGCGTTGAATTTTGCATCGCCGGACCCCAATTTATTATAAATATTTTTTTAATTTGACCCCGAATGACAAATCATTTTTTTGGCCCGAAGTGCAAAAAAAAAAAAAAAATTCTTCGGATTACTGCTCCGAATTTTTGTTCTGTTTATGGGCCTGTGATCAGTAGTTGACACGGGAGACCATGGCATTTAATTTGCATATGTATGAATTAACTCATACATTTAAAATTGCATTGAGAACAAGCGTATAACGATGAAGACACCGTGGAGACTGTTGTTGGCACTGATGGAGCAGCTGCAGCAGCAGCGTTATTGAGCACAGCAGAAAATGGAGCTGAATAATCCAGAAGAAATAAAAATAAATGTCATTTCAAAAAATGGTGACAAAATTTTGAAAAAAGACAAAATCAACAGAAATATTATTATTAACATACTGTAGTTTGGGATATTGTAGAGGGAGGGATGGGGATGCACAAAAGTTCCACCCCAGCATCGCACCCTCCCTGCCCCTTCTGAAAATTTTTTTGTTTTCTAAATTTTTAGGGTTCAGGTTCAGTTTTTTTTCTAGTAAAAAATATATAAACATTTAAAAAAATTCATTTTAAAATTGTGTAAAAAAGAAGAAAAAGAGCTTCTAACCCACATAAAACTATAATATTACTGTTTCAATTTTTCTAGAAAATCTATAAAATAATTGATTTCTTTTTTGTCACAAGCCACAAATTAAAATTTAAAAAATCATAATAAAAAAAATAATTAGAAAAAAAAATCTATAAAAAAATGACTTATAAACCGACCCCCCCCATCCCACCATCATTAATTGGACCGCCAGCAGCAGAAGTTTGCGTGTCCGGCGGCGGGTCCATTCGCTGCTGTATGCTCTCATTATTATAAGTGCCGCTGCCGCCTCCTTCCAGCGTTGTTGCGGACGCGTGGAGTGCCAAATGCGCGTGCAATGAATCGGCGGAAAAGCAGCCGAAGCTGCACAGTGCACAAGTGAACGGACGGCATTCACTGTTCCGATGCATTTCCATGTGCAGTTTGAGCAGCACCGAGTGCACCGTTTCTGTTGTACAATAATTAATGTAATTAATTGGAATATGAGGAAATTTAAAAAATAATTAATATTGTATATTATTTTGAGTTTTTATTGCGGAATGCAGAAATGACAAAAGAAGAATTTTTCAGAAAAATTTATTAATCGTAAAACCCCTAATTTATCGGTACTTTTTCTAGCATATGTTGCACAATGGGTGTCTAATTGAGAAAATTATTGATTTTTTTTTGAAAAAAATTGCTTATAAATTTTTCGTTTTAAAATTTTTTTTTCTACCAAATGGACATTCACTGCAGCAAAGAGTTTTTGCTGATTGTGAGGCTAAAGTCAACATTGCTGTAGTAATGAATGAAGTGGACGAAAAATCAGCAGCAGCGGCAGAAGAGGAGGAAGAACCTAAACGAAACCCAAACTTTGAAGAAAAATTAATTTCTAAATAATAAATTAACATGCTTAAAGTTATATACTCGCCCCCGCCCAGAGAAAATTTAAAAAAGCTAAAAATTTTTTAGCTTATTTTTCTAATTTTTTACAAATTAGCAGTTTTTTCTAAAATAAAGGAAAAAATCAATGTTTTTTTTTTTTGAAAAAATTGATTTTTGTTTAACAAGGAAATAATCACTAAAACCATACTCACCAACATCCAAACCAAGCATGGATTTCGTCTGCGCAAAAGGTTTTAATACAACATCGAGCTGCTTGTCAGACTTGTCCTACAAGAAAAAACCTATTAAAAAAATGTGCGGGACGATTGGGTACGGTATACAGTATCAAATCGAATTTTAGAAATTTCATAGATTCGATAAATTGTTTCCGCAATGCAGTGCCTTTATCCTTTATATCCCCTGTCTGGCTCTTTTATTTCAAATACTTTCGAAAATTAGCCCCGGAAGAAATTCTCGGGAATCGGGGACCGTCAGTGAGGACGAAGATCGGTGAGCAGGCCCAAAAATGTCGGTGATCGGGGAGCTCGAGGCTCAACCCCGCATTTAACTATCAGAAACAAAAACAAGAAAATGCACCGCTTCATCAACGAGCGAAGCAGCAACAGCTTGGGAAATCGACGCCGTCGTCGTCATTTCCATTTCCTCATCATCGCTCTTTTCATGGACAATTTTCGTCGGCATGATAGACAATTTTTTTTCGGACAACGTTTCGGCACCGTCCAAGCTGCTGCTGCCGCTGCTTGCCGCTTCCGGCGATGATCGAATTCCTGACGAAGATGTTGCGGTTGTTGCTGTCACCGTCGATGTTGCATGTTTCGGCATGGCCACCAATGCCTCTGGCATCATGCCAAATTCAGTTGCAACATTGCTGTTGTTGCCAATGTTTTGGTTGATGATGGAAGTGATCGTAGCGGTTGTGCCCGTGTCCCCATGCAGTTCCATGTGCTCCGCATAGCATTGCACCGAGCCGGAGGAGAAGGAACAGTGCTTGCAGGTGAACCGGTTCGCGCGCTTGTGCTTCTGCCGATGGTTCCAAAATTTGGCATAGTTCACAGTGAAGAAGGGACACTCCCTGCAAATGGTCGAATCAGTATTACAAATTGATGGTTTTAAAACTAAGTAATTCCGATCTATCTTCGTAACAAGGGAAAGTTTTCTTTCCCCATGTAAAAAATTGCCAAAGCAAAAAAAATATATAAAAGTTTTGTATCAAAGAAAAAAAAGTAAATTTTTTTTTGAAAAACGTAGAAGTTCTTAGAAATTATTAAAATCCGAGAAAATTTTAAAATTTATGGAATTTAAGTTTTTTGGTCCGTCAATTTTTAATAAATTTATATTTTTAAAGAAAAAGCATTTTTTTTGAAAATTATAAGGTTTTGGTGGTCAATTTTACAAAACTCTGGAAATGAAATATATCAATTGATATTGTGTATTAAATTCTTTTCCTCACTTGCAATTAAAAATGCCGGTGTCCATGCGCGAGTTTTTCTCCTCGCCGCTTTCGTCGCCACCGGCGGTGTATCGATTGTGCGTCACCAACTGATGGGCGTTCAACCGATGCTCCAACATGGTAGAGAAAGTGCAATGGTCACAGCGAAACAATGCAGCTGCACGTGATGAAAAGTTTTTAAATAATTTAATCGTAAGGAAAAGGGGAGAGGGGAGGGAATCTAAACGATTTTTTTTAAATTGTACTCTAATTTGTAAGGATGAAAAAGAAGGGCATTTCATCCCACTCCTCCTATCTTCCGAGAAAACTTTTTTAAAATTTGAATTTTTCAGAAAAAAAGGATTTTTTTTTCTATCCTAATGTAAGCCAAAAAATTCTAAAAAATTTTCTTGGTTGTTATAAAAATTTTTTATTCGTTGTAAGAATTTTTTTTTTTTGTTTTTAGCTTACAATTAGAATTAGATAGAAAAAATTTCCCTGAAAAAATTGAGATTTAATTAAATTTTTTGTTTCGCGGAGGAGGGGGGGGGGGAATTTTTGGCCAATCTTTGTGCGCTTAAAATTCAATTGCTTCTTTTTTTATTTTCACCCATCAGATTCACGATTATGTTAAAAAAACAATGATAAGTGAAACATTTGGCCGACCAAAAGATGACAAATCACTTTCTTTTCAGTATTATTTTTTTCTATTCCTCACACACACCTTTGGTGCGATGGTTGCGCGCATGCCGTACCAAATCCGCACAGAACGGCACTTCCTCCCTGCATTGTCTGTGAACACAACGGTAGAAATGGGTACAGGCACCTTTGAATTTTTAAAAAATGTCCAATGCTATTTCTCCTTTTTTTGTGTCGTTCCCTTTGGCGTACCATCAAAACGAATTCGTTCGCCGATTGGAACGGAAGCGCTGATGGATGAATGCCAATGCCGATGACGACGATCTCGTTGATGATGCAACAGCAGAATGATGCGTTTAAGACGACGACATTTGGCCCCGCGCGGCCCCAACACGGCCGGACTGCCCAGCAGCGGTCCCTTACGATGGAGTTGCTCATGCGCAAGCAATGCGTTTTGTCTGACAAATGGGTGTCAAGTTCACAAAATGATTGAAAACAAAAGCAAATTTGTACAAATTAGGCAAAATAAAAGTAAATAATAAATTTAATTATTTTCCATCAAAAATGGAAATATTTAAATTTAAAAAAAGTCACCTTTTGCTGCTGTATGTGCACAAAGAACAAGCAAATTTGCTGCGCACTTCATGCATCTGATGAAAGTGAAAAATATAATTTAAAACATTTGTTTAAATTGTGAAAACATTTTTTCAGAGGCTTATGAGTCCGCTGATCAAGAATATTCAGATTTTTCCGAATCACGGACCACAATTTGAACAAATATCAAAATTGAATTTTTTTTTAAATCCAAATTTGATCGAATCGTGAAAATGATCCTTTTTGTGTTTCAATAGTTTGTATTCGAGAAGTTTGTTTTTGTTCGAATTCGGGCTGAGTTTTTGACTTTTGATCGAATTCGTTTTTTTTGTGCTAAAAATGTGGGGAGGGGTCAGGGAGTCATCAGCTTAAATATTACCAAAAATAGTTGTTTTTTTATCATCATCATCATTCCCATTTTACCCTCATGTGTGCCTTCATGTCACAGTTGTGCTTGGACGAGTACGGACAATGTGGACAATAGTGCGCTTCGTTGCGACGAATTGGTGCCAGCCGTGTCGAAGACAGTGTCATTTGTTGTTGTTTGTGTTGAAAAGGAGCAAATGCCAATGCTTTTTGCTCAGTTTGTGCCGATGGTGAAGCGGATGATGAGGTTGGAGATGCACCGCCGTTGTTACTGTTACTGGTACTGCACTGTGCAGTGTTGTCGTCATGAAGGCGCTTGTGTTGTGCCAAAATGTCCAATGAACGGCAGGAAAAAGAGCAATGCGGGCACTGTGAAAAAATGGAAGAAAATAATTGAAAAAACGAGCAGCTCATCCGCCCTCGCTTCCTCCCTCCGTATTTTTTTATTCATTTTTGTTTGATAAAAAAGAGAATTTATGATTTTTTACTTTTTTAAATTTCTTTGAGGTTTTTTTCAAGTAAAAAAATATAAAAAAGATTTGTCTGTTTTTTTAATTTGAATTTTTTTTTTAATTGTTTCATTGAATACGAAAGAAATCCCTAAAACAAACTGGGACTGTCATAAAAAAAAATCTCAAGGAAATTCAAAACAATAAAAATTTTCATTTTCAAAAAAAAATGTTGTTTAGGGGGGGGGGATTGGAAAATGATTTAATAACAAAATCTGAAGCTGAACATTCAGAATTTTATGGCTTAAAGATTCTGATCAAAGTTGTGATCAGCATTACTAATGCAAATCGATACAGATGATCGGAGCAGCTACTGTATAATGTGAATTCGATCGATATAATCCTCATTTTACCTGATGTTCTGATTTGATCAGATGTTTGTTTTCATGCTTTTGCAATCGGAAAATCTGATCAGTGCTAAATGGGCAATTCTTGCAACGGTACACTTTGTTAACAAAAGCGCCCGTAAGTGCCGTTGTTGTTGAACCATCAAGCGAAGCTGCAGCTGAGGGCGATCTGACAAACATTTACATTTTGTACAACCTTTGCATAAAAATAGGTCCAGATTTTTGGCAAAAAATGTAACGTTAAAATTTTTCATAAATTTTTGATTTTAGTACAAAATTGTTGATAATTTTTTTTTTCAATTTTTGTCAAAATTTCCCCGTCTCTTTTTCCAACCGGCGTCCTTCTGCTGCTGCAGCATCCCGTCCATTTGATGATGTAAGCGGAGTAAATTCAAATTCAATGCCGCCATCCCCTCGATCATCCTGTTGTATGGATGATAAACAGATATTTTATATAAATTAAATATGGTTTTTGGATTTGAAGGACCGACCCTCCATGCAAGGCGTTCAGCTAACAATTCACGGCACAATGCATGCTGATTAGTGCCAATGATACGATGGTGATGGCGCGCATTGTGAAGTGCCAAATGAGCAGGGCCCGAACGAAATAGGAGTTGGCACCGACGACAGAACAAACAAAGTGTGTTGTTGTAGTGAGGGGGTTGTGAAGTGTGCAATAATTCAGAGGAACCAGAGGAGCAGTGAACGGTGGAAGAGCGAATTTGCTTGAATTTGGGAACAAAGTAATCATTGATATACCGTATTTGCTCTAATTATCCCCCAATCTCCATTAATCCCCCAATCTCCAATTATCCCCCAGTCTAGGAGGGGTTTGAAGAATAATCCCCCATGGGGGATAATTAGAGCAAATACGGTAGTTACATTTAAAAGAGTCGGTAAAAAAGAATGGAGCGCAGGACAGAAGATCACCCACCATTCACAATTTAAAAAAATTTTCGGGTTTTCTTGAAATTTTCTTAAATAGATTTAATTATGCTAGGGTTTTTTTCAGTTTTTAACGGCGACGTTTTGGGATTCATCAAAGAATATACTGTCTCTATAAATTTGCCTATTTTTTTGCGCCGAAAACTTACCAGGCATTTTTTCTGATAGGCGTGCCATCGGTCCGCAATCAGTTGGTATGTCCAACGAAATTTGTTTTCATCTGCTGCTGCCAGCGGTGGAACTGGTTCATCTTCATAACCATCAACAATACCAGCAGCAACAGCATCAGAATAGTTGTTTTTGTTGATGTTGTTGTTATTGATCATGGTTGCTTCCTCCACAACAACAATTTGGTCGTGTTCATCCTCGTTGAACTCGACCATCTCCATTTTGATCAGTTTGTGCATACTGTTGCTGCTGTTACCGTTGCTGCTGTCAACTATTGTATCTGTGTTGTTGTCATGATGTTGGTGTTGTTGAACGTGGTCATCATATTCATCATCATTTTTCCCCAACTGTTTAATGGAAATTTTTTGACAATCGTCGTCCAATAGTGGTGACAATGATGAAATTGATTGATCAGCATCATTTTTATTTGTTGCAACTGTTGTTGATGCGGCGGTTGGTGATTGGCGTCCGCCCAACAGTTTCGCAAGCAGTCGTTCATTGTTTGGCACACCCACATAGTCCGGTGGCCAATGGCACGGCACGTCATGCAATTGACTGTGCCGGCGAATAAAACCGCTTGAATCATTTTTGAACCCACACACAGAGCACTGGAAGCCGTATGTTCTGGAAAATGAAGAACACTGGCATTAAACACGGAGTCGAGATCGTTCGGACATTAATTTATAAGTTCATTTTTTAAAAAGCGACAATTTTTCAGAAAAACCTTAAGAAATTTTTACAAGAAAACAAAAAATTTTGAAACTTTTCTAGCCGATTTTTTTTCAGTTTTATGATGAAATAGTGTTTTAAAAAAAATTCCATTAAATGGCTGAAAAATTTTAAAAATTAATCTTAGAAAATTTAAAAATTCGAGGGGAAACGATACAGAGAGAAGGGCTCACAGGAGATGATGAGTGACGTTTAGTCTCATTTTTTTCCATTTTCCTCCACCTGGTATGTCCTTTGAGATGGGGTTCCAGCCGCTGGCGACTCTGTGTTCGGAACGGACAGTGCGGACACTGTATCGTGTTACGGTCGTACACCGTTTTACCGCCCGCCACCGTGCCACTGTTTGAGCTGGTTGAAGAGGACGACTTGCGAACATTGATGGAATTGTCACAGCTTTTTCCAGGATGATCAACAGTGGAATTGCTGGGAAAATGTTTGATTTTTTTTTAATTTTTAAGCCACAATCAAAAGAAGAAAATTGGCAGGAGTGAAGACTAAATTAAGGATACAAAATGGGAGCAGCTCGTTTCCCCCCCCCCCGCCGTCGGTTCCGTCACCTTTAGAAAATTTTTAAAAAAATTCAAGCTTAGAATGGGTTGATATGGGATATACCAATACATTAGGTGCTTTTTGAAATCCATAATTTCGTCCAACCCTGTTCCGGGTAGTTAATTATGAAATCAGTTCCAACATTCATTTAGCTCTCTCTCTCTCTTGCGCCGTTCGGCATGACACACTCGCGCGTTGTACATGTACATGTACGTAACAAGGGCGTAGGCAGGGGGGGGGGGCTGAGGGGGCTAAAGCCCCCCCCCCCCCTCCGAAACCCAAAAAGTAAAAAATTCTCAGTAAATTTTTTTGAAATTTTAAGCAATTTTCTTAACAAATTGCATTAAAATACTCAAAAAATTTTCCCGGCGGCGCATATCGGCACCGCCGGACCCCCATTTTACCATTTTTTGTAAAATGGAGGCCAAAATCGCAAAAAATATTAATTTTTTGGCGAAAAACGGAGAAAAATTTTGTAAAATACACCCCATAATTAGGGATTTCAAAAAACCAAAAATACACCCTCTAAAAATCGAATTTTTGACTTCAGCCCCCCCCCCCAAAGCCAAGGGTCTGGCTAGACCCTTCGTACGTAACACAATAAAGACGGAGTTCATCAATTTCAATATTCGTACTCACCCATTAACAATGTTGCTTGTGATATTCTTATTATCATCAATGCTTTGCTGTTGTTGCTGCGGCAGTTGTTGCCGTTCTTCGAGCAGTTGTTGTTGCTGTTGTTTTTCAAGTATTGGCATACCATCATTATGGCCACAAATTTTGTGCCCATCCTTCTTCTTATCCACCTTCTTCTCCTCATTTTTTTCTTCATCATCACATGCTTCCGTCACGGTACTCCTTCGTCTTCCCTGTTTTTGTTGATGCTTTTGCTCAGCTTTTCCAATTCCGTTTTTTCTCCGTCGTTCCTCCTCCTCTTCCGCCGCCTTGCGTTGATTTCTCAGCTGTTGTTCATGCATTTGGTTCACCAATCTTGCCACATCAGCAACCGTTGAACAGAATTTGTTTGTATAAAAATTGGTGCTACTGCTGCTGCTGCCAGCATTGATGGCACTGGCACTGGTGTTACTGCTATTAATCGGCTTGAACACTGTTGTTGGTGAGGATATTGACACCTTCTACGGGGGAAAGCAGGATTAAGGAGAAAATACTGATTGTGAGATTTTTTCGAGACCAATCAAAAATGCTCAAAATTGGAGTTTTTAAGCAAAACAAAAAAAATTGTTGAGGGAAATAAAAAAAAATTTCATCGGAACTTCTCTCCGATTTTCAAGAAAAAAAAATTGCGTAAAATATGGATTTTTAATGCGAATAAATTACAAAACAGCAATAAAGTTAAATTTTCCGTTCAAGGCGATTACGTATTTTTCAAATCAGTCATTTTTTAAAAATTAGCATCATTCGAAAGCGATTTTTTTCAAAAAATTATTGCCCGAAAATTTGGCACACAATCAGACGGAATCGGCCTGTTTTGAAGATTAGAGAAACCAAAAAAACCGAGACTTTTCTCGACACTTGGGACCAACTCATTCGACCAGAGCTCAACCAAAAATTTTTTTTGTTTTGTCCCACTTCATTGCGACTTCGTTGTGCCAATATGTCCAAGTTCACATTCACACAGCACTGTTTTGCCCATTGAGCGGCGGCAAATGATGGCGGTTGTGGTAGTGGTGATTTGCCACCAACAAGCGTTGTTTTTTCTGACAATTTCAACGCCCCAGCGGCGGCGGCGGTTGTGCTGCCACCACCACTGCTGAACTCGCCCTTGACAACAACATTGGTGGTGTTGCTGATCCGTGAACGTCGTCGACTTAACCCGTGAACACGGCTAAATGGAAAAATTGGGGGCGGTGGCTAATTCAATTTAAAGTCTTCAAATTTGGGGTGTCACAACCCGTAGACATAAAAAAAGGTCAAAAGTGTGGGCGGAGGCATAAATCAATTCAATAAATTTTCAAATTTGGCGCCACCAACCGATGCTGGCGCATCGTCTTTTTGTTGGTGCATGAAAAGTCGCACAACTCGCTGAACAACAGCAGGTGATTAAAATAGATGTGCAAATACAATATAAATACAGTGAAGACACATTCATTCAATTTGTTTACCATGGGAATTCCTTGTCCGAACCGTGCAATTTCAAATGGTTGGTGAGACCAACACGGGAATCAAACGTAGCAGGACATTTCGGACAGGCATGGTCATCAGGCTTAAATACAAAAGGGGATAAAAGTGTACCGAATAAAATGGATTAAATTGTGGGAATTCGGTACCATGATTTGGGATGGAAATTATGGGCTCGGACTTCCGATGTTTTTCGAACCCGAATTTCCGACATCTCAAAAATAGAGGGCCTCGGAAATGAGCATTCCTGATTTATACCCAAGTCACTAAAAACACAAAATTAAAAAAAAAATTGAAAATTTTTTCAGTGAATTTTTGGAAAAAATGTATTAAATAAATTACATAGTAATTCATTATAAAATTATGAAAAAATTGCTGAAAATTTTCAAATTTTCTTTCTTGCATTTGGTTATGAAAAAATTTTCTAAAAATTCAATTTATTTTTTATAAATTATAATTTCGTATTCTTAGGGAGTAAGAGGGTATGCCACCGCCTCCCCCCCCCTCTCCGCCGTTGCTACGCTTTGAGTTGGCCCGGGCTGCTCTGCTATCTGGTCGCAACGCGCACCTTAATGTTCTCGGGCACCGTGGGCTCAAGCTTCACAGCCTTGGTGGGCTGCATTTGTTCCTCCAAATCGTCGTCCTCACTCTCTTCCGCTTCCACACCGTTGAAATAGTCGCGGTACTTCAGCGGCACTTTGCGCTTCCGCTTCACGCGTAGTTGCATTCCGGCATCGGTTTGACCCTTTGCCGTTGTCATTTATGTAGGTGCCAAGAAAAATAAAAAAAAATTGGTATATTTAAAAATCTAATGGTTGTTAAAGGAATGGAAGTGAAATGTTTTAAGACGAATAAAGACTTGAATAGAACTCGGCGGCCTGGACCTTGTTTGAGGCCTGAATTTTTCCTTAATCCATGACCAGGTCCAGGCTATTCTCGACACATGAGATTTTTCTGGCTTTTTGAGAGAAAAGTCAAGTCCAGGCCCAGTTTTTTTTAAAACCCCGAGCTCTAAGGCAATCCATAAAAAATGATTCTAAATTACAAGGAGAGGAGCACCTTACCAAGTTGTTGTGTTCGACTGTTTTGTCGGGATGAATTGAGATTTTTTGTGTGTGTTTTAGGATGAAGGGATACATAGGCTTGGGGAGGGGAGGAGGGCGGGGGGAGAGAGAGTTGGGGTGGGGGTGAAGGGTGAATGAGAGATGGAAAGACAAAACGGGAAAAGGGGAACTCTTCCAACTCTTCCCCTTCCTCCCCCCGCTCTTCTATCATCATCAGCAGCAGAAGGAGGAGTAAAGGAGGAGAAGGGGGACTTCCCCTTCCACATTCTCAATCAATTGCATTTAGTGGTGGGGGGTTTGAGAAATAAGGGGAATTGGAAGGGATGGAAAAAAGCGACAAAAGAGCAAAGTAAAATGCCCTCTTTCACTGCTGGTCGAGTGAACGCGAAAACTGTGGATATAATATGTAGGACATTTAGCCACAAAAGTACAGGCCGATCACTGGCGGCTCTGGGCTAATGAGTGTGTGATCAAAAGGCGGGTCAAAGTGGAGACAATTTACGGAAAGTAATACATAGGAGGAATGCGAGAGAAGTCAATGATGAGAAACTGAATGGAGAAAGAAGCGTGAGAGAGTGAGAGAGAGAGAGAGACAAAGGATGGATAGAGACAGAAATTTTTCTGACTCAAATACTCTCTCTTTTTCTTTATTTCTTTTCCTTGTGTAATTATTTTTCTCTGTGAAAATAGCTTCTCTGTCGCACTGTTCTATCTCAAACACATTAAGGCAGAGAGTACAACAAAAGATTAACCAGACATTGTGAAAAGAAGAGTGAATAAGAGAGAGAGAGAGAGAGAGGACATAGAGACCTCTAATTTGTAAGACAGAAAGGACGACGAGTTCCCCTTTCGCAGTGCCTTCTTTCTCTCTCTCATCATTCTCCTCGTGTTGAGATTGCTCTTCGAATGGCCCTTTCAAGGGTCGTCTGTGTCTGACTGCTCTCATTTGTTTATCTTTCTCTAGGCGCTTCAATCAGTTTTGTATCGATTGAAAATGAAAGGGGGAGGGAATGGAAAGACACATTGAGCGCGGGCTGAGAAAATGGGGAAAGGGAGGGGGGTACGAATGAAAAGGCATAAAGGAGAAAAGGAAAAGGGCTTGTGATGGCTGATGGGAGAGAGGGGCGGGGGGGGGGGGGGGGGATAAAATGTGAAAGCCGTTTTGGACTTGGAAGCTTTTTAAGTTTGGTACTTTGCTGGATCAAAAAAAAGGCGAAGTAAATTGTAAAAAATGCGCGCGTGCCATATTATTAATTTGGAGGCATAAATGCTAATAATTTACAGCAGATTTCATGGAATTACATCTTCGCGCCTGTTGCAATTGTATGAAGTAAGAAGCAGATTTATTTTTGAAAATGCCGATTCAATTAAATATTTCCGAAAAAAACGCCAAAAATACTTATAAACATGGAAACATTAGCAGTGCAATAATTAACAGCGAAATTCGTACAATTATTGCCCAAAAAAAGGGGGGGGGGTAAATGGTGAAAGCCGTTTTGGACTTGGAAGGTTTTAAGTTTGGTACTTTTCTGTTCAGTGGATCGGATTTGATTTTTTTAAAGGTAACAAAAGACGCATTTGTAAAAAATACGCGCATGCCATACTAATTCTAGTTTCGGAGGCATAAATGCCATTAATTTTAAGCAAAGATTTTTCGAATAATTGCATCTCCGCGCCAGTTTCAGTTCTATTTGTTTATTTAAAAAAAAAATCAAATCTGGGCCTCTAAACAGAAAGTACCTTAAGTTCAAAGGGATGAAAATTGGATGTCGATTATATCCCATAAAATAACGAAAAATAAATAAAGGCTAAAAAAGGCGATTCGTTTTTTGCCAATTCGTTTTTTTATCCCGATTTAGGAATAGCCCTGACTCTCGCTGTCTTCACTCCTACATACACTGGTGGAAAAAAGTCTTTACTCAAGCCGATCAAATCATTTAAAAACCTGAAATAATTCATGCTAGCTTATCTTTTGATACTGATCAAAAAAGTCTCTTACATCAACTTGATCAGATCACTCTTTCATGGTGACCAGGAAAGTCAAAAATGGCTTGAAATTGGGGAAATTTTAGAAAAAAATTCCAAGGGGGTTAGGAAATTTTTTTTGGAAATTTTGAATATGCTCATTGGATAGAGCACAAAATTCACTACAGAATTGCCTTTTGGATGGTGGGGCAGGGAGGGACATGTACATAAAAAGTTATACTTGATTGAAAATTGATCATCTTAAAAAATATCTGTTTTTAATCATTTTCCCTTGAAATACGGTAGAAATCAATCATTTTTGAGATGTCCAATTTTGACCCCAACCTTATCTCAGCGAGTATAACTCGTAGCCTAACCATCCAAAAGGCAATTCTGTAGTGAATTTTGTGCTCTATCCAATGAGCCTATTAAAAATTTCCAAAAAAATTTCCCTAACCCCCTAGGAATTTTTTTCTAAAATTTCCCCAATTTCAAGCCATTTTTGACTTTCCTGGTCACCATGAAAGAGTGATCTGATCAAGTTGATGTAAGAGACTTTTTTGATCAGTATCAAAAGATAAGCTAGCATGAATTATTTCAGGTTTTTAAATGAATTTTAAGGTGGTTTTTCATGTTCTGAGTAAAGACTTTTTTCCGCCCTTTTTTGAGTAAAGAGTGATCAAACGACTCATGCTCAGAATGAATGAGTGGATCAAAATAATTATGTGGTGCATAAAAATTTTTTCCACCAGTGTACATACCTAAATATAGACAAAAACGAATCGGGGTAAAAATGAATTGACAAAAACGTCCTTTGTCCTAAAAATAAAAAAACCATTTGAATGATGCCAAATTTTTGGCTCAAAATTTTTGTTTCAGGGTTGAAGAATTTTTTTCACCCAACTTTAAAAATTGTCTTACAAAAACTATGGAGTTACCAAGATTTTCAAATTTCAAAATTTTTCTACAAATTTTAGAAATTCTTTTATAAGATAATCTAAGAAAAAAAATTATGGAAAAATTTTCAACGATTTTTTAGTCATTTTATAGTGAATTACTAAGTTTCAAAAATTTTTCCAAAAACGCTGAAATTGCACCACCAAAGCTATTGATATAAGGAGCTCTAGTTTTAATGTCAATTATAATTTGATCAAAACCCCGGGGATCTAGATCATGGGCGTCGTAATTATCATTCATATCTTATACATATATTTTCTATCATTTTGGGCTGACCCCCTTCGGAGATTTTGTCCAGATACCGTATTTACTGAATTAATACACCCGGGGGGTTCTATTTTTCAACCCCCCCTCGAAGGGGGGGGGGGGTTCTAATTCAATAAGTACGATAAACAAAAAAAATCGCTTTTAATAGAAACTTAATCATATCAAATATTAAAATAAATATTTATAATTTGTCGTCTAAACTTCATTACTGAGTTTTTAGTTCGGCCAAATTTGCGCACAACATTTTTTATACCGAATTTAAACTTTCTTTACCCTTTTCTTTATAATTTTATATACTGTATGAGAAATTATTTTAAATTTAAAAACAATGTGAAAATTCAAAAAAAAAAAATTTGCTCACACACAACAAATCACGGGGATACATTAATAGAATGGTGGGCAATTCAGAGGTTCCACGTGAGGACGGGATATAATATAACGCGTTTTACACATTCATTCAAAAACAACAAAAATTGAGTGGTGGAAATGATGACCTATGGCAACTTTTAAAGGGGACAATTTCAGTGTCGGGATTGATAACAGATAGGTTGGGTGCTTAATTAAATTGCTAGGGCTGCTCGAGAGTTTCGGGGGGCACATTCTCTTGGTCTCGTCTCTTTTTACTGAAAATTTTGATTCACGAGCACCCCAAAACAATCAAATTACAAACTTGTTTTTTTTCTCTTGGATTTTCGGTAATTAGCCCAAAAAAGCCCTTTCTGTTGTCGAGACTAAATATTAACAGACAGAAAACAAATTAATTCAATTTTGAATTAATTGTTTCAAAAAATGCTCGACATCAGAATGCCGCCCGACATTGTGTTTAAAATTGGGTTACAAAGAAATTAATTTAGCAATTTAGTTGTGTGTGGGTTATTAATGGGCGAGCCAAAATGGGGTACACAAAAATAATTGGGATTTTACCCGCATTAATGAAGAGAGAAAAAGAAGCAAAGAAAAGCAAGCGTAGACAATATATATATATATATATATAGTATGTAGAGATGATAGATTATGTAAACCATGTGGAGTTTAGCCAACTTTTTTTTGAATTTGAAAATGCCGTGGCATGCCTTTCAAAAGTATTTAAATTGGGGCCTACATATATACCAGGGTGGCACGGAATTCCGGTTTCCGACATTTTCGGGGTCGGAATTCCAATTTTCAAAAAATTTAGGTCTGGAATTTTCCGAAAATTCGGAATGCCATCCCTGCTATACATATATCCTGACTGGTTGGCAACACAACACATACAGTATAATAAAAAAAATATAGTAGAGAATACAATTTCAAAAAAGTGACAAAAATGGGTTAGATGCTAGCTATTATATAAATTTTTTAAAATCCCCTGCTGCTGCTGATGCTTTTTGTTGTTGTCCCGACCGATAGACTGGCATAAAATGACGAAAAGCGCGCGTGGTGTGTGGTAGTAATTAGTGTATATGGTATGTGGCACAGTACCCGTCTCTCCTTGTGTTTTGTCATTGTCGTAATTACTTAGTAGTTAGTGTAGGGTAATTAGTGGGTGGGCGCATTGATGAAGAGACGACACACTTGCACAGTTCAAATGTATTCAGGACCTTAATTTGCAATTGATTAAAAATTGTCAAAATGATAATTTTTTTGACCAAATTTATTAAAATTTGGTATTTTTGAAACTTCCTTTTGTATTTAGAAGCTATTGGCAAGCTATTTCTATGCTATAAAGAAATGAAAAGTTATGCTTTGTTAACCTGGAGTAAGTAATTTTGTAAAGTTGAAATTATGGTCCGAGAAAATGCCTCATTGTCAGATGGAACTTGGGTCCGCTTCGAAAATTTAGTAGCTCATCGTGAAAATTAAAAAAATATATTAAAAAAAAAGATTTACTCAAATTTTAAAGAAAATTTTAAAATTTTTAAGGCGAAACACCGGCCCACGAAAAGATATGCGGTGAATAAATTTTCAAAACTAAGTTTTTCAAAAATTAAGAAATTTTAGTTTCACTAAATTGATCATGAAATTTAAAAAAATGAATATATTTTTTAATACTTCCGCAAGAAGTGAAAACTGAGTTGTTTTTCGTGGCATTTGAACCAAGGGCGTAGGCAGGGGGGGGGGGCTGAGGGGGCTAAAGCCCCCCCCCCCCCGAAACCCAAAAAAAGTAAAAATTTTCAGTAAATTTTTTTGAAATTTTAAGCAATTTTCTTATCAAAATTGTTTAAAACACTCAAAAATTTTCCCGGCGGCGCCTATCGGCACCGCCGGACGACCCCCATTTACAATTTTTTTTGAAAAATGGAGAACAAAATGGCAAAAAATAGTAATTTTTTGGCGGAAAACGACTAAAATTTTTGCAAAACATAATTCAGGATTTCAAAAAACGAAAAATACACCCCTAAAAATCGAGTTTTTGACTTCAGCCCCCTCCGAAGCCAAGGGTCTGGCTACGCGCTTGATTTGAACTCACCAAAATAGGGCACACGTGTGTCCTTGTAGCCCTTGAGCCAATACGTTGTCTGCTTGCCTTTGCCCTTCATTTCCACCTCACCACGCAGCTCCAAATGGAAGTCGTGGTCCTGGCCGAGCAGTTCTTTGGTTGTCGATGAGACATGAATTCGAAGAGCTGAATTTTTATAAAAAAAATTTCAAAAAATTTTTTTTTTTGTTTTTACGCAATCCGTTGCTCTCCATACGGCTGGATGTGTTCACAGTGTCGCCGAAAAGGCAATACCTGGGCATCTTTGAGCCAACAACGCCGGCCACGACAGAACCTAAATGTTTTTAATAAAAATTAAATTAATATTTAATTTGGAGTTTTTTTTGGAAAAAAATATTTTATACAAAACGCAAATATTTTTAATACAAAAAGCCTTTAACGAATTAAAAAAAAGTTAATTCCAAAAATGATAATTTTAAAAATGAAAATTCTAAAAAGAATTTCGTTAAAAAATCCCATCCTGGAAAAAGTCATTCATTGTTAAAATTCCTGACGACCTGAGTGCATTCCGATTCGAAGCTTCAACTGCTCATTTGGCCTATGCCGAATGGTGAAATTCTTCACTTTGTGTAGCAATGCTAGGGCCATCTTCAAGCAAAATAAATATTTATATTAAAAATTACGGTTTTGGTCCTAATTTAAAATTTAAAAAAATGTCATCAAAACGCGAGCTGAAAGCATATTTTAGTGTGCACCGCTATTTTATCGTAGTGCGACATTTGCGGACCGACATTTGCGGACCGACATTTGCGGACCGACTTTTGCGGACCACTATTTCTGGGTTGAACTGTCAAAAAAAAACAAAAAAAAAATAATTTTTTCAAAAATTGAGTGACTAAGTAGTTTTATTTGTGATTTTTACCAAGTTGAACATCGCCCGGTACTTATACAGTTTGACCCACATAAAAAAATTTTTTGTTTCTAATGATAAAAACGTGTTTCTAGGGGTTTTCGGGGCTGCTGATCACGAATATGAACTCTATTGGACGAATTTCCGAACCCCTAACCCGAAATTCGAACTTTTTTTCGAAAAATTTTTTTTTTTTAATCCGTTTAAAATGTGTCAAAATGCGTGCTCCATGATTCTCCGGTGAGCTGCTCGTTCAACACATACTCAAAAAATAAATAAAATTTAACAAATTTCTAAAATTCAACAAAATGCCAAAATATGAAGTGTAAAATTGGCGCGACAATCAGTTTTCGCATGGATACAAAGCTGCCACTTGGGACCAAAAATGGCGAAACACCAAATCATAATTTCCAAATTGTTTCCGCCATCATGGAGCACGCATTTTGACACATTTTAAACGGATTAAAAAAAAAAAATTTTTCGAAAAAAAGTTCGAATTTCGGGCTAGGGGTTCGGAAATTCGTCCAATAGAGTTCATATTCGTGATCAGCAGCCCCGAAAACCCCTAGAAACACGTTTTTATCATTAGAAACAAAAATTTTTTTTTATGTGGGTCAAACTGTATAAGTACCCATCGCCCTTCAAGAGTAATCGATCAACTTTTTGCAATCAACATCGAAAGAACCCATTTTTTAAAGAAGTTTAGTTTCCATAGATAAATATAGTATGTAGTTGCTCATTTTTAATTTTGGACCCATAGTTTTAATAACAGCAAATTACGGACAATTTTTGAGAAAAAGATAAACTATTTTAGTTTTTGTTTGTTAATTTAATTGGTTTGACATGCCGGAAAAAATTAAGCTCTCGGTTAACTAAAGCGTGGAAGTGAAACAAGATAAAAAATTTTCTTGGTATAAAATTCTTGAACTGACTTTTATATTTAATTTAGCTAATTTTTTCGCCAATTTCACAGTTTAATTATAAGTTAGAAATTCTATAAAAAAGAAAGAAAAAAGTTATGTCAAATAAGACTTCTCTCCAAGAAATTCTATAAAAAAGAAAGAAAAAAGTTATGTCAAATAAGACTTCTCTCCAATTGAGACAGATCGCTTTGCATCAGCTTACCTTCACTAATTTCAATTTGGGAATATTGAATTTATTAAAATTTCTTATTATTTTTTTCTTTATTTAGACAGTTCTATCGAGAAATAGTGGTCCGCAAATGTCGGTCCGCAAATGTCGGTCCGCAAAAGTCGGTCCGCAAATGTCGGCTAACCCTATTTTATAGATGCATAAATGCCATAATCTGAATCAAATTTCATAAAATACGCATTCCGCTTGTTTTTGTAAGCTTTTGAACCAATGAAATTGTACAAGCGGGATTTGATGAATTAAAACAAAATTGAGGATTAGGAAGTTCAAAACCGTAAATTATCAAATTTTTGGGACCTGAGCAATTTGTGACGCATGGTCCGTGGTCCGTTCGGGCAGCCCAGAAACAACCATGTAAGCATCACCGATGGTTTCAACCTTGTACACTTGGAAATTGTCCACAACACCGTCAAACGCCAAATACAAGTCGTTGAGCAGTGTGACAACCTCAAAGAAAAATGAAAAAAAAAATGAGAATGGAGAGCGATCAGATATGTTGATCAAAAAAATGGAAAACATTTTTTTGGGATGAGGATTATAAAATAATCCCCCACTTTCGGCCTAAAATTTAATTTTCAAAAATTGCTTATTATTTTTATTGTGATTTTCCCCTTTTATTTTTGAAAATTATTAGTATAAATGCCAAAAAAGCATCCAACTATTTTTTAGTTTCCTAAGTTTCTTAGAGGGTTTTTTAATATATCAAAAGAATTTTTTTCTCATTCCTTTTTTTACAATTTTCAAGGAACAAATTTTGAAAAAACAAAAATTTGCAAAAAGAAAATTTTTTATAGAGTTTTTAAGTTTTTTTATAAGGAAAAATCTCTAAGAAATTTAGAAAACGAAAATTTTCAGTTTTTTTGAAACTTTTCGGAAAGAGAAAACTGCAGAGGCATGAAAATAAAGCTGGTCACATTGATGGCAGAGAAAAGGGTTTTCAAATTTTTCAAAAAAAATCTGTCAATCATAATGGTCCGGTCCACCTGCATCGGTGAGGACAAAGCGGAGAGTGAGGTGAAGCCGACAATGTCAGAGAAATAGATGGTTACACAATCGTACGACTCCGCTTGGACCGGATTGCCATCAATTAGCTGATCAGCAATGGACGGTGGCAACAGTTGATGAAGCAGATCTTCCACCTATCAAGGATTTGGTACCAATTAGTGTGCATGCAGCAGAGCCGGCCAAGATAAGTGTCACGGTTTTTAAATACGTAGACGCCAACTTTAAGCCCCAACACCATTTCTTACAATTCACGAATAAATTGAATGTTATATTAGCGGTGCACCCCAAAATTCCGCCGCCGAAATTCCATCGTTAAAATTTTTCGAAATTTTTTTCCTTCGAATTTTCTTAGAAAAAATTTTCCTAAGATTTTTTTTTCATGAAAAATTTTTGTTTGAAAAATTTTTTTTGGCGGAGTTTCGGCCGACGGAGTTTTGTCCTGCTCCGTCATATTAGTGCCCTTTTGAAACTTGGAATCCTCGATTTAATTCGTTTTTGAATTGAAAGAAAAACTTTTAAAAATCGAGTGCCGCAGTCGATTTTATACTCTTCTTGAAGATCAAGTTCTCGACTCGATGCCAAAATCGAATCGAGTGCGGCACTCGTTTAATTGTAATAGAACTTTTATTTTTTGCAGTTTCGGTGTCATCATAATTAAGTCATCAAATTGAGGACTTAACCAGAATTGAAATAGACTCATGCTTGGAAAAACCAAATCTTTCTATTAAATTTAGCAATTGATTGGTGCTTCAATGGAATTTTCAGTGCAATCAAATCCGAACCCGAATGAATAAATACCAAATATATCTCATTAATTTAATTTCTTACCTTTTTCTTCTCACCCAAATATTCTTGGGTCCGTTCTTCCACCAGCCCTTCCAAGTTGGTCGCATATTGTTCCATGCGTTTCAGCAGATTGTCCACCAAATTGCTGGTCTCATTCTCTCTGTAAATAAGAATAATCATAGCAAAACGAAAATGTGGGTTTAATAATAAAAAAAATAATAATTTTAATTTTTTCGATGCTATTTATGTCGCTGATTACGAATCTGACTTTTGTTCTTAGTTAACAGGCATTTTGAATTTAGTCAGATTTTGTACACAAATCAGATCTTTATAATTGCGCTTAAATTAGAAAAAACAAAAATAGATTGTCGTGTTAATCCGGGATTTAAAATTAAAAATGCATTAATCTGTGACTGACTTCTGACTGCTTTATTAAAGGAAGCAATGCTGATGAATTCGGATGAAAATTTGGAAAATATTGCTGATTTTATATATCTCATTTTTAATTTTTAATTCGATTTTTAGTTTTTATAGCTTAAACGCATGATAACTAAGAAAAAGTCAGATTCATGATCAGCTTCAAAAATGTGGCTAGAAAAAAATTATAAAAAAAAAAAAAATTCATGGGGGGGGGTGACAAAACCCGGAAGTACCACCAATTTATTTTAAATTATTAAAATTAATTTTAAAAATGCCAAAATGAAATGGCCCGCCCGCCACCCACTTGTTCAACGTGTGCACCACTTTGCGTATGGTGCTGAAGTCGGGCCGTCCATGTGGGTTCTCGCTCCAGCATGCCATCATTAAGTCGAGCAACTTTCTCACTGTGTCCGGCGTGTCGTCCACCGGCGAAAAGTCGGGAATGACCGGTCTGTACAGCTCCGCGTCAATGGGTGGGATCACTTGCAAATGCTCCAAAACTTCTTCAAAAAAAAAATTATCACTTGCAAATGCTCCAAAACTTCTTCAAAAAAAAATTACTGATTATTGGGCTTAATACAGAAAAAAAGGGAGTAAATTTTTTAATTGCAAAAAAAGTAAGCCCGAAAATGCGCAATTTTAGCTAATTTTTCGACAAAATATGGCTTTTTCTTAAAAGTAATAATTTTATATTCTTGTTATCGTTCAATAGCCCAGGTTTTTCTCCATTAACCTGGAAAATTCCAAATAAAATCATCTAATTTATTATAATTTATGGCAGAAATAATACATATCTTCATAAAACTTTTTCGAAAGTTGACCGAATTTTTTTTGAAATTTTGCAAGCCAAAAAAAAAATGTAAAATTATGCCATATTTTGTCGAAAAATAGCTAAAATCTACAAAATGACCCATCACGCCGTAATTATGAGGGGTCTTTATAAAATTCCAGAAAAATTGGTGACCCTTAAAAAAACTTGCCCAGTGGGCTCGGGTTCTCTTCCTCGCCCCTGTAGAAGGCACCCTTCCTGTACAGCATTTCGTGCAGAATGAGCGCAAAACTGTACACATCTCCCTTCTGTGTGCCCTGAATGTGTGCGTCTGGATTCCTGAGCAGTTCCGGGGCTGTCCACAATTTTTCTGAAAAATTAAGAGCATTAAAACTTGGTAATTCATGAAAAGAGACGAAAAATTGAGGATTGGGAGAAGAATATTTATTTCGAATTGAAAAAAGCATAAAAAATTTTTTTATAAGAGAATTTCAAAAAAAAGAATTCGGGAAATTGTTGATTTTTTCAAAGTTTTACAAAAATTTCTCCATAAATTTAAAAAAAAAATTTTCTTGAAATTTTTTAATATTTTTTTTAAGACAGGAAACGGTATGGGTAAAAAAAGGAAGAGGGTGAGGGGCACGAGGTGTCCCCACCATCAATAGCTTTTTGGGGGGGGGGGGGCGATTGCATGTCATTAGTTTGTCAATTAAAATTATTAACATAATTTTATTAATTATTATTATTATAGTAAAAAGCTGTGTCAAAGATGCCAATTTAAACACATTAGTCTTGACATGCCACACACACTTCTGTAAAAGGCGTGCGTGCCAATCTCCTCCGGGTTCGTTTCCTCCATGGCGTGCAGTTCGGCCAGCCCAAAATCGGTCACTTTGAGCACAAATCGGCTGTCCACCACACAGTTGGACGATTTCAGCCGCCCATGGGTACGAATCAAAGAACTTGTGTGCAGATAATGCATGCCCTTCAAAACAATATTTTCACAGGCTTTAATTTAAAAAAAAAATGAGTAAATCATCATTTTTAGTACGGACTTTTTTTTTAATTTTAAATCATTTTTTTAAATTTTAATTTATTATGATGGCAATTATATGTATGTAAAATTGAAACAAAAAATTAATAAACAAATGTTAATTAATATAGTAGTATTTTGTAATAAATATTCAATTTTCCTTATTGGTACCTCGTCCAAGACCTCCCTCACCCAAATTTTCAATAAATTTCTCAAAGTTTTCCAAAGTATCAGTAAAACATAAGAATTTTTGGTGAAAACCTGTTAAAAAGCTTGTTAAAATTCCAAATTTTTCCTGGCTCCGCCCGGAACCCTCCTCTGTTCCCCAATAAAATGTCGGGGGCGCAATTGGGAACGTCGTGTTAATTTTTGATGACATAAATTACAATATTTTAGTACAGCAAAAATATAAAATTCATGGCCAATTACATCAGAGATGTGACCCGATTTTTTGGAGCGCTTTTTTGGGGACAGAATTCCATGAAATTTTTTAGAAACCGGAAACGCCGAACTTGTTTTTTGAGGGGTAGGGGAGGCTTTGCAAAATGTAACTGCTAATTTTCGAGATTTTCCTTAAATCAATTGTGCGCTGCACATTTTGCCCCACCTTGACCAGATCGTGCAGCAGCGAATACTTCATCATTTTGTCCAGCTTGATTTTCTCATTCTCCAAAATGTCCTCCAGCGATCCCTTCGGGCAATATTCCGTCACAATACAGTAATTTGGCGCATCCACACAAGCACCGCAGAAGCGTGTGATGTGCTCATGCTGTAAAATGAAATTAATTAAAAGTAATGAAAATGAAATAAATTAAATTGATTATACAATTGTCAGATATTTGCTAATATAAATGGAAAAAATTGGGGGAGAGGTCAAATCAAATTTTTTCCTAATTTTTTAGTATGTATAGAGGGGGACGGGACATATTTCGCCGCTGAAATTTCGCCGGCCGAAATTTGGCCGAGACAAAATTTGGCCGCCGTAATCTCGATCTCGGTTTTTTTTTAAAAAGGGCCGGAACTGGTGACCCAGACAAAATCGGAATTGAATCCCGGCTAATCCTATCCAGGTCTGATGCTAAACCTGAATCAAGATGTATGCGATATTTTCGAAAAAAAAGTGGGAGGGGGGGTGGGGTGGGGTGAGAGAAAATGGCAGTGTCAAGAGCGTGCCGGAAAATTTGATTTGAAAACTCATTAAAAATGAATAAAAAAAAATTCTATTAGTGTCCCATATGTAATTAAGTAGGTCAAGAATGGAAAATATTGATCATAGGCCCCAAACTCAAAAATGCTTAAAAACGGTCAGAATCGATGTAAAAAGGTTTGAAATGGGTTGGAAAAATAGAATTAGGGGCGCGCTTGCCCTTTTTCAGGATGAAAAGTGCCGAAAATGGAGTGCCAAACTCAACTGGGACTCAAGTGACCGTGCTATATAAAGCACTCAAAAGACATTATAAATAATTTTTCTAGGGTAAATTGTGGCGCTGAACACGAATATGACCTTTAATTTGCAAAATTCCGAACCCCGAACCCAAATTCGAACAAAATTTTAAATTTAGAAAGGACGTCAAATATAAAAGTTTGAATTTGCATATTGCGCTAAAAAACCGCCGCACACTCGACTACGGCGGCCAGTAGGTGGGGCGAGACTACGGGCTACGGAAGAAGTCCGCGCGTGATCCGCAGGCGGTTGACTGATTGGCGGGGGCCCTTCGGGCCCCGCAGTCAACCGCCTGTGGCGCTCGTCAGACGTCTTCCTCTGCCCTCCGTCTCGCCCCACTACTTGCTCCGTCTTCGCATGCTTCCTTTTGCGAAAGTAGGCTTAATTTTGAATTTTGTCGAAAATTAAATTTCGGTTTTTTGTTCGAGTCAGGGTTCGGTGTTCGAATTTGGTCAAATGGATGTCATAAACGTGTTCAGCAACCTCAAAACCCCTTAATAATATGTTTTCTTTTATTTATAAATTTTGAGTTTTTGTTCGAATTTGGGTTCGGGGTTCGGAATTTTGCAAATTAAAGGTCATATTCGTGATCAGCGCCAAAAATTACCATAGAAAAATTATTTAAAATGTCTTTTGAGTGCTTTTTATAGTGCGGTCACTTGAGTCCCAGCTGAGTTTGGCACTCCATTTTCGGCACTTTTCATCCTGAAAAAGGGCAAGCGCGCCCCTAATTCTATTTTTCCAACCCATTTCAAACCTTTTTACATCGATTCTGACTGTTTTTAAGCATTTTTGAGTTTGGGGCCTATGATCAATATTTACCTCAAGAATTTCTCTTCGATAAACGAAGAGATGATTTGCTTGTTGCATTTTTTCATCATTATTACTTGCAAGTCCTTCATCTCCTTTAATTGGACAAGCAATGAGCGTGGCAATTCCAATTTCGGGTATTTCTTCGGGTCCAAATTGAGCATTTTGATTGCCACCATTGTGCCCTTGTACATCGCTGTTTTGGTGAAAATCTGCGCGTTGTTCTGCATTTGTATGGTCTCCACGGAACCGCCACTCTGTTAAAGAATGAGCAATATAATTTTTAAAATGGTGGCTTAACCTAGGAGGAGACCCTCCCATAGGTCGTTTCTTCAAGGAAAAATTTCAAAAACTTAAAAATTAAGGAGAATTTCAAAAAATTAATTTAAAAAATATTTCTGATCTTTTTAAAAAAATAATAATTAAACTACTTTCAAAAAGTTAAAAAAATTTTTCCAGGGATTATGTCGGAAATGACTAGAGGGGTAGGGGAAGGGAGGGTGACGGAGGAAAGACCTGCCGAAAGATCAGAAATATTTTTCGATAATTAAATCCATTTATCGGGGAAATCCAGTAAAAATTCGTTTTTTTTTTTTAAATCAAAATAAAGCCAAGACTGAATCACAAGTATCTCACAATCAGTGAGACCCTGACCTCATCCAAGAACTCTGATATAATAAAGAGTTTTTGGCTTGGGTTGAAAGTTTTTCGATTTTTTTTTTGTAATTTCCCTAATTATGTTTAAATAATATTTATCTGCACAAGCGCTAACTCACTTTGATGGAATAGCCACTGAATGAGAATTTCCGATTCTTGCTGTACGAAATCAATGACTTTTTGCCCGCCGCACTGTTGTTGTACGTGTCCAACTCCTGCTCCTCCACCGTTGATGTCACAGCTGTTTCCTCAGCACTGGACTTTTTTTTGTTGTTGTTGCTGACCATGATGGCATTAAAAATGCCGCCACCACCACCGCCACCACCAGTGCCACAGTCGGTGTTGTTCGAATGGGCATAGGATGGGGACGAAAGATTTCGGCTCATCCGGCTAGCGGTGCCACCACCGATTCGGCTCGCTGTGCCATCGCCGCCGCCACCACTCTCTCCACCGTCAATAATGGCACCACCGCCGATGCCAACATGGTTCTGCTCCACGCTGAGTTTGACATGCTGTTGCTGCTGTTGTTGTTGGTCGCTGTTTGGTGACGACTTTTTGCGCGTAAATATGCTGAATTTGCGGTCAATCATCGCCGAAATTTTGCGCGTTGCACCGGACGAGGAGCTCCGCTTAAAAAGTCACATGAATGTTTTATAAGAAGGGGCGGACACACATCAAAAGAACCAGAAATAGGATAAAAGGGGTGCAAATATTTACCTCCCCCTCACGAATCGTTTCCCAGCCCTGAAATTAAAAAAAAATTTTTCATAGAGTTTGCAAAAAAAAGTTGAAATTTTTTAGCGATTTTTTTAGAAATTTTGGAAAATGCAGTAACCCATCATAAATTTTGATAAAATGGCTAAAAAAAATTTCAAAATGTTTTTTCTTGATTTTTCATATAAATTGTTTTTTTTGAAAACTTTTAGTTTGAAAATTTTTATAATCGGGGAAAGAGGGGGGGGGGGGGCTTAAATAAATTTACTTACTAGAGAATATTTGATATATTTATTTATTTAACAAGAAGTGAATGATAATGAGGTAAAGCAGACAAATTGAGTGCGAATTAATTTTGCATTTAAGATATGTATGACATATGCATATGTAAGCTGCACTTGGTTCCTCTTGCACAAAAAGTCGCAAAACAGCATTTTCAAAAAAAAACCTCTTTAACCCCTTCAGAAACAATAAAATGAGGATAAATCAGTGAAATTTTTTTATAAGTAATTTTGTTTGTTAGACATTCTGAAAAAAACTGGGGGAAAATAGCGTTAGTGGCATAATTAGCAAAAAGTGCATGGCGACAATTACAATAAAAAGAGTAGGAAATGCTAAAATTACAATGGTTTTCTGTGTTGTGGTGCGATCGGCAAGCCGGTAGGTCATTTTGGCGCCAGCCAATTTTCATTAGCTTGCATTTCGAAAATTTCGTTGCTGTCCAAAAATGTTATAGTTAAAAAATTGACTTTTTTAGCTTTTTGGCGCCGAGCGCCATTTCTTTTTTGGAACAAAAGAAATCTTTTTAAATTTTGCAAGCTAATGGCCTCTAAGATTGGCGACGCGCCAAAGTGGCCCATACCGTAGATGGCAATGTACACGCACAAAAAGCACACCAAAAATTAAAAAAAAAAGCAGATTGCCAAATTGTGCGAGTGCGTGTGTATGTGTTCTCACCAGGCGGTCCCTTTGCGATAATCGCACCACAGCAAACTCGTCTAACAACTCATCAGCAAACTGTAAAGCTACTGTATACTGGGTTTGAAAGCTCAAGCAAGTATTGGGTTATGGTAGAAGGAAGGAATCCGATTAGGTATTATGTATACTGTAGTGGGCCAGCAGTTGGAAAAAAAGCTGCGCTAATAATATAATTTATGCTCATAATAGTCTAGAGAATATCAGTTACTGTAGAGGACCCAGACAAGTATAGAAGTTAAACTATGTAGTGGAGTTCGAGATGTTTCGAGCAATAGCCTTTAAGGTTCTTTATCTCCATGAAAAAGCAAGAAACTTTTTATATGCTTCTAAAAATTTATGACAAAAAATTGTAAAAAAAATTTTTCACTATTTTTTTTTTCAAAAACATCAAATTTTTCGTAAGGAAATAGAGAGAACCTTAAGGGCTATTGAATTACACTAAGAAGGTTTAATTTGGTAAACTTTGACAAATGTCTTAAAAAATATGAGTCGGTGCAGTAAGAGTTGGGTTTCGTCAGTATGCATACAGTTTCATTTTATCGTAAGTTCCAATGCGAGACGGTACTGTACCTTGTCCGAGCCGACGGACATGCGACTGTTGCAGCGCAGCAACGCCTCGGACTGTTCCGCGGCATCGAAGCGGGCCAACTTTGTCGAGCTGTTCTGTTGTCGCTTTTTCTTCTTCTCCCGTCGAACATCTTCGCCGTCAAGCTCTTCCCATTTGATCTGCCAGTGAAGTTTTTTTTAATTTTTTATTTATTTCTTATTTTGTTTTATTTATTTTCATATAAATGTTCCTTTTTGATTAGGTAAACCTTGCATCTTTTTTATTTTAATGATTTTTGAAAATATTTATATATAATTTTAAAATATATATACAAAATTCTTTAATAAACCGAAATTTTTAGCTTCCTAATTTCTTAGGTTTTTTAGGAAAATCAAAAAATAAAAAATAAATAAAGCTTTAGATTTTGAAAAATTTTTTCTTTGAAAATGTAAAAAAGGAAAAATATGTGAAAGAATTCTTTAGAAATGACTAGAAAATTTTTTTTGTTTTTGTTTCAGAAGATTTACCTTCCATGTCATTTTGGCCAACTCCGCCTCGGCACGGTAACGCCTTAATTTTTTAACAAATTCTTTTTAATGAGCTGTGCGGAGAGGAGTGACCTGTAAAAGATGATGAAGCCGATCATCATGATAACCACCACAATGCCAAGGCCCATCAAAGCATACACATGGGCCGGGTAACCTTCCGAGCATTTTGAACGGTCCCAACCGCATACCCTGAGGGGAGAACCATTTTTATTTTTTTGGATAAATTTATTTAAAATATAATTACGGTTTGTCTTTTGGAGGCTTCCCGCCGACCCAGTGGAAGTCGGTCATCTTTTTTAGCTCGTTCGATGCACCCGAATAATAGGCAACTTCCTGAATAAATTGGGGAAATATTTATGTGTTCTACACATAAATTTTTCAATTTTGATTGTATTTTCAGTTTTTTTTAATACTAATTATCAAAAAACCTATAATTAACGCCATAAATTTTAATTAATAAGTTCTTTCATTTGCTGGTCTTGTATGTAGTATTAAATTGAAAAAAGAAAGTTTAAGACATTTTCATGCTACAGGTATAAAGTTGGAATATTTGGTTTATCCATCTTCATTTTCGCATTTTTCTGCCGCTGTCCCCCCCCCCCCCCTTCCCCGGTTTCCATATTTGGAATCGGGTTCGTAATGGCAAGCCGGGCTGGATTCTGGACGGGGTTCTTTTTAATTTAAAGCCTACATAATATCCAAATTCTAAAAAACCAAAACGTAAAAAAATATGTAATTATTTTAAAAAATTTTGAATTAAAATATTTCCCAAGTTTTATTATTTATTTATTTATGCACATATTACAAATTAATGCATTTAAATAAATGTTTATTTGTGGTGACGTCTTGTCTGTGCAAACAAAATTTCTGCAGATTTTGCACATTTTGTCATAAAAAATGGAAACAAATAAAATTCAATATTTGCCACGCTTAAACATTAAAATGTTGCAAAAAAGACTGATTAATTTGGAAATTATATCCGGATCCGATGGCTTGAGGGGAGAAAGATTTTGTTCAATTGCTTAGTGATCAATAGGGCTAGGATTTTTATGTGCTAAAAATCCTGAAATATGTAATAAAATATGTGCTAAAAAATGCTGAAATATGTGCTAAAAACCCCCAAAAATGCCAAAATATGTGCTAAAATATGTGTTAAAAATTGAAAAAATAAGTGTGTTTTTGCATAAAAATTCCCAAAAATCTCATTCTTTATCATTTTTAGCCCATACAACGCAAATCAAATACATTTCGAAGTGTTTGGGGTAAAATTGTCTTTTTTTGATAAATCATTTCTATAAATTGAAAGTTCCAGCAGAGAACTTCGAAATCCAATGACGAATTAATGAATTCGAGATTTCATTAGTTTCTACAATCGAAGAAAAAATTTTTTAATTTGAAAATTATGTTAATAATTAGGAAAAAAGTCGATTTTTAGGGGTGTATTTTTCAATTTTCTTGTATTTTTATTGCAATTTTTCTCAAAAATGCCAAAATATGTGCAAAATATGTGCCAAACCCCAAAATATGTGCTAACATATTTTATGTGACAAAACGCCAAAATATGTGTTTTTATGTTTTTATAAGTCGCTCTAAATCAAAAATTGTTCGGAGAAAATGCTATTTTTGGGCTTCTCTCGCCATAACTAAGCCGCAAAAAAAATATGTTAAAACATAAAAATCCTAGCCCTAGTGATCAATCTTCAATGACCAGTTTCCGGCGCCCAAAATTGAAATTGTTGTTTTTTAAATTAATAGGGCATAGCTAGGGCTGCAAAAAACATGCACATAAAACCGCAAAATATGCATTAAAAATTGCAAAAAATGCACAAAAAGTGAAAAATATATGCACATAAATTTTTATAAATTGAGCGCAAACTTTTAAAAATTCTTCAAGTTCGTTAAATTTAAAGCTAAAAATCGCGAAAATAGCTAAATAAGTTTATGAAAAATCATTTAGAAGAAATAATACAAAGTATAGATAAAATTTATTCATTTTGAAGAAAACTGAGTAAAAAGGAAAACAATTTTTCATTATTTGACTTATTTTTGGCATAAATTTCCAATTCTTAAAAAGTACATTTTTAGCAATATTTCGAGAAAATATCACAGAAAATAAAGTTTTTGAAAAATTTTCAGTGCTTAGCCGCTTTAATAGAGGATGAATCATTGTCATTGTGTAATCATTTTATATTAAACGGACCACAAATTTGTCCTGATCCGGGTCCAGGTCCAACAATGAGTAGTCCGAGTAGCGGTCCCCGTTGTTATCAATGCTAACATTGCCGGTGATGCCCACAAATGTGCGGTTCCACATTTTGCTGAAATTGGAAAATGTTACAAAAAATAGAGAATCTTATTCATTATTTATTTAATTATTAAAAAATAAAAAGTTGAAATTGTTACACCTTGTGATACTTTGTCCGTTGCGCGGGTCCAACCCCTCCGCCAGTGTTTCGTTCAGTGCAATCGCATACAGCAACACAGCGTCGTAAAAGGCACTGATGAAGTTGTTCATCTACAGCACAAAGTAACATGTAAATTTAAAAAATAAACAATTAAAAATAATAAATTAATTGTTAAATTTATATGAAAAATTAATATTTTTATACATCATTAAAAATTTAATGAAATTATTTAATTTTAAAATAAATGCTATAATTTATGCGAAAAATAATTTACAGTTTTTTTAACTAAATTTAAACAGTATTTATTTCCAATTTGTTCAATTTAGAGCCCACCCACCTCGTATTCCTTGCCGGTCCTGCGTGAATAGTTGTACTTCTTTTCCGCCCGTTCTTTGACCCGTGCTTCGAAGTTCTTGTACTCGTCGAGATCCGAGCGCTGGAATCAACCAAAAAATAAAAAATGTATAAAAATAAAATAAATTTAATGAAAAACTTTCGGATTCCGTAAATAAATAAGTGATCCTTCTGCATTGTATTTAAATTATACCAATTAAAAAAACCAGAAATGTTTTCTAAATTTCTTTTATCTCATAAATTTCGTATATTATTTTTAAGTCGTTTTGGTGTCCATTTTCAAACACATTCGTTTAAAAAATTTAGTTTATATTTATTAATTACCCTCAATGAGATCGTTTTCAGTGCTCGGTAGGCCCGCTTTGCTTTTTCATTTTCCTCACTGGACGCTGATGTATCATTTTGGCGCATCCATGGCTTTTCGGCATGAGACCTTCAAAAGTAATACTAATTAAATTGGTTAATGAATAGAGACCGGAATAAGGGATTAGACCAGTTTTTGAAACAAAATCGAGAAAATGGATTTTAAAAATCTACCATGCCGGTCTCTACTAATGACCTTGTTATACAATAATGACCTAGAATTTAAGATAAAGGTGAATATGTAGGTCAAGATGTGCCGAAATGCAATTAACAAAAATTTTCTAATTTTTTTTATTTAAATTTTTTTTTTCTTTTTTTTCCTAACTTTTTTTTCTGAACGGAAATAAAATACTACTAACAAATCAAATTTGTTTGAAACGAAACATAAATTGGGGGGTGCCCGACTGAAGAAGACGCGAAACGAAATGAAATTCATTCTGCTAAAATGCAGAAACAAAATGAAAAGAGAAAGTCCGGCATCAAAAAAAAATTCAAATTTTAACTTGAAATTTTTTATATATATGTTTTTAATATTATTAAAAGCAGGCCTGTAGCCAGGGGGGATGCCGCCGAAATTAAAAAATTTTCAAAAAAAATTAGTTAAATTTTTGAATATTTTAAGCAATTTACCAAAATTTGTCATTTTTGGCGAAAAACAGCTACAAATTCTTACTTTTTCTTCCAGCGGAAAAGTTTAAAGAATAATGAATTTTTTTTGAATTTTTGGCCCGAAAAAAATTAATAATTCGGATTTCCCCCTCAGAATTTGTTTTTCTGGCTATCAGCCTGATGAAAAGAATTAAAATTAAAAAATTAATCACCCCGTGGAGACGTCAATGTTGATGAACACGTACTCGCCAGACTGTGCCATGCCCAGCTCGTACGCGGCCAACATGATTTCGCGCACTGTGTCCGGACTGGCACAGAGAATGATCACTGAACAAATTTTGAAATGAAAGTAAAATTGATTATAATTATTCTTTTATAGAATATTTATTATGTTGATAAGCAACACACACACAATCACAACACAATTTACAATTACCAAAAACATGCAAAATATATATATATATTATATATATTATTTAGATACATCAAAAAATTATTAAAATAAATCCCCCAAAAATTCACGAAAAACACAATTAATAAAAAAAGGCATCCCCAAAATCCATGAAAAATATTAATAAAAAAGCGTCCACAAAAAATGCATTAAAAAAAATAAAATAACCTTCTCAAAAAAAAATCATGAAAGATATTAATAAAAAAAAGATTAAACCCATGAAAAAAACAATAATAAAAAAAACGCCCAAAGATGGAGCATAAAAAATGTGTTTCAAAGTCGTTTCTTACCTATCCATCAAAAAAAATGAAGCCATTAAAAAAATTGAGAATTTTCGCCAGCATAATAAAAAAAAAAGAATAATTTAATACATATGAATCTCGCTATTCAACTACCAAAATCGTAAAAATAATAATAATTGCAAATTCGTTTGTACAGTAGTACAAGACAATGAATGAATGTCCTTTGTCACCGTCCAACACGCTTACTGTTGGACAAAAAGGATGATTTGTTGAGCAGATCACGGAAGATGCTCCGATTTGTTGTCCGCTCACTGAACATCACTGGTGTCCAATTGCGACGATCGTACATGTTTTTGATCGCATTCAACGAAAAATAGCATTCCGATCGTCCCTGTGATCAAAAAGCTTTTGTTCCTACATTGTTCCATACCTGTGCAAGGGGGTCGTCAGGGGGGGGGGTTCTCTTAGTCGATCGTAATGGTTCAGGACAGTCGATCGTACGAGGTGGGGGGGGGAAGGGAGGAAGAGGGATAAAAGAAAAGAGAGAGAGAAAAAAGTCAGCGAAAATGTCGATCGTAACTATGAAAAAAGAAATTTTAATCAAAAATTTCTTAATTTTAATCAAAAATTTCTTATAGGCAATTTGGAAAATTGCCTTATTTCTTAACAAATGTCATTAAAAATTCCAAATTTTTACGATCGACTAATTCCGATTTGTGAGGAAAATTGTCGATCGTAAGAGGAGATAATTTTGCCTGTTTTGAAAAAATTTCTACGATCGACTAACCTCAATTTTTCCCTTTCTTCTATAAAATCCTATATTTTTATTAAAAAAGTAGGCTTAAAATTCAAAAAATGGTCATTTTTGGTGAAAATCTTTACAAAATTACACTCAACTTTTTTTAAATGATCGAAGAAAAATTTTTTTGACCCGAAGAGCAAAAAAAAAAAAATCTGAAAAATGGTCGATCGTAATGGAAATGGGCTCTGACCCCCCATGGGGGGCCAAAGTCGATCGTAAGACCTCTTGGCTGACCCCACCCCCTCTTGCACAGGTATGATATGTTCCATCATCATCTATTTGATGACCAAAATCCCAAACAGAATCCAAATCGGCATCAGATAAATAAAAAATAAAATGCCTGCGATCCATGGACCGCCTGATCATTGAAAAAGAAATGAAAGTTGTTGAAGCCGAGTTTAGTCGTTAACCGGTGCACCATTTTGCCCAGCGTTCGATAGGTGCCCATGAGACGAGTCCTGCCATCGATTTGGCACAATTTAATTTTTCGGCATTTAATGCCGCTAAACAATTACGACGGGACAACAACGTACAAGAGTGGGAACACGGTCCGATCCGTGAGTTCGTCCACCATTGCGGTTGTGGTGAATACCGGTACACCGCCAACCCCCCAAAATTGGGACATGCGCGCAACTTGGGCCAACGAGTACACATAGGCAAGGCCCATCACTGCGTCCACACTGTGATTGCAGTAGTGATTAACCACCCGCTGTGGACCAATTGCGTCACTGAGCTGTGTGTCCTCATAGGCCAATTGGAAAGCGCCCGAGGGTAACAGCTGGAGACGGGTATATGTCAACAATTAATTATACAAAATACTCGAAATCAATGAGACTGGAATTGATATGCCATGACAGAACCTGGAATTTCCCAGTGATGTCATCAATGGCAACATCAAAGACGGGTCGAGCCTTAAAAAGTCAGTCGTAGGGATGCTGTTAAACCATTTGGCACAAAAAAGCGGAAAGAATGTGTGCCAATGTTTGTTTGGCTCCTCACAATTGGAATGCTGAGTCGGAATGGGTTGCGCTGCGCGTTCAGCGGATGCTCCACATTGTCCGGCAATGCCACAACAATGTTAAGCGGGAATGGATTTGGATAGGAGGAACGACGGTTTTGTGACGACAAAATTGGTGTTGAATAAATGCCAAACAGTTGGGCATTATGCTTGCGCGGCACATTAGTGTCGCTTGAGGGAAGGTTGGACAACAGAAGCATCATCAACAGCAGCATGGGATGAAGTGCCGATGTGTGATGGTGGTTCTTCTGCCGCCGATGAATGCTTCTCCTCCTGCGACGGCAACGCTTATGGAGAAGCCAACAAAAAATGCTGGACGATATTGGAGGCAACATTGATGGAGTTGTGAAGTTTTTCGCTTGCACAAAAAAATGGTAGAAATATTTTAAATAATTGGCGTTTCGTTCCGTTGAATTTGTCGTTGTAAAAATTTGAAGAGGAGAGGAGCGTAGTGTTGCTGGAACTGTTTCGGCACTGTGCCAGAAGGGACGAAAGAACATAAAAGTGGTTTTTTTGTTGGCAATTCTTTTGCGCGTGTGCTGGCTGATTTGATGATGAACTATTTTTTGACGTCGTTTACACGTTATGCTGGTGATGACTGTGCTCGGCTTCTTGCTGCTGCTGCTGCCAGCCGGTGATCGTTGAGTTTTCTACCAGCCGCCGTTGCTTTTTCCGCCTCTGCTTCTTCGTCTTCTTAAGTGGTGATGGTAGGGGGGGGGGGGGGGGGGGGGTTCGCCACCACTGCTGCTGAGGGCACAAAAAGGCTGATGATGAAGCGACGAGCGAAGAGGCTAACTGCTTCTTCTGCTGCTGGATAGGCAAACAAAAAATCTTGCAGAATGGAGTTTGAATGGCTGATGATGAAGCTGCATATTGACTTGGGGACGACCGGGGACAGGGGGGGCAGGGGAGACGGGAAAAGCGGCGTTGAGTTTTTGGAGAGATTGAATTTTGAAGAAATTTGACGGAACGGGACGAAGAGAGGGGGAAGCGGTGGGGGAGGGGGTGAAGAGCTGAGGATGAAGTGCAAAAATTTAGGACGAGACGAACACCAAATTGTTGTTGTGTGTCCCGCGTCCGCGTTGTTCTTCCTTCCCCCTCCCACGACGGCGTCGTCCTCTTATTTAGGGGGGGGGGGGGAAGGGGACGGACACAAAGCAGCAAAAGGCGGGAAAAGAGGAGGATTTGCCTCTGCTAAAAGCTGAACGGAGAAGCAGATAGCGACAGCGGTGGCATCCCCACTCTCTAGAGGGTCTTGGAAAGCCGAGAAATGTGGTATTCCGCGGACTAAGGAAGCATGAGGGAGGGGGGGGGGGGAGGGGGAGGGCGGCACAATTTCACTCTGCAGCGGATGTTCTTCCCCCCTCGCACTCCACCCACCCATTTTCGGGTTCAAAAGCGGCTAAATTGCGTTGTCCCAATTGCCAGCTCCCCTCGCTCCCGCCCCCCGGGGGCAGCAAGTAGTAGGATAAGATGTGACTGTGTGACTCGACGTGGTGCTCCATCGTCGGTCCCCCACCCCGTCCCGCGTTAACACCCCCCCCCCCCCTATCCCAATCTTCTCGCATGGCTTTTGCTTTTGACCTCCCCCCCCCCATCCCCCGCAGTGCTCTGGCCGCATCCCCAAGCTCTACCCTGTCGCATTTGGCACATAAGAAGCGGCTAAGGAGGGGGGGGGGGGAAGAGCATTTTTCCGCCTTCCTTTATCTATTAGCAGCACACCCCGTCCGTTCTATCGTTGAAGGGCGGCGTGGTAAGCATTTTTTTCCGCTTCAGGCAAAATCCTTAATGGATGGTTTTTTTTTGTTGCTCGAGGCGATTTCATAAAACTATGCTTTTCGCGTCACCGCCATTTCTCGCCTATTCCCAGCAGTTTCTTTCTCAAAGAAGCGCCATTCATTTTTCGTTTTCGCAGATGCATAGTTTGAAGAGTATGAGATGGGGCAGGGGATGGAAGCGGAACCCATCTGGTGCTGATTTTCTCTCTTTTCTGTCCAAACTCAATTAAAGCCCCTTTTTTGAGGTTTGTAGCTCATTTGTCAGTGGCCAAAGTTGCACCGCCGCATTCATGGAGAAAATTAGGATTTTTTATAAATTGATTATGTTTAGCTTTGGTCTAATAAAGATTAGATAGACTTTGATCTTATTTTTACAATAAGATATGCTTGCAAGTGTCTGTCACAAGGCCAAATGCGTTGGTTCGAAAATGAACAATAAACGAATTGCCAAAAATGCCATTAGGCATAGGCATCATTGGACAAAAAAAGATGCTTTATAAGCATTCGAATAGATAAATTTGGACAGAGGCTTGAAAGAAAAAGAATGACAGTGAATGGGCAAAGGTTAAAATTAAAAAAAACAATGGGGAAAACAGTTATTTAATGAAAAAAATTCTACTGTCCATAAGATTAAAAAAAATAATAATTTAAAACATAAAATTAATAATGAATAAAATAATTAATGAATAATGAGTAAAGCAAAGATTTTCGTGAAAAAAAGACCGCAAGCGAGGTGGAAAATAGGCACAAAACCCATAGGTACCAAAACAGGTAAAAAAGCGGATTATTAGATGAAATAGCTAATAATTCAAAAAAAAAATCTCGAAAAAGAATAGAAAAAAAACACAAAAAATGTTATATAAATGGAAAAAATGCTGCTGTTTGTAAGATTAAAAACAAAAAATACAAAAATCATAAAAGTTAATATTGAATAAAAATAATGAATTTACAAGAATAGTGAAATGAAAAAAGAAAGCTGCTGCCCATAAGATTAAAACAAACAACATAAAATTTAAAATAAATTTACATGAATATTGTGTATATTTTAAAATATTATTATGGAAGAAAATAAGCATTTGGAGGATTCATAGACTGATAGCGTTAATACCGTAATTTGTTTACTGTAATTATAATTAAATATTTTGTATTTACCGTTTGCTTGCATCGATGCCAGTTTGATCCAATGATGTACCTCAGCTTTGCTGCGCGGCAATTCCTCATCAAACGCGACATGGGGCGTCTGTGATTTCCACGCATCCAAAAAATGTTCGTTGTGCTCCTAATGAGGAGGAAGAGACAAAATCAGCCGGAACAAAAACAAAATTTCGCCGAGGAAATTACGTCCTGGACAAAATTTTACCGCCAAAATTTAAAAAATAAAATAAATAAAACTTAGATTTTTCAAGAAAAAAAATCTTAGAATTTTTAATAAGAAAATTTCAAGAAAAAACGCTAGAATTTTCTATTTTTTCATGAAATTTTCTTTTAAAAAATTATCTTAGATTTTTTTCTTGAAAAATTTCTGTTTTAATTTTTTTTTAAAATTCGGCGACGAAATTTTGGGGCGCACCCACATGAACTGGGGTTGTTTTTTGCAAATTTTACATTGAAAAAGTAGCAATTTTTAGTTGTTTTTTTTTGCGATATTTTGACACGGCATGACGATGGACGACCTGGAAGTAGAATTTGATGGCATGTAGCGAGAAGTAGCAACTGCTGGATGGCGACTCGTCCAGCTGTGCAGCAACCGCGGAGGAGGGCGGCGAGTCCGCGCTGCCACCACCGCCGCCGGCACCGCCCTTGCGACCGCTGCTTGGCGGCTTGTTCAACGCTCGTCGCTTGTCATGGTACATGAACACCATGTGCCGATAGTTCAGGTTGATGCCGGCAAGCGCTGGCCCGTCATCCGCGTCATGCATTGCCAAAAATGAGTAAGCCGCTGCGGCCATTTGTGTGTAGGAGCCGCGCAACCGCGTCACAAACGGGTACTGGTGCTGAACACGACATTTAGTTAATCGGATGAACGACCGGTGGAGGGGGAGCATTTTGCCAATTTGTAATTGATGCCAAGTTGCTAACTGGCGACTATTTTGGCACTTTGTAAAGACAAAATGCCCGTCTTTGGCATTTCCAAGCAGTACCTTGGACCCAATGATGGTGGTCAGTCCGGTTGTGGTTAACACTGGCACACCGTCGCCGAAGCCGGCCGAAATTTTGGACGCCGTTGCAAGTGAATAAGCGTCAGCAAATCCGAAAATGGCATCTAATCGCCGCTCACAGTACGCCTAACAGTTTTAAAATTTAACGATGAGAAAATTCACCGTTTTTCCAATTAAATAGTTTGAAAATTCGAAGAACCATTCATGGTTCACAGTAAAAATTAATGAAGCGACGTGCCGTGCCGTCGTACCTGCACAACACCGGTGGCGGAAATGCGCTCAGCAAGCAGTGTGTCTTCCCAGTAGCGCGAGTCGTGGTACGTGATGTTGATCCAGCCGGGCGGCATTGTGCCGTGCCGAATCACGTCTTCAATAGCAATGTCAATGACAGGCCGAACCTGCAGCAGAACATGGACAACCAATAAATGGTATCAATGAATGTTTGACTAATCCCATCCGAATTTTTCGGCAAATTATGAATTTTGTCCGTTATGCAACGGATTTTTTTTTTCTAAACCTGATCACCAAAATCAGATAAACCGAAACAAAAGTTTGATCAGCAGCTATCACATCCGTCAAAACTGCACACACCTTGCCGACTGTCAGGCCAAATTTGTCATTGTTTGATTCACGCTCGGGAAGTATCAGGATGACGTTGAATGGCTTGGCCGACGATTGTTGTTGTACAATTTTAGTGCTGCTTCTGCTGCCGTTTGGCAGTCGTTGTAGTTGCTGCAATCGCTGGCGATAGAACTCAGTGGTCAACGACTTGTACGGCTCGGCAGCCGGCTGCCGTGGCGGCTCCGATAAAAGTGATCGGCTGGTCCGCCGTTCGGCGGGATCAGCAGCAACAGGAGCAGTGCCATCATCAAAATTTTGAGCAGAAATCGAGCCAACAATTAGAGGAGACAGGATGATGAGCAGTAGAAGAAGCATTGAGGATGACGGTGTATGATGATAATGATGATGATGTGTTGCAGCAGAGTGCCATGAACGGTGGTGTCGCATTTTTGGCCTCCTCCCGATCCTGCAGCGATCTGTGGTGCCAAGTAACATGGATTCATTTGCTGCAAATTGCGTCATCCTTGTGAGCCCGGCATTTGCCACATCCCTTTTATTGCATGATGTTGGTGATGATGGTAATGATGAAGATGCTGAAGCAGTAGTGCACCAGCTGTTCTGTACGATGTCATCATCAGCTGGACCAACAGCAGAAGTTGAAGCAGTGGTGGTATCTTTGGCACAAATTGTTGTGCTCATTTGTATACAGCTTTGACCAGCAGTGCCACCGTCGGTGCCATTGCAGTTGCAGTCGCAAAATGTGCCAACTGACGACGTTGTTGAAGAGCATGCCGAACAACAGCAACAACAACAACAACAACAAATAATCATGCCACTAATTCAGCAGCACATTCGAATTTAAGCGAGCGTTTTTTTGTATGTGTTGTACGAGTTGCTCTCTGTGTGGGTTGGTTGGTTGTGGTTGGTGTTCAGTTTGGACGTGAGAAAAAAAATTTTTCTCTTTTTTTACTTCCGATTCTCGACAATGATGAACAAAATTATTATGATGGAATTAATTAATGATGATGAAAATGGATAGGCGTGTGGAGAATAGAATAGATAGATGATATTCAGCACCACTCTCACTCCTCACACAACTCTGAAAAAAATTTTGAATTTAATAAATATATTTTCATTAAATGGCTTGTGCAAACAATGGGGGTGCGGGGGTGGGGGTGGGGTGGGACACAACTGTTGGAGGAATGGAATGGAATGGATGGAATGGAATTTTTTTTTTTGGGCGGCGCGGGAAAAGCATCCGCAAACAGTCAAAAGTGCCGCAAAAAGCCGCGAGAGGAATGTAACGGGAGGAAAATGAGGAAGTTTGGTGGAAAGGATGAATGATGAATGAATGTGTTCGGTGGATGATGTAGATAATGATGAGAAGAATGGTGAGGATGATGATGAGGATTACTGGGAAAATGGCCAAATTTGGAATAAAGGACGAATTTGCAAGAGTGCAATTATGAAATTTTGAAATTATATATGGCTTTATTTACTGAGATAAATGAATTAGAAAAAATGGCCAAATTTGGAAAATTGCGAATGGGAGGACGAATTTGCAAGAGTGCAATTATGAAATTTTTTGAATTAATGGGCAAAGCTTGCAAAAGAGATAATGATGGCTTTATTGACTGACAATGAGATAATTGAATTAGAAAAAAGAATGATATTTATTTATCATCCCAAATAAAACATCTCTAAATCAATATAAATTTGCGTTATTTTTGATTAATGAAATAAGGCTCTGAAACAATAAAGACAATGAAAGCATATGAAAAATATAATTCCTATATCATAGGTATCACAAATTTTTTATTTTAATCAATTTTTAGAAAAAAATACAGTATTGATTTTTGTAAATTAAAAAATGGAGGAAAGTCCGACGAACTACACAGTTCGATAGTATACAGTAGCAAAATAATGTTGTTAGAAAATGCTCAACTAAAAAGTACACTAATAGTAATAATAAAAGAATTATGCCGAGATTCTCGAGACCAAGATCGGCATGAAATTAGTGGGAACTGTGAAGTCCCGCCGAGGCGATTTTTGAGTGGTTCCTTCCTTTGTGGGCGGTGGGCGCCTTTGTTCCGTCGCGTCCCTTATATGGAAAGCATTTTCGGCCTGCCCACCCCCTTAAAGCCCCCCCCCCGGTTCCCCATCCTTAAAGCATTGCTTGCTGCTGCCACATTGGACCCTTGCCCATTCATTCACTTTCCTTTGTTGTCCCCCCCCCCCCCGCCGATGTTGTGCTACCGGGGCCCCGCCGGTGTGTGGAGAAAAATTTGGGGGGTAGGGGTGAAAAAAATTAAGGGGGCACACGGCCCGCAATGGAACACGAGAAGCAGAGGGGGGGGGGTAGGGGGGGGGACGCGAAGAAGAAATGCAATAGTAAAAGCCCCCCCCCCAGCAGATGCCATTGAGTGATGGTGGTGGTGGTCCCTGTTTTGGTGGTGGTGGTGGTCCAAGAGAGGTGAAATAGAGTGGGAGGCGGAGAGGGGAAGGGAGGGGAGACTTTGAAGCTGCTGTGCCCTCGGGGGCATTTATGGGACAAAAAAATGCGAAAAGGAAATGCTTGGGGGAAGGGAAAAGCAGCAGCAGAAGCAGCAAATATTGATGGAGTTAAATGCTGCACAAAACACATCTTCGAGAAAAAAATAGAATTGCTTTATTGCCAATAAAATTGGCATTCTCCGTTTTGGCTCCAATTGATGGGGGGGGGGGGGGGAGGAAGATTTCTGCCAGCGCCTGAGCAATAAGAAAAAAAGAGGCATTTTTGCGCCGTCAATAAAATTGGCATTTACTTTTACCACCATTTACGGGCTGATTCAATTTATGTGGTTGGATTGAATGATGTTCAGAAACCGACAAATTTGGCATTTATTTGCCAAAAATGTGCAGAAAAAAGCTTTTGAATTAACAAAAGCAAATAGGATATATAAAAAAAAAATTGACCAAATAGAAATAAGAATAAAATTATAATTATTAATTATGGATAAGGCGAGTTTAGAAAGAATTAACGTAAAAAATAGGACAAAATTGTTATTTAAATAATAATTTTAAAAAGGAATAATGAATTCAGATCTTTTTTAATTCTCAAAACTCTCGAATGCTCTATGGATAGAAAGGAATTTTAGATGGGCTAAAAACTTTAGCTTAACCAAAAAAATTATTCAAAAAAAAAACTCTATTTTTAAGGGAGCTCCCCTTTTCTGTGCATAGAAGATAAAAATTTGGATGAAAAAACGGATCGAGTCCAAAAAATACTAATTCTTGATTCAGAATTTAAAATATAAAAATAATAATTCTTGATTCAGAATTTAAAATTCATTTTTTTTTTTTTTTTTGAAAATTCCAATCCATCCGATTTCAATGCTCCGCACAAATGTGAGAGAGCGTGTGGAGGAGAGAGAGCCTTTGTTTTCCAAAATTGCTTCTCCGTTGACTGCGTAAAAGCTGCCACTGTGTGTGTGTATACATATTTGCTTAGGCAAAAATTTTCTCAATTTTGGGCTAAGCCAACCGTTCCGGAAAATTTTGCCGGAAATTCGTACTAACTCAGTAGTGACTGGCGATGGGCCAATATTTGGGGAGAATTTGGTGGACCAGAATCCCGCGAGAATTAGCATAAAATTGACGCAAAAGAATGGAAGGAATGCGTGTGAAACGGCGGTTGGAATTTAATATTTTTTTCATTTTTCTTAATTACTAATTTAAGAGAATTTTTAATTTATGGCCGGTCGATTGACTGAACACACAGAACAGAATATTTTTAATTGGATCAATAAGAATGATCAATTTGAAGAAGAATGGAGAAACAAATAAAGTGCATCAGGACAGTGAATCAACTAATTGAATTAAATATACAAAATTTTTTTGTAAAAATATTAATATTTTGGATAGAAATTTATTAAATGTTTAGAATTTATTCAATAATTTATTTTAAATAATTGTTTGGGATAATTGAATTTTGTCAACGCTAAAAAAAGAATTACACCCCCACTCCGAAGCATTCAAACAAATTTTTGTCATGCCTATTTAAAGAAATTATTAATTAATTATCCTCCTCCTCCACCTTATCTCTCTCTCTCTCTCTCCTCTCCCTCTGAACATTGTTTTGTCCCCTCTCTGCTGATGCTCATCATCATCATCTGCCTGATTAGATTAGATTCCGATAAATACCCCAAAACATTCATTTTGTTCATCGTAAAGAGACAGTTGGAGTGGGAGGAGGGGGGGGGGGGGAGTTATAAATTTAGTATGGTGTCGACTAATGGGACAAAATTGAACGGGCGGACAAAAAATAAGGGGGGGGGAGAGAGTGATTGAAGGCACCCTTCCGCTGAAGGGTTTACAAAAAAAACGACGAAAAGAAAAGAAATATAATTGAAAAGATAACAAACATTTTGCAAAAGTATAGGGACAGGGACCATCAATGCAATTGTTGGACAGTTTTGCAAAATTTTGCAAAAGAGCCAAAACAACAAAAATTGATAATGGCCCGGGGGGGAGGGGGGAGAGACGAGCGGTGGAGACAAAAATTGCTCGTCCGTTGTCCCATTATTGATGAGGAATGAGAGTGAGAGGGGGGGGGGGAGGAATAGAATAATGGGAAGAAGGGAAAAATATAAATAAAAAGAAAAAATTTGAAAATTTAATGAAAACTGAAATTAAAAATAAATTGCCGAGATTCTGAAGTAAAGTGTCAACGTTTTACCAACAAGGTCAAGTTGAACTCATTTGTAAGAAGTGGGACTTGAAAAGTCATATTTTTGGGGCGAGATATTATGAATTTTTTGAAAGTGAATCTATCATTTGTGTAATAAATTATTAAAAAAAATAAAAATAAAATTTTTCTTTTATCAATTAAATCTTATTATTTATTTGCACATATTTCAAATAATTTCATCTATTCGATAGAACATTCTAAAAACTTAAATTCGGGGGTGAACCTATCATTTTGTGTCACACTGTAATAAATTCAAAAAATTCAGTAAAATTGAGTTTTGATGAGAGAGCGGACCCTAAAAAGGCATTTAAATATACAAAAAAAAGAAGATATTAATCTGATATCAAAGATAAGAAGAGGAAGGAAGGAGGAGGTTAAAGGATGAAATAAAAAAACTGAAGAACAACGGAAGATGATGAAAAGTGCGTTATCAAATCACACCGTTTCACTTCCATCCATCACATACAGTCACGAGGGCATGAAGTTAAAAGTATGATGATGATGTGATTGAACTGACAGACAGACAATGAGAGAGTGAGAGAAATAGTACATAATATTTTCTCTGTTTGGCATTGTGTTCTTATGGCAAAAAAATTTTTTTTTTTAAATGAACAGACAGCACAGAAGGAAGAGGAGGAGGGTGGAGGTCAACTGAAAAAGCAGCCTACTATTTTGGATTTTTTGGGAAATTTCTTAACAGAAATGCAATAAAAATAGACACTTCAAATGCACTACACCCCCCCCCCCTCCCGCCGTTTTGCCCGGAAAGTTTTTTTAAAACCGAAAATTTTTAAGTTTTCTAACTTTTTTCGAGGTTAATCTAAAAAAATTTCATTAAGAGAATTCTTTCGAACTTAAAAAAATTCCAAGTTTAAAAAAATATATTTAATTTTTCCAAACAAAAAAAGCCCTAAGAAAATTAGAAAACTATAAATTTATCAGTTTTTTAGAAAAAAAAAAATTCCCTGGAGGAAGGGGATGGGAAACGATACGAGGTGGAAACGAACTGCTCCCCCTCTCTTCACCACCCCCACTAACAACAGTCACTCCCACTCCACCACCCACTTTTTGCATTAAAATATTTTTTGTTTATAATGCATTTTTATTTGCCCCATCGTCATGGGTCGTCCCCTCGGGGGTTGGGGAGGGAGGGGAGGGGTCTCGAGGGACGGGCAGAGACAGACAGACAGACACAGATCAAAAATGATCGGCAGTCAGTAGATAAAAAAGAAAATGGGGGAAAATATTGTATAAAAATTCCCTCACTGGTGCACGATGAATAGAGGGGAGGAAGAGATATTAATGTAGCAGAGGGAAAATGGAGAGTTGCGAGAGTCAATCGCAGTATCTACTCTCGAGAGTTGAGAACTTTTAATTTCTCGACCTAAAAGTGTATGGGTCGATTTCTCGAAATTGCCACCCTTGAAATGAATTCATTCTCAAACAAATGTCTGTTTTTTCTCCCAGGCTAAAAATTGGAGAAAATTTTTTTTGCATTTTTTGACCCGAAGAGCAAAAAAGGCCCCGCGCTCCGAATTTTTTTCTGGCTATGCCTGATTCCACTGATATGTTGTGTCATTTTAAATTCCCAGGAAGTTTAATTGTTGAACAGGGGGCAAGGCGGCTTTTAATCCATTAGTCAAGGGGCCAATAATTACCCCTCTTTTGTTCGTCCGACCGGCAGCCAGCAACAGCGCTTCGCCAAATGCCCTTTTTATCAAAGTGTTGTGCACACATTTTCTGGCCTTCCACCCGCCCCCCCCCCATTCATACCTAACCCTTTTTGTGTGTTCATTTTACGCCTTTTTCGACGGACTATCGACCCAAAAGAAGGCGAGAAGTGAATTTGGTGAAATGAGAAGAATGAGAAGAATGGAATGAATTGAAATGAAATGGAATTTTGGGCATTTTTTGATGGATATGAGGAGGAGGACGAGGAGATTTATTGCAATAATTTGACATTAAATATGTAAAAGAAATGGTCAAATTCGGTAAGAATTAAAAAAAAAACAAAGAAAATAATATACACAAATTCCGGCTCTAGTGCGTACTTTATGAGTCCAATCGACTTTTATGAGCCAATTCTTCAGTTTCTTTGGCCATAACTTTTTCTTACTTGGTCAATACATACATTCTTGGTATCAAACGAAAACGTAGTCCCGTGAATTTATAAATACAAGAAAATAGCAAACACTGACATCAAGTAAAAATTACAATAAAAAAACGAAATTTAACTTTTTTTTCGTTTGATACCAAGAATTTAGGGATTGAGCAAGTAAGAAAAAAGTGTTGGCCAAATAAACTTAAGATTGGACTCATAAAGTGCACTAGAGCCCAATTTCCTTAAATTGCACTACAAATTCCGGACTTCAAAAACGGGAAAATGCATGAAAAAAGGACAACAAAGGATGTTTTTGTGAAAAATATTTAATTTTTAAATTTCGAAATTTAATGGAATTACGGAATTACAACAACAAAAAACAACCCAATAAAAAAGCCGATGAAGAAAAAGAGAAGAGAGCCAATGGAGCACTAATTTTGTGGGATTTCTAAGACAAATTCTTTTATACGTGCCCTTATCCCCTACACTGAGAGAGCCAGCAGCACAATTAGTTTTGTGCCGCCTCCAATGGCACCGGGGGGCCCAATTGGCCGGCCCTTAAGGGCATGTAAAATGAAGGAGGAAGATGCCCCCGAGAGGGTTGGAATGGAAGCAGCGGCCGGGATGGGTTCAATTTGGATTTGGATTAAATGCTGAAACGTAATGCTGCTGGAAGAGATCCGGAAGTACCAAAAAGTGCCAAATTTTTGTGGAAAATTATACAAAAATTGATATTTGGTGCGTTTTTAAATGAATCAAACGCGTGCATCACTCAGTTCCCCATGCTTTTTTCATTTGTTGCATTAAATGTGCATGCGTATCAAAAATTTATTAATTTTTTGTCAGCCGCCCCAAAATGTAAAATTGCGCTTTTCCTAATAATTTTTTTTTGGCAGTTTTATTGAGTTAGGCAACAATATAATGCTTAAACATAACGTTCAGCATTTTGTTTTTAAAAAATGAGATATGACATTTTGGATTAATAAGGGATGTATTAGCATATTTTTGAAAAGAAAATTAGACCATCTCCGGAATAATTTCACTTTTCGTATGTATTGGGGACATTTTGTGCCAATGATGCACCACCACCACAATCCATCATTTTCTGGCAGTAAAATGAGCATTTGTGAGCCATCCGCCGCCCTTCCGGCTCTGCTCGCAAAAACTCAGTCATTGCCCAGAGAGGGACATTTATGGCCTTAAAACGGCCCCCATCCTGATGGCGGCGGTGTGTGCCGTGTTGTGTCCTATGCCAAAAGCTCCAAAATGCGCATCAAATTTCATTGTGAAAATTCGAAATTCGCGTCCCCCAGCAGAGGAGAAAATGCCGTGGAAAGGAGGCGCTTATTAGAGGGCCCCGGGAAAAAACACAAAATGAAGCAAAAGTGCAGCGGCCGTAAACTATGTGTAAATGCTCTATGAAAATGGGCACAAAACGTTAGAGAGAGAGAAAAAGAATATAAAAAATAAAAATAAGGAAATTGTATAAATTTTTCGTGTCTTAAATATGCATATAAATTTTTGGCTCAATTAAAAACGGAAATAAATGAAAATTTTAATTGCTCAATAATTAAGCAAATGAATGCCAAAAGAATGTGGAATTTGCACAAATATCTTGCCGAAGGAGATAATGAAATAAAATTGTGATGGATAAAACATTCTCGTCAATCCTTCATGTTGGATGGATGGATTGGATTGGACCAGGATTTGCGGAGAAAGAAAAGGGGTGGGAATGTTCTTCATCCCCACCCATCCACGGGGGGCATGGTCCACGGGAATCAATGCCCGCTGAGCATGACCCCGCCCCCATCTGCTGATCAGCAGAAGCAAAACCACCAAAAGCAGTTGTTGATCAGCAGCTCTCTCATTTTCGCATACTATTTAACTTTCCTCATCCTCTGATCTGAGGATTGATCAGTGTGAGGGGATGGATAACTTTGCAAAAACAATGAATTTTCCCGATGCAACAGGCGTTGTGCTGTGCGATTATGGGGGTAATACCCTCCTCCGACATAATGTTCCCCACAAAGGCACCGTTCAATAAACAAAACAAAAAAAAAACGCGGGGCCAATGGGCCAAGGATCGATAATGAACAGGCGCAATGGAAATTAGGCGGATTATGCGTTCGATTTTTGGGCTCGAGACTTACGATAGCACAAAAAGATTTATTGACCAATCGATATTAGGATGGTAAGTAATAATATTACATAAAAAATAAGTAGGAAAAACGGTGAAAAAAAATCAGAATAAAACAAAAAAATCGGTATTTTAATTAATTAAATTACAGTGTTATATATTAATTATGCAAAAAAACAAGTAAAAAGGGTAAAAATCGGATTAAAAAAAATATTATAATATTGAAATTATAAACATTAAAACAAACTAAACTCATAGTATACATAAAAAAACATCAAACACGCCACAAAAACAACAATTATATTACAAAATATACATGTATATATAAAATCCAAAAATTGCTATATATATATATATACATAATCTTATACAAATAAAATGGAAAAATTTATATTATTTAATTAATTAAAGAATATGTTTGTTTTTTATATTTTTTCCTATATAAAATTGCTTGAAAAAATTGCAAAAATTCAATGGTTTTATGCACCCACCGTTTGTCATCAAGCTAGCCTTTTGTAAATTTTCGCGCATCTTCATATGGTCATGGTTGAGCTCGTTGAACTAGAAAAATAAAAAAATAAAATTTGATTATCGAAATATATATTCTTTAATATTAATTAAATTAAAAAAGAATGAGATAAAAAAAATTGATAATCCTCTCATTCCTTTAAACATTAATTAGAAAACAAACCTGACCATGAAATGGTTATGCTCCAAATCCTGGGAGAGTTTGACCTGAAAATTAAGTTGAATTATATATATATATATTATTATTATTAAGTGAATTTAAAAGCATTTTACTTTTTGCTTAATTTAGCAAAACCCTTTCCTTGTACAGGTATGGAATTATTAGAGCCCAGAAAAGGGCCGGGCTTGTCAGAGTTTTCCCGACATTATGATCCTGAATGCTTCAACGTAAATTTGATACAAAAAAAAAGAATTTTTAAATCCTGAAATCCGGTTCAGTGAGTCCCCCAAATCCCAGAAGGACGTCCCCCCACCCCGATTCAGTTACCCCCGTCCCCCCTCCCGCCGAATCAGTTTCTCCCTCCCGATCAGTTACCCCCTGTTCCGCCCCCGGATCATCTCCCTCGGTATCCTCTCCTCGCCCACCGAATCAGTTTCCCCTCTTCCCCTCCCCCCCCCCCCCATTCATTATGTACCTACCATTTTCGACTGAAGAGAGAGCATCAGCAAATAGCACTCGCCATGCGGGAAATTTGAGCCTGGCGAATTGTACCGTTCATCGTGGAACATGTAAGCCTGTTAATTTTTTCGTTTGTACATAATCCAGATTCTATCAAAAACCATTTCGATGAATTAATGGAAATACATAAGAGTTGATTAGAGAGTTCAATGGGTGCATTTTTGAAATTTGTGTTAAATTTAGTAAACAGAATATAAAATTCCATTTTCTTAAAAATGGACCCATATAATGCACAAAATTGGTCATTTTTTTGCAAAAAAAAAATAATGTTTTTAGCCACATCGTTTTTCTTTGATTTAAAAAAAATTAGACTCGGACCGCAAAATTGTTTTTTTTCTCCACAGTTTACTGACAATCATATTTAAATAGGATTTCAGAAAATTAATTACAAATATGAAATTTTAAAGTGCCGTCACGACAATTCAAAACATTTTTTTTTCTTACCAATTTTCGCCATTGCATTTTGATGAACAAATTGAACAGCGAATCACGCACAACTTTGTATGGGCTGGAGATGCGCGTCATCAATTTGTATTCCTCCCGATTATCTGATCAACAAACCAAACTCAATATTGGATTTTTGGTATCAATCAATAGCTCTAACTTTTCTTTATTAGCCTATAAAATTAAAAAAAATTTTGCCTAGATTTAATCAAGCTTTGTTTGACCTACAAATCCCAAAACAAATTTTTTTTTTTGCGGTGTCTTTTTTACAAGTTGATATGTACTACATGATTTTTTTTAGATTTTGAAGGCTGATATAGAAAACTAAGACCATTGAAAGATATCAGGAATTTACAATTGGGTGAATTTTGAGCAAAGTTATGGCAAGTTTTGGGGCCAAAAAACGACTAGTTGGCGAATTTTACGAAATGCCCAAGTTAAAGAAAACATGACCTAGCACAAATTTCTAAGGTTTGGAAAAAAATGAACATGAACAACCACCTAAATTTGTGGTCTGCCCAATGGACGTGATCACTGGGATGCCGGACGAGTCGTTGTCATGCCAATATGGTGACATTCGCGCGACTGGTGCCAGCGCATAAACGAATGCATAGCCTTAGGGGGGGGGGGGGTAAGATTTTAAAATAATTTTAATTAAAATTATTCCAACCAATTATGCAGTCAACTCGGTTTTCCACCAGCATATTAATGGCCACATTAGGTCCATGCGCATCCGATGTTTTTGAGTCATTAAAATGGGTGATCAATGAATTTCGAGGCAACAGTTGGCGCCGGTACACTTCCAGAATGCCCTATATGTATTGTAAAAATAGTGGTATTTTGCATAAAAATTAATTTAAAATAGGGAATTTTTAGATTTAAAATATTTACATATGTTTAAAGTTCTTGATGAGAAAAAAAAGTTCTCGAACTTAATTCGCATTTTAACATATTAATTTTGTGCTTATTTTTGGTTGAATATAAAAATTTTGTTAATAATTGGCTAAACCAAAATTTTTTTTAATGTGATCAATAAAATAAGAAATCAATTTAAAAATCGCACCAATTTGGGCACTTTATTCGGTTTTTATTACCTAACTTTTTAACATCTGTTTAGATACCTAATTTACGATTGGAATATAAATCCATTCTTTAATAATCAATGGGCTCATATTTTTTTAATAAAACCGACCTCATCCACCACCGGTCGTGCCTTCAGAATGGTGATGCCGAAAGGGTTTTGAGTCTTGCGCCCCTCCCTTGCTGGCAACGGGAACAGAATGTGGATGGGATGTGATGGATCTATGCGGAATCTACGTTGATGCCGTTGTTGTGGCATCCGATTGCCGTAATGCTGTTGTTGCTGCACAATTATCCGCCGTGCCATTCTCGGCAATGATGCCGGCTTTAAATCGGCATTATGGTCATGATCATCATTATCCTCATAAGATGACGACGACGACGATGATGATGAAGAAGAGAACACTGAGGAAGATGATGACACCACTTTTCTTCTGTTGTTGTTGTTGCTGTTATATGGCCATTCATGTTGTTGTTGTGGTTCGTCATGGTCTTCAAGAAGTACACCCAACAATTCAGCAGCATCTGCTGCTTCCAAATCATCCTGCCTCGAGTTTGGAATAAATGTTGTGGCTTGGTTTTTTGCTTCTGTTGTTGTTGATTGTGCTTCATCTTTGTCTACAACAGCAAAAGCAAGAGCCAATTCAAATGAGTGGGCGACCAAAAACAGAACGAAAAATGCCATGCTGGTGGCAGTGAACGCTTTGATCAGCATTTTGCCCGGTGCGCTCTTTAGCTTCAGTTGCCTTCTTTCTGTTGGTGGCATTTTGTCGGTGCCGGTTTGTCGCTTTATTTCTGAGTGGAGGTAGATGATGGCATCATTCTCTGCTGGAGAATGGCGGCGTCGTGGACAGCAGTTGTGCTTTTGTTGCCATCCATGATGATTACTTCCGTCATGACCCCGCCGACTCATTGCCCTTTCTTCATGGAACATCATCCTTTCCTTTATGTGAGAATGATGTTTATCCGCTTCATAATCCTTTCGGATTTGTTCGGTGACCAATGCAGGACTCGCTTTTGGTGCGTTTTAAAAAGTTGAATAATTTGTTTGGAGGATGGTTTCTTGGCCACAAATGCAAGCAGTTCAGCAGCTATGCCGAGTTGTGCCAGCTTCGGAAAAATACTGTAGCACAGTTTTTAGGACAAAAAGCGGCAAAAGGCGGAATTATTGTATAAAAACGAAAAGGAGGGGATTTTGTTGGGATTTAATTACGGTGGAGAGAGTGGTGCCGGTGGGTTTAATTTTAATGGCTTCTGAGTGATTAAGCCAATAGGCCTGGGGGAAATTTATATATTACCCCTACATATACTGTGCTTTCTGCTGCTCAATGCCTTAGTTTTTTTTTCTCCAAATTTAGGGCCTCATGCGCACATAAGTGGAAATGCCAAACGGTTAAAGCTTGGGAAAACATATAAAGTGAGGTTTTTCACAAAACGAAGGGGTGTAAAACAAAAAATGGGGACGGTGGTGTCTCGGTGGGAAAAAGCCATTTTCGCGCGCGGCACCAAATGGGGAGGGGGGTGCGCAATTTGGTGGGAAAATGGCACAAAATATTTTATATAAAAATGAGCGGAGAATGGATGGAAAATGTCAAGACAAATATGAATGTTAGTAAGGCTTTTTTGTATGAGCAGCAATGGACCAAACTTAGAAGGCATTTGCATAAAAAAAGGTGTGACGAAATGACATTTAAGTAACTTTGGTAAGGAAGCGATGGCATTAAAAGTTTTCAAGAAAAAATGGGCAGATTTTTTGGAATTTTGACCCAAAAACGGCAAAATTAGTTATTTTTTTGACGAAAAACGCACCATGGCGATGCAATTTTTGAAAGGTATGTAACAACTGGAGAAAAAATTTTTCCTGAAGAGCAAAAAAAAAAAAAACTGTTTTTCTGATTCCCCCTCAGGGATTTTTTTTTTCTGGCTACGGGCCTGATTATACCGATTAAGGAAAAAATTAGTCATTTTTTTGTTGGTTACAGACTGGTACCAAGGTTTAAATGTTGGTCAACTTTATTGTAGAATTTAAAATAGGTATGTAAGTTTAAGCACAGAATTTAAGTGTAAAAGCAAGACAATTTGTGTGAGCATTTTGGCAGAATTAAATTATTTGCCATGGGAGACCAACTTCGTTTGAAGGCACAAAAAGGTGGAATTATTTATTACCATACTGACAAGATAAAAACAATAAAAAATTAAATTTAGGTTATTAAAGTTGTATGTAAAAAAAACCCTGCAAAAATTTGAAAAACAATTTAATTAAGGCCTTAATTAACAATTAAGAGAAAAATCTCGTAGAGAGAACCCACCATTATGTAAAATACAAGGAAAGGAAGTCATAAAAACTGCAAATGAAAATGCATTTTGTGTATAAAGTGCCGACGCCCTCAAAAAATCTGGCAATCGGAAATTGGCATTCCGACGACTGAAAAAGTTTTGGCAATCAGTAAACGGAATCCGACAGCCCAAAAAATTCGCAACCGTAAAGCTGTATTCCGAGCCCCCCCAAAAAAAAACAATTTTAAAAAATGTGTACAATCTACTAGAGATCACTAAAAAAAATTACGGGAGACGGATGCGGGAGTTCAAAACGTTGCGGGGCGGGAGTCCCACGCGATTCCGCAAAAATTCCTCTCCAAAAAAGTCGGGAACGGGAGCGGAATTCGCGCAAAAATCCGCGGGATTTCCTCTCAAACAGTTCCCTAAATTTACATTCAAATTTTAAAATAACTCCAAAGGGAAAGAGGTGAAGAACCTGTAAATTAAAATTGTTGATGTACGAAAAAAAGATTTTTTTGAAAAATAAGTTGAGTACTACCGTATATACTCTTTTTATATGCCATGGTATATTATTTTTCAACCTCTTCAGAAAGGGGTACACAATTGGAGGCCGGCAGATTAATGGAGACTGGGAGATTATTTTTCAGCTGATTTATTTAGTGGAAAATTTTTGAAATTTTTTTGAACATGTCGCCAAAAATGTCATCGCGTCAAAAAAAAATTATTTCTATTGCATTTCTGTTAAACAACTTCTGAGAATTGACCCCAAAATGGCAAAAATGTGTCATTTTCTTGCTTCCAATATGGATAAAAATTGAAATTTTTAATGGTGAAAGATGGACGAAACGATCACGAAGAAGCCTTTTTTATTTTTGTGCACAGATTTTGTTCGTAAAATGAGTCAAAAAATTAGAGCCATAAAAAATTGGTCTCGAGTCTCGGGAAATTTTCGGTCTCGATAGTGAAAATTTACTATTTCGACATTTTTAGGAAATTCCTTAACAAAAATGCAATAAAATAAAAAAATACACCCCTAAGAAACGACCTAAACATTTTGGTAATACTTTGGTTTGTCCCCCCTATTTTTCAAAAAAAATAAAAATTTTTAAAATCGCTTAAAACATCTCTCCTGGGGTTTTTGGGGCCACTGATCACGAATCCGGCATCCGTTTCGACCCATTTCGAACCCCGGACCCAAATTCGAACAAAAATCGAAAATTTATTTTTCACCAAAATTCACACTGCAGCGACTCGTGATCACAAAAGACGTTCAAAATGAAAGAGCGATGGACAACGGCCAATAGATTTTGAATGGAGAATCGCACGACTGCCAACGAACGACCATTTCGTGCATTTGAATTGATTTTGAGAGATAAATGTGAATTTTGGTGAAAAATAAATTTTCGATTTTTGTTCGAATTTGGGTCCAGGGTTCGAAATGGGTCGAAACGGATGCCGGATTCGTGATCAGCGGCCCCAAAAACCCCAGGAGAGATGTTTTAAGCGATTTTAAAATTTTAAAATTCTTCCCACAATTTTTTTTTCTATTTCGAGATTTTCCGTCACTAAAAGTAGCGACCCTACTCTGATGATGATGCAGGGCTGGATGGAGTCGGAGATGGGAACGAATTGTTCATTTATTAGCCCCTTTTACTGTTGAATTGAGTTTAATTTTTTTTTTGGAAAATGTGCCAAAAAAATTATTTAAAAAATTCTATTTATCCCCCCTGGCACATAAATGGAGACTGGTATATTATTTTTCAACCTCCTCAGAAGGGGGTATATAATTGGAGGCTGGCAGATTAATGGAGACTGGCATATAAAAAGAGTATATACGGTATTTCATAATTTTTTTTGAAACATGGAGCTATCGAATAACACCAAGAATGTTTAAATTATTTTTGAGGGGGGGGGGGGGAGGCGGGGAGCAGTTCGTTTCCTTCTTCCAGCCGGTCACTGGCCCCCTGAAAAAATGTTTCTGCATTTTCAGACAGAATTTTTCGAAACAAAATTCAAGAAAAAAAAATTTTAAAATTTTTTTAGCGATTTTTTCAAAATTTTGGGGTGCACATCCCATCTCAGCAACACAGCAAAACCCCAGTGTAAGCCCTTGGGCATAAACAATGCTGTTTGTTCTTCCCACACATTTTCACCCCCAGCAGAGGAGAATATATTTGCGAAAGACTGGCAAATATAATGGACATCATAGCAAACACAACAACAAACGATTGAATTGGTGTTGTCGCTAGTAAAAAGTGCAAAAATGCAAAAGAAAAAATGATGGTTGGTTTAGGTAATAAAGTTTGAAAATTTTTGATTTTTAAATTTAATGCACCCTTTTTTCGAAAAAAAAATAAAAATAAATTTTTTAATTTCTTATGCATAAAAATGAACTTTTGTTGTGGAAAATGAAGACCAATTCCGCCAGCCCCAGAGGTCTCCCCCTATATGGGGCCTTTATGTATTTATTGGTCCTGAGGGAATTCACTGCCAAACTATGTCATAGTTGTATCATTTTAATTTTTATTTTTTGGCCAAAAAATTCAATTTGGCCCTCGCTGCTCCATAGAATTTAGAGTAGAGTGCCACGGGACCGGGAATTTTTGCAAAAACCGGGACCGGGACTTGCCGGGACCTGAGAAGCCGGGACCGGGACCGGGAACCGGGACCAACCGGGAAATTTTAAAAATTCAAAAATTAAAAAAAAAATTCAAATGTTAATTTATTTCAAGTGAAAATAATACAAAATAAAATTTTTATTTTGTTTTTTATTTAATAAAATCCAAAAGTTAAAGCAAAATTAAATTAATGAAAATTTTCAAACAAATTTCTTTAATTAGTTCAAACAATTAATCATTTTTGGACTAAGTGATCGAATATTATTAGAAATTCAGATTTACGTTTCACATAAATTTTTTCGGCGCGCTTTTTCCAAAAACTTTTTGGGAAAAAAGGGGTCCGGCGGTGCCGATAGGCGCCGCCGTGGGAAATTTTGAAAATTTGATTGTAATTTGTTAACAGATTTTCAACAAAAAAGGTTGGTTTTTGGGATTATTAAGCTCAATTGGTAGGATTTTCATTTAAAAAATGATAAAAATGTGTCAATTAAAATAAAACTATGAGGAAGCATATTTTTTCGATAGGAAAGCCATGAGTATACAAAAAGAAAATTCAAAATATGTTAGTTTCTGTAGAGGGATTGAACCAGGGGAAAGAAGAAGGGGAAGTCAAGGAGACTAGCCACTAGGCCATCCGCACAAATGTCAGCGTTACTTTTAAAGAATATATTAATATATTTTTAAAATTTTTTCCCTTTAACTCCAATTTTCATTACTAATTTTTCACTTAGACCCCCATTCTTACCAGTGCTTGTTTTTCCCGGTTCCCGGTTGCCCTACCGGGACCGGGACCTGAGCTTTTCAAAATACGGGACCGGGAACCGGGACCTCGGATGACCGGGAATTCCCGGCCGGTCCCGGTCCCGTGGCACTCTAATTTGAGTTCTAAATTTTCATTGTTTAACCAAAGAAAAAAAGGATTTATTCCCTATTTTGTTATAGGTATATTAGTCCAAAATCGGCTGGAAAGAAATCCCGACTTCCTTTTTTCTTATTTTCGAATTACTTAGGTTTCATAACTTCGTTTAAAATAAATCAAATTTTAAAACTTGATATTTTTCGTTAGCCCTAAGTGTTTTCTATTATCATGCAAAATTTCAAAAAAATTCGTCAAGTTTTAAAAAGTTATGACCTGAGAAACTCAAAAACCAAGCTTTTTTAAAACATTTTTGGTCATAACTTTGTTGACACTTAAGAAACTTTTTGAAATTTTGCAGGATAATAAAAAAACAATTAGGGTTATGAATTATATCAAGATTTTTAAAATTAGGTTGCTTTGAGAAAAGTTATACCAAAAAAAAAACAACTTTCATTTGATGGTTTTTTGACGAACGCCCATTTTGTTGGTTTTTGACTAACGTCATAGCATCTAAGAGATGAGATTTCGAAAACATCCCTATTTAATAACTTTTTAATTTTCTTGTAAGAATTTTTGCACGATTTGTCTGCAAATTGTTTTGAAGTAAACTTATAAAACATTGCAAATTAAAAGTTCAAAAATTCGTCAAATATAGCTAATTAATGAAAAATTCGCGCACATCACTAATTAGAAATGCCAATTTTTAAAAATATTTAAATTAAAAAAATAATATATTTAAGCATAAGGCGTAAGTAAAAAATGCAACAAATGCATTTCTCGATAGGTAAAATGAAGAAATAGCAAAAAAATTTTTGAAGGATTTTGTATACATATTATGAAAGTATGGTTTCTCCCTTCCTTAACCATGTAGAAGACCGAGGATATCCGTTATCGTTTTCATTTCCATGGGAAATAATCCTCACGCCGGAGGCAGACAAATTTGTGTGCCAAAGTGTTCGTTCAAAAATGCCCATGTGACAAAATTCGCCGCCATTTGGCGCGGGTATAATGTTTTTTAATCCTTTAAAAGGGTGTACGGATCAGGGACAGAAATTGGTCTCGGACATTTTTAATAATTACCCTTACATAGAGGTGGAAAATGAACGGAAGAACATTTAAATTTGTCCATTTATTAATCCCCCGCCCTCCACAGACAAAATCTTTTGCAAAAATTTTTTGTTTTATAAATTTCTTAGAGATTTTCTAATTAAAAAATGAAAATAATTTTCTTCAAACAAATTTCGTTCAAAAAATTCTTCTTATTTTGTTTGTACAATTTTCAAAGAATTTTTTAAACAAAAAAGTTTTTTAAAAGAAAAACAAAGAATTTTTAAAATTGTTTTTTTCAAGGAAATACCTCTAACATAAGAATTTACAAAATAAATATAAATTTTCAGTTTATTTTTATAAAATTATGTATAGATATACTGCAGTAGAAGTGAAACTAATGCCATTGGGGCATAAATAATAATTTTAGCACAATCACTCGCATTCATTCCCGCAGGGGCCATAGGTGAAGGGGAAAAGGGGAAGGGGCGAGGGGCATTGGCACCGCCTAACGCACAAATTTGGTATTGGCACTTCTAACATAAATTCATTCATTCATTCTTTCCGCCTCCCTCCCTCCCCCCGTCCCGCGTGGGGAGGTGGTGGGGTAAAGGGGTGTAAAAATTTGGTTAAAATATGCGGAAATATCCCAGCAGGGCATTGATTTTAGGCACAAGAAATTCTTCCGCTAGCCAATGTGTGTTATTATGCCGCGCCGCCCGCGGGGATGTGAGATTACTTAATACTAATTGAGGCGGTGCTCTTTTTGATGTTTATTTATTTATAAGCTACAATTTTAAATTAGCTCGAATTTGTTTGTCATCAATTAATTGAACAAATTGGCAATTACTGTAGAGTATTAATTTCTTTTTGTGTTCGTCATAGCAACATTGTGTTAATTGTTTTCTATCAAAAATTTGATTATGCCACAATTAACTAAAAACAAACAAAGACGAACATGGAAACAGTTTAAGTGAAAAATAGTTAATAAACTTAATTAATGATCCAAATTAAATTGGCGGAAAAGATTTAAGAAAGGAAGAAAAGCTTAAAATAAGCACCGGAAATGACACTTCAAAGAAAAGTATGCAATGAACAAAAGTGCGACAAACGGTCAAGAAAAAAGCAATAAGAATACTGTACATAAAAAAGTCGAAATTGAGCCGGGAAGAATAATTATTTATCTAAAATCTAATTGGAATAAGAATTAAGTGCTTGAAGCGCAAATTAAAAAGCGAGAAAATTCTCCACTTATAGAGGAAGCGAGAAGCGTGTTAATTACTAAAGAATCCCAAGGTTAAAGCAATGAAAATAATTTAATGTCAATTAAACAAATTTATGCAAATGCTAAGAGACTCGAAAACTTAGTGACTTACACGGAATACATTCGAATGACGTAGGCATGTTTTTTTTCTTGAGAATTAAAATTAAAAGGAGAGAACTAGATTGGCGAACAGAACAGGAAAATAAGATGCACCGAAATAAGGACGGAAGATTTTTCACTTATCTTGAAAAAAAATTTGGCCAAACATTTAGAGCAGCTTTCTAATATCTTCCCCCCCCCCGGAAATGAAAAATTAAAAATTTTCAAGAAAAAGGGGCTAATTTTTGGACCGCCGAACGCCCATTTTACTATATTTCTTTGAGAATTTGACACCAAAATTAGTCATTTTTTGGCAAAAACGACTACAATGCTTTTTTACCCGGCGCGAAAAAATTTGAAATAACACTGGAAGAAAAAAATTTTGGCCCGAAGAGCAAAAAAAAAAGAAGAAAAATTCAGATTCCCCATTCTCTTCAAAAAAAATTTTCTGGCTACGGGCCTGTTAGGACGGAATTGGCGGGACAGAGTTGACCCCCCACCGCCGGTGGTGGAATGGCACCGGTGCAAGTGATAACATGGACTGAAAAAAAAATTAGAAATGTTGTTGTTATATGCCCAGCCCAAAGGGGTGGGTGTCAAGAACGGTGATGATGAGAGAAGGATGGAATTTGAGAAGGAGATAGGGGATTAGGAGGACGGGGACATGGACACGGAAAACTCCAATTAAGCGAAGAACGGCGCGGGAAGGATGGAAGAGAGGAGGAGGTGAAGGGAGGGATAGACGACGGCGGGAGACGACGCAAATGGAGCAAATTTTTGGCACAATATTTGTGTGACAACGAGCAATTAAGGATTTAATGTGTTTGTGTGTTGTCTCAAAATGTGCCACCATTGTTGTTAGGTTTAATTTATTTTTTATTAGTGTTTATGAAACGAAAGTACAAAAAAAAAAACAATGTCTCAGAACTATGGCCCCATTTCCGAAGGTGCGAGGCCCCCGCCCCACGAAGAAATCAAAAATTGAAATTTCTAAAGAAAGATAGTAATTTAGAAAAAAAATTTTTAGCAATTTAAATGCAAGATTTCGTTAAATGGGGCTGACTTTTTGATCGGAAAGAAATATGTAAATTTATACTTTATTTGAATTTTAGAATTTTTCATTTAAATTAATAAGTAAAAAAAAGAATAATATCCAATTTTTCATGCCATGGGCTTTCTATTTAATACTCAAAAAGTAAAAAGATTGAAAAATAAATTTTGGCCAAAAATACGCCGTTATTTTGCTTGTGTAAGCGACCGCATTTAGTTTCCCTAAAAAGTGTGTGTGTGCCGTGCCATTTCCCATCGCATTCAGTGGCAAATTCCACCCATTTTTATGCCAATTCCTCACATTTAGCAGCACAAAAGCAGTCAGTCAGTGTGGGGGGGGGGACACATCAATCACACGCAAAAATTAGACCAAAAAGGGTCCATTTTTGGGGCCAAACTCGAAAATTTGTACATATACAAAGTAAAAATGACAATTACGGTGGCAAAATTTGGTCGATAATATTTGAAAATGCCAAATTGAATGCTTAAATTGGTAACACAATTAAGGGCGGCATCAACCCAAACAAAGAACATAATGAATGGGCTTTAATTGCGTGATGCTTATTGAATTTATTATGGGAAAATAAATGTTTGAACAAATGTGTTCAAATGGAGCTTTTTAAATTGATTTTCATATAAAATTCAACACAAAGTGCATGATTTGACTTAACAATTTCAATGAAAAGAATATCCTAATTATAAAAAAAAATAATAATTTAATTAACAAATGCCGAACTGTTTTCATTGACTAATGTTGGTATATTTAACGGGGAATGTTTGAACAAATGTGTTCAAATGAGCTTTTTAAATTGATTCAACATACATAGCTGGCATGATTTAAAAACAATTTCAGTGAAAAAAAGATTTTCTTAAAAATTAAAATAGATTTTCTATTAAAAATATTTTTAAAAAATAGTGATTTAATTTAAAAAAAATGCCGACAACTGTTTTCATTGACTACATAATGTTTAGTGTACATTTAACGCTAATCCGTTGGCAATTTATTCTCCATGGAAAAAGCAATTTCCGCTTTCAAACAAACAGAAAAAGAAGAATGGAAGAAGAAAAAAAAGTTTTGAGAATATGTAATAATGTATCCGATGGAAAAAGAAGAAAAAAAGCGATTTTTTATGAAAAAAAAGGTTGCCTAGAGGGCAAAAATGTACTTGCGAATTTGGGTTTTAGGCTATGGTAAAAAAAATTTTTTTAAGTGCCTTCGTTGTAAAGGGACAAAAAAACAACCGTATTTGGCATTGTCATTGTGACGATTTGAACAATTTAAAAAAACTATTACCGGATATAATGCTGCTTTAATTATTCTTCTAAAAATAGTTATAATTTGTCGTAAATAAAAAAAATGACAGGTAAATGTGTGGGAAACTTTATTTTAAAATAAATTTTTGTTGTTAAGTACATTCATATTTATAGAAAGGCATGTTATTGTGTAAGTGTAAGTGGAAAACCAAATCATGGAAAAAAAATTAAAATTAAAAAATGAATTTTTCACATGTTAAGCTATCATTGCATAACAAAACAAACGACCAAACGCCACCACCAAACACAAAAATTGATTATAACATGTACAAATCAAACATAACGCCAACAACAAGTTTTTTTTTTAATTTTTTGAATATTTGACTTACCTCCGTTGTTGACGCCAACCAGATCAACCAAGTCCTGGCGCGCCCAGTGCGGACCGCGCGAAGATGGCACAATTGAGGCGGACATTTCCAAGCCCAGCGTTTGGTCACCGTCCGAGCGTAGAGACCCTTTAACAAAAATTAAATAGTTATAAAAGCTAAAAGGAAAAAACGTCTGAAAATTTTTGGAATATCTTCGCGAAAAACCGAGTAAAAATAGAAAAAATTCAAAATATTCCACAAAAAGCGAATTACAAAAAAAAATGGCCTCAGGGCTAACTGCACTATATGAAAAAGGACTTGAGAGAGATTTATAAATTGGAAAAATTAAATGTACAAAGATCAAAATGTTTTTTTTTTTAATTATGGGCCGGTCGGTCTACCTCAGTTGGGCGCACACGGTTGGGCGCCAGCACATGTTTTTCCACTATAACATTTTTTGTCATCCAAATCCATCAATCTTGGTATCATTCGAGAGCTCTTCAGATGCTCTAATTGCCTGCAAAATTCCAAAAAATTTTGTTAATTTTGAACAAATTTATGGCCAAAAAAGTTGAAAAATTTGGTTTTTTTAATTCTTCTGGCATAACTTTTTTGAACCTAACTAAATTTTTTAAAATTTTGCAGGCTAATAGAGGACACTTTAGAGCTTTCCAATGAAATCAACAATATTGGATGACAAAGAAATAAGTTATAGCTAAAAACATGCCGGCGCCCAACTGAGCGGTTCCGTTATGGGCGGCTTAAAAAGGATCGCATCAAAAAACATTTAGGCTTTAAAATAAAGATTTAGCCTAAAATTTTGTAAATAATTTTTTATTCGCACAATAAATCGATGGAATTTGCTTACCCAAAAGAACAGCTATGGAAATCGTAAGTCTAACCAAGTTTAAGAATTTTCTTCAAAAAATAAGCCCTACGTGGTGTTTGGTTCCCCTTTTTTAAATTTAATTTATGAAATTTTTACACCAATTTTTTTGTTGTTGTTGTTGTTATTGAAACGATTTTCGTTGTTTTTCGTTGTTTTTTTCAAACATTAAAAATAATTTTTTCAAATTTTTAAAAATTAAATTTTTCCTCTCTTACATTCATCAACAGTTTGCAGAAACCGGCCTCGTGCAGTTCCGTCTCCCAAAACTGTTTTTCGTAGAACATGCGCGAACGGAGCCAACCAAACTGACGGAACAACCGTTCCAACAATTCGCTGATGTGATCCTGGAAGAAAAATTAAACATATTGAATTTTATTTTATTTT